>OZ005760.1:2400000-3000000 GCA_963930825.1 Silvanus unidentatus
CAGTGGGTATACTTGCACTTTGACTGACTATTTATCGACCATTACATTATAGGGTGCGGGTGGCAAAGACTTTCTCTCCTTCTTAAAAGAAATATTGAGCATCATTAATTAAGCAAATAGTTGACCCACCTCCGCCCCCACTCGATAGAGTCCATTAAAATGTGTGTATATTCAACACTGAAACTGCAAAAGCAGTAATGCGTAACTCGGAAGTGACGTCAAAATGAAACAGGAAACAGCTGTTTGATTAAAATTTATTTACATTGTAGCTAATACTTTAAAGTGTGTATAACACAGAAAGAATGAGACGTTCTTATATAAAAGGTAGACGAAAATTGATTTAAAAATTCAAATGAGAATTACACGTTTAGCACGCCTGCTCCTGACGCTATTTAGGTTTAAAATATAAGCGAGGGTTACAAAACTGTGTGCGAAACCTAATGTATACGACTGTGTGCGAAAATTATCTCAATTATAACCAGTTTAGTTAACTTATGTGAATAATATGCATTTGAAAGGGTTGCATTGCCTTGTCACTACCATAAACTCGCTTATAACGTCATAACGTGTAAAACATTACATCGGAATGAAATAAAATTAGAAACTGTGATCTAATAAAATAACCGACTGGAAAAGGATACGTAATGAGTTAATTGAAACGCTCATAACAACCCAATCGATAAGCAGTAAAAGTCAATGTTGTTACTCCGTTTTGGCATCAAATCGACAAGCTATTTAAAAAAATCGAAGCCCTCATTATTTGAAGCGATTAAAAAAGACCGAATTTATGTTACATTTACCGTGTATTTTTACTCGTTTTTGGATCACAATTAAACGAAATACAGTGTCATTGACTTATTTTTTTTAAATCCTTTATACTACCTAAACTAGTAATGTCTGCCTTGTATACAGCTTAACGCCCGATTTATTCAATTCGCGTTAAACTTAAAACTCCTTCTAACATCAAAGTGCAATTCATGCGCTTTTCGGCTATAACAGGCTGATGGTTGGTATTTGATCAAAAATTCCCATTCAACTCTAATACTTCAGACAGCGCTTTTTATAACACAATAAATCACCAACCGAATCAATTTACTGATGAAAAGGCAGGTTTAATTGATTTGAATATCATAATATTTTTTAAATTCACTCCATTCAATTTTTCTTTATTCGCTTCATTTATTTTGTTTTCAATCCCGTTGTGAATTTCCGAGATAATTATTTAATGAGAAATAATAATCAAGTCATGTTATTAAATTATTAAAATTGTACCTTGTTTTATTACCGCGATAATTTGAAAATGTTATAAAAATACATCACCCAAAAACAGGTCGGTTTTGTTTAACATTTTATTGTTGTCTGTTGAATGGTCAATTTTTAACAATATAAGTATAAAAATTTACTGCTCTTTATCCGTAATTACCAACATTTCATTAAATTGTTTTCGAAACAAGGCTAATTTTTATATAAATAGTACTAATTAGATTTTATTGCAGGTTTTATTGCCCCTTTGTCCATGTGACTTCTGACTCGTGCAACTTTAAAAATTAAAGGGATGATCCGGATTCGAAATGGACACAAACCACTTAATTGTCCCCCTTAATTGACCATTTAAATAAATGTATACAAAACATCTTTGTTCGAAACGTTAAATGACAGTATGTTAGGAAATGCCCGAAACAAGTGTCAAAAAAGCGGCACTAGCCACGCCTGTGTGAGTCTTCAACTCTAGCTAGAAATTTCATCATTTCTTCTTCACACTTTTGCCGTCATTTGTTATAATTCCATTTCGTACAATAACTTTGTAATCCATAACTAAAATCGTAGATTTCTCCATCTCTTCTAGTGTTTTCTTTTTTTTTAATGGAAAACAATATAATACTGGGTATTCAATAACACTAACAGTTATTTGGTGCGCCAACGGTAGTAATTTGTTCTTCTCATACCGAAACGACTCACTCGCACTCCATCTCACTCCATCCCGCTATATTAAAGTGCTCTTATCGATTAACTGCCGTCTTTGTCTAACCAATCGTACTTCGTTTCACTTATCGCCATTCTGCTGCCGCTGCAATGCCTTTACAATATTTCAAAATATATAAAACAATTTCCCGGTGAAAAAAATAGATATCTAGCAGCAGCACACACTGAAAATATATTTAAATATATTGGTCACATTAAATTCTATCTCTTTTTTACAATCCAATGCGACTTTCCAGATTATACTTATATAGGTATTATGTTAGTAAATTTGCAAATATTAAGCGCAAAGTGTCTAAAGCTTTAGTACATCGGTTCGGGGCTCTTTGTTCTGTTTGCTTATGTATCTTTGGACGCGTACCACAAGTTCTTATTTGAAGTTTGCGAACTGTAAACCGTTTCCCCTTGTATTCCCCCCATTGCATGAATTGATTTTACACTTGCGGGATAAATAATCTACGAAATGAAAGTCAGCCAGTATATAGAGTCTTTGAAACTTAATCTACGTTTAATTATGAGTTTATTCGGTTATCGACCGTTAAACTAAATGCTGTGCAAAGGGGCCTTAACATTGCCAAATGTCATGCCATACTAAAAAAAATATGAAACAATTTTTTTCGTTCATTAAAACGTGTTGTTGTAATGAAAATTTAATATATGGAGATGAAATTAATCTAATTAATTTACGAGAAACAGTGAATGCCCTTATTTAGGCACACGTTTTCCACGCAAGAAGGTATTATCGTGCCAATTCATTCTTATTAGTCTCTAAATGTATTGTATGTAATATTTGTAATCAAGTATTGATCAAGTCCCGTTTTGCCAGTTAAAAAGTGCCCATCCAATTGTATATATGGGCGATAAAATCAAATGAGTTTAATAAATTAGTTAAATAATATGCAGATGTGCCCTTTGCATTGGTATTCTAATAATCGTAAATAATGGTGCGGACAGAGCCGGCTCGAGGTGTAAATGGAAAGTAGAAAGAGGGGACAAAGTGTACCAATAATGAGTGGAAAACGAATAAGCGCAAAGTGCAAATCAGATAATTCACCCAATAAAACGATTATAATGTTATTATGGTATAAAGAGCCCCTGCCTGAAAGGCAACGAACGACCTTCGCGATTTTTATACGCCGGTCGAAAACCTCACATTCTGGCCATCTCTTTCTTTTGTACGATGGTTCAATGTACACGAGATCGTCGTCTATATGGTTCGTCGTCATCGTTCCTATACTTCTCTATGCCATGTTCCGTGCCTTTTTCCTCCATTTATATACACAATTTATAAAAGCACACTACTTATCCGCACAAAATGAAATAATTCCACATCGACCCGTAAATCTCCTCCAAATACATCTTCATCTTTGTTTTATTTGTTTTTGTTGTTGTAGTGAACAATTTTTAATTCCATTGTTGGCCAAATTGTAATTTGTCTTTGGCTCGAGCGCCGCGCGGCAACAGGAGCTCCGAAGAATTATTAATAAAACCCAATTGGTATGTAAATTGGGTAGAGGAAAAAAAGGGGAAAATGTCGCATTATAATTTGCAACAAAAATACCAAGTTAATTAACACCATATATTTACACTTATCGCAACTATTATTACACAACATAATTATAAAAGTATGAAACAAATTTTCAGAAACAATACAGTTTTAATTAAATTTCTGTATTTACAGTACTATATAATGTAGTAAAGCGAGTCCTAATGTATTATTATTATTATTATGCACAACGAATGCTCATTTCAATTTGACGAAAACTCGTCAGAACAAAGTTTGACTCCTTCAATAAGGGCTTTTGTTATTTTATTACCGTTTTTAATATTTAAAAAACGGTTCACTTGCTTTTTCGTGTCAATTAATTTTTAATCATTAACAGTGTTCATGTTATAATACAGTTGTGGTTTAAATTTTCACCTCATTAAATTTCCGCTATGTTAACTTTAATGTTACGAATATAAATAAAATAATTTCATGTAAATCCTGCCTATATTATATCCCAATTCTCCCCCAACGAATATTCGTATCGATTCACTAAACCATATTCAAAATGCCATTGTGTGAACCACTAAAACTAAATACTAAACCAATCACTTTACAATGGAATGCGAAAACATTTTCATTATTGAATTATTGACACTGTAAAAGGCGTTTATTTCATAATTAAAAAAACTGGGCGAAAAGGATGTTTTAATGGATTTATAATTAGACTTTTAGAAATTGGATACTTTAGTTGTATATAGCAGACTGTTTTAATGCATTAATGTTAGTCGACAATTAAAAAACTGTTTCTAAGTCTAGAATGAATGTATAAAATAAATTAGATAGAAAATCGATCATCGGCATTCTCACAAGCGTAATGACTGACGTACAAAATACAATTTAATATTGGGGGCGATAAGAAGTTTGTTAAATAGTGTTCCACATTTATGACATTTTATGTTGGCCATATATGAACATTAATATGTTCTAAAAAAACCAAGATTAAGTTTATTAATATCTCATCACGAAACAATAATTTTCCCAACATGTCGACAAGTGGTAGCGGTGGTGGTTGATTTCATTTTCCACCTAGCCGACTTCCGTCTCACAATTCCGCCACTTTATGACAAGGATAAATAAAAGGGAGATAGGGAATGAGTTTTGGATAGATATGTCAGCCGATAAACTGTAGTATATTTCCACTCCACTGATACAAATGGAAAAGAAATAAATACACACCGACCACCAATTCACACAAATATACCCAAATTGGTCAGTTTCTCTACATTTTTTTTATTTACATTTTCGTGCCCAACATCGTATGGTTTTTAGACCAAAAAACGAAGCATATTTCCCATAAACATTTTTCTACTTTATCAAAATAAATCAATAAATTTATCCACCAAGGGGACGACGGATGTTCCTTTGGAAAACTTTTTTCTCCAAACTTGTGTTTTATGTTGAAACAGAGAGAAGCTTTTGATGTATCGTTTTCCCTTTGCCTTTTTCTTTATACTTGTTTTTAATGGACAATTTTTACGATTTCGACACACTCACTTCACTTTTGTCCTTGCTTCTCCAATCGTATTTATATATTGACTTGATTCGATTGTTTTACGTGTCTTCTACTTCCATCCAAATATTATTTACAAACAATAAGTTTTTAAAGGAAAATTTAATTTGCTTGCTGTTTGAGAAATAGATACCAGTGTTGTGGGGATAATGCGGTTTAAAGACTTAAAAACATATTTCTACATATCGTAATAAATAAATATTATTTCTTTGTCCAAAGTATTTTAATACTTTAATTAAAAGCTTATACAATTACTGTTGTTCCAATCTATTTCAGCTTCTCACAAAAAGTAAACTTCAACCCCTGCCTGTTAAATATAAAATAGTAAAAGAAGCAAATTTATTGCTCTGTCCTTCATCCATATTCACACTATTCGTCTCTCTTGCTCTTTTAAACTACAAATATATATAAGTATGTACATTCAGAGGGGGATAATCGATTTCGATGAGTGAACGCTAACACTCTGTTATTCCATTAACATTTACAAGAGAAGATTGAATCGAAATTTATTTTTTCATATTTTTTCTAGTCTATTGAATGTGCTTTAATATCCTAGACTGTATTTAGTGTGCGAATTGTATTATTCCACATCAAAATAATGCTTTATTTGAGTTTTTCAATTAGATCTAAAAAAATGATAGTCGTTTCGGCTGTCTGACATAGGAAAAGTGATATTATTCAATTTGAACGACGCCGAAAAACGGTTTTCACTAGTCCAAGGTTAAAACTAAAAGCGCTCTTTATACCTGAAAAAATAGATATAGAAATTTTCACTTGGTTTTGTTTTATTTGATTTACGCTTATTGACTTGTAGTAAATAATGTTAATTACATTGTCAATTATTTGAAACTGATTATAATCGAGTTATGACTGGCAATATTAATTGATTTCTATCTGTATGTTGATGATGACTGGGACAAGTTGAATGTTCCAGTGTGATGCGGTGATTTGTATTTACTGTAAAGATTGACATGATGCTAGAATAATAGAGGAAAATAGACCGTTACCGTTACATGATTACTAACATTGTTATTGTATTAGTATCACAAGTGATGTTAAATTAATAAAATAGCAACCGATAGGAGAACTGCATAAATTGTAAAATAATCCAATTCATTTTGTGTGTATTTATAAAATAAAATACAGCAGTGGGACTAGTTTTGGGGGTGGTAGAATTTATTTCAAACACTTCAGTCACCCCTTTGGAATAACCGTTTCCATTCAACAGCTCGTTTTCCGGGTGAAATAGTGTTTTGTAGTTCATTTTACGTTTTATTGTTTATTATTCATTGCCTTTTTCAATTCCCGCAAATTGTGCTGTGTGCGCTTTCCCAAAAACCACCTTAAACTTTTCGTTACTTTATTCTTATGAACATCAAACTTTTATTCGTTGCGTTTTTGAAAGCTGTCATGTAAGCAGCGATTTCTAACAGATTTCCAATTTTGTTTCCACCCCTTGAAAAATTAATAGATTCAGTTTCGTGAGTCATGTGTCTATTCGGTGCTGCCCCGTCCCTTATATCCCATTTAGAGCAATTTATTGTTTGAAAAAATAATCCACCACCATCTTCTCACCATCTCACCCCTGTGTGTGAAAAGGCCCAGTTCAACGCCCATATATACACACAGCCACCACCCAAATGCAATATAATTGTTTCAAGTGGTGCGAATTTATTTTCATATGGAAAGTGATTAGAATCAGCACAAGCCGTTTCGGGTACGTATATAAAAACAAAGAAAGGTAGAGAAGAATGATCATAAATTTTCAGGTCGTTCTCTTTCTTCAATAAATTTTCCACACTATGGCATTTCTACACCGAGTTATTTGTGAATTTAACATTTTTTAACATATCATTACACACTCTCACTAGTTTAGCTCTTTTTGCACTTGATTTATTTTTGCCTCATTAATTCAGGTTGGTTTTTGGACCCATCTCACTTTGCACGTGCCTCCGGTACTTTCTACAAATGAAATTCATATTACAGTTAGGGCTTTCTTCATAACAATTTCTCCCTTCAATTTTTCATTATAAATTAAGTACATAAAGTTTTGCGCCTTTAGTTCAGAAAATACTTAGACATTTAATAACCGCACGTTCAGCTTTTCGTAACTCAATTTATTTTCGGTTAAAAAAATTGTTACAAATATGAAAATTACAAGTCTAGACGAATCGAAAACACCGTCAAACAATTAAGCCCGATTTTTTCTCGTTTGTTTCTCCATCTTTCCAGCGAAGAAGTGAGTGTAGGCGATTAAAAAGCACTTAATCGGAAATAATGAAGTGAAAAATTTGTTAATTTGTTAATGTGTATTTACGGATCGAATGTCGTGTTGCAGTCACTCTCCAAGTGATTAATAATTCCATGTGTTTTTGTATAATATTAAATAGAGTTTGTAATATTGATTGATAAATCTCCTGTGTGTATATACGCTGGCACAAAATGGGCAGGGAATGTGCTTGGGAAACTGTTAGCTATGTGATTTCAATTCCAATTTACCTATCAGAATTCAAATCGCACTATTTTATTTTTATATCTTGTTAAAAGCGGGGTGTTATATAGAACTAGCAAACAACTTGTCTTTTCAACTCTCAATTACAAATCTAGTGCAATTCAAACTAGTTTCATCTAAAATTCACAGGCAATCTCATTGAGATCTTCGTGCGACTAATAATAAGTGTCACTTAGCTGCCACCTACTCGAAGGAGCCCCCCAATTCCAATCAAATCTGTACACCAGAATCGAACATAACAAACATAATTAACATTTAAAACAACTGCAAGGAGACCCACACAGTAGAACAGATAGTGGAGGAGAAAATGAGCTTTTGCTCTGCCGCCACCACAACCGCCCAGCAATTTTGTGGCAGGTTCGAGTGCCCATTTGGCCGACTAGACATATAACCTGTTAGTAGGCAAATGCTGTGTGTGGCAGTTCAGTGGAATTACTGTTAAATTTCTACAAGCACACAAAGACAAACTGCACTTTAGCGTACAGGTCCAATATACTCGGAGCAGTGTAGAAATATGGCCAGGACCGGAGTCAGTGCACTTTCCGTTTATTCAAATGTGGGAAAGGTGCTTTTCTGAGAAGAACACATTTTGAGCACTTCCTGCAAATAGGTAGACTCTCGTGGAAGTAAAACCAAGCAAAGGCAGGGTAGAGAGTCATTAATGATATTACACAATGCAGTAATTTTCAGTTCTCTGACTAGATTACAGGTGCAGTACGATAAAAATGGATAAAATCGTACTATATTTAAGTTCTGCGTCTGATTTCAAGTCAAAGAATTGAGAATTATTGCAAGTTGGAAACAAGCTATTAATTAACATTTAAATTGCTGTTGAACTCGTACAATTCGGCCCCAATTTGGGAATTAGGGGCGAATGCGTCTCTGCAACTAGTGGAGATATTGCTACCCAAACACAGCTCAGTATGTTAGCACCAAGTTAGCGGGGATGGAATTACTAATGGATACTCTCACATACATATACATGTTTAATACGATACGAGGGTCTATTTTAACGTTTCTAATTAATAGGCGTATATGTATAGTAGTGGAATTATTACGGAAGTTATAATGTGGGTGACAGTTGGCAAAGAGATCATTAGGTAATGTTTTTTTTATTAGGACAAATAAAAGAAACTGATCTAATGATCTTGATTTGCATTGAACGACGACGTAAAGACAGAAAAGTGCGCCACTTTGACGCTGGAATGAAATCAATTTAGATGAACAATTTAATTAACTAGTGCGTTAGATATAGGATAGATTGTGTTAAAAAGGCTCTCCAAGCATTTTTCTAATATATCTATGATGCTGGCAAATAATAATTTCCATCGATTGTACTGTACGTACATATAGAGAGACCGAGAGAGTTTGGAAACTAGATCCGAGGTTTTGACATGATGATCCCTTTAACAATAATTTACAACACACCCTCTCTCCACACACCATACACACATTGTGCATGTTATCACCCAACAACTGAGTATGTTATGTAACACTATGGCCCTAAAATGGGGCACACATTGATATTATTCAGTTTACCTGCTTGTCCCATATTCGTTGCGGAATATTGTACGCCTCTAATCCCATATATTTATTATCAATTTATAGTGAATCAGTGATTTATGTTCAAATTAGGTGCACGATTATTTCATATGGTGGCCTGATTATGCGCCACACACATACAGGAAATCGAGATTAAATATAAAATTGCTATTTGACTGCTAATATATTGCATATTGGCAATGTTTTTGGTGCGTGCTATCACATTGGCGGGGATGCCAAGCCGTCCCTGGTGGAGGAAGGGCACCCCCTCACTTCCCCATTTAACTTGCAAATTTATTTAAAAGCCCTTATTCGCTGTAGTAACTTCTTTCGTTTGGCCCATTTGTTGCAATATGTTTTACGATTTTTTTAATTATGTATAAGTATTTAGTTGTTGGTAAAATAAGTGAAAATTTCATTTGGAATTAGTTAATTTATTTCCGAGTTCGTTTTATATTCTAATGATATTATTTATTCTGTATAATGTGTTAACTGTTCGTTAATTCCATTTAAATAATGGCCTAGAGTGTGTTTGTATAAAAACCGGCTTTATTTTATATGAACTATAGGTATGTAGTGTCCAGTATGTTAATATTAAGGTATATCTACTTAGTTAATTCGTAATAGTACCTAATAACGCCTGATTATATTTTACAAGAAATAAAATTAATAGTAAAGTAGATATCATTTTAATTTGTTTAATAAAAAATTTAAATAACAGTCAAATGGAAATTTAAAATACATTATTAATGCCTAAATGGGTTAATAACAGTGTGTTTTTTTAATAGGTATAGGTGAAATGTTAATGTAATTTATACTATTTAAAATATGTATAAGTTTATATGAGTACTAAATGGGATTATAGTGGAGGAATGAGAAAATCGTCGTTAAACTGTGAAATAGTCGTTTTGTATGAAGGTGCATAAACACATTTTTACAATATTTAATTAACAAGGCGACAATTTATATTTTACGGCTGCTATAAAAGTGACTAGAAAACTACCCCTATACGTTTTAGTTTGTTTTACTTTTTTATTTTTAAACTGATTAATTAACTTTTACGAAGGGCAATAATTTACATGCAATAAAAACTGATTTGTGAATTTGCACATCATAATAATAATTATTATTTAATGAGTTTAGTTTTCAGCCTAAACCGGGGGCAAATACCTGATGGAAATAATACCCTATGCGTATATGTTGGTAGGTACATAAATGAAAAAAAAGATGATCATAAATTGTCAAATAAACCCAATGTTTGATTACATTAATTAACGTTAAACTATTGATAAATCTACAAACATATTGTGCATCGATATAATTTAATACCAAATAAATGATCAGTTGAATTTCGTATATTATAAAGCATGTGTATTTTATATATTCATCTGGAAATCTGTGTGTATATTGTTACTAATTATTAATATTATTATGCATGGAATTGAAGGGGTTAGAGAGAACTAAATACACATAAATTTTCAAATCAGTTTAATGTACACACATTCCAAATACATTCTCATTACTCATTTACTAATTAATTCAGTTGAATAGAGGATCTCATTCTAATAACAAATCTTCGACAGGGGCGACTCGGTTAGAGTAGCAATTCTCAAAAGGGGCACTGCCATGTCTATTTTTACGGTTGCATGGTTCATAAATTTTGGCATCAAGACAATTTATTATTTTTAATTGCAACTCATTATTTGAAATTTTTTCATTTTTAATTGCTACAAATTTAAATATTTTCTGCACAATGCACATCATATTTATACAAAAAAGAGAGAGAAAGTAGGCTAAGACCATGATTTACTAAGCAAGTATACGTGACATCAGTCAGTGTTTCTTTCTGAACAAATTTTGTACGAGCTTTTTTATATATTTACGTTCGGAACTTTTTAGTCAATTATCTAAAACTACTTTATTTGTGTCTATTGTTAAATTAATTACAGAGTGTTCCATTAACTGTAATTGGATGAAAATAACAAGCAAATCGGATCGGTAGCGACATCTTTCAAGGGGCGGCGAAAGGTTTTCAGGAAGTTAAACAGTCACTGTAGACTAAAATGCTTATGTAGCTTTAAATTTTTTACTATACTGCTTTTCCCAGAACCTTACAAATGAGGTTATGTTCACTTTTAGCAACAGCCAATTAGATGCTCGGAAATAGAAGCCGAAACACATAGCTAAAATAATTTCGTATAGATTTAAAAATTTAAATTTGCATAAGTAAAAAATAAAACGAAATTAAGCCTTCTACATTATATTTTGCAATATTAATAATTTATCCAAACCCGTAGTTTTAAGCTACAACTCAAAACATATGTAAAAATGTTTGGAAAATAAATACGTTTTTAAATACCCCGCGCATAAAAATTTCGCTAGTGTAAAAGTAGGCGGAGCATCGTTTGTAAAAATTTGTAAGGTTCTGGGAAAAGCAGTATAGAAAGGGCAGATTTGGTTTTATCAGTTTTCTAATTATTTTCGTACCACTTACATTAATGACTGAAGGTTTCTTCTCCAAATAAAATACTTGAGTTTGAAATTAATTTTTATTAAGCTTTAAGCTATACTTCATTTTTCCTGCATGAAGCGAAAATTCCTGCTGACAACTGTGTCATCGGCCAATCAAATGTTTTAAATTGGAATATTCAGATTTTGGTTGGCCAGTGACACAGTTGTCAGCAGGAACTTTTGCTACGTGCAGGAAAAATATGGTATAGGAAGGGGGCATATATCCTAATAATTTCCAGGACTTTTTATAGTAATAGTTTTTGTGTTTTAGTTATTTATTTAATGATTAGCAAAGAAAAAATTCAAGAAGTAATTAATAAGAGTTGAAATGAGAGCACTTTACTTAAGCATATGTACACTGCATAGATCCGGTGAATTTTCCTTTGTTAAATTCACAGGGATAAGATGCTGGAGTTGTTTCCTATTTTAAAACAGTTTTCCTCCTCCATGGGAAAATATTTTCTACTTGGTTACTTAGCTATCTATATAGTAATTTAATGGATGTTAAATATTGCATTTTATAGGAGAAACTTTACTCTCCGACTCTGAATATTTTTTTCTATTTTCTTAAATGAATACCAATGTAGACAAGAAAAAACCATTTTCGATTTAGATACTTTAATCTTGAGATATTCTTGTTGGTTCAAGTCGACTTTAGACTTAAACTATTGGTACCTACGTAAATACTATAACTATAAGTACAAGTTCACTTAAATAATAATAGGAACAAAATTAAATTTCTTTAAGATTTAAATAAACTCCCTTTTATTTATTTTTATCACAATTAAAAAATAATGTTATTGCTTTATAAAAAATGTTTAAAAGAAATACAAAGATTGCTGTAAAAGTGTTTTAAAGAATTTTATTTCCATTTTGATAAACAACAAACTTAAATGTTTTTGAAAATGTATGTAGTCATAGGTTTATATAACAGTTTTTCTTGTGAGATAACAATTTTTATAATATTTTATGGACATTTTATATATATATTTGTTGTATAATATACTTAAATTGTATCTAAATATATATTTATATATATTGCTGTTTTTAAGTATCTTTTAAGTGTTTAGTAGATCTTATCTACTAAATACTTTTGTACAATTATATTTCATTTCTTTTTGCTTATTTTAATGTATTTGGTCCTGATTTAAACTGAAATTTAAATAAATTATTTATTCCAATTTAAAATATATTTGATATATTTTCTTTATAATAAGGTAATATATTTGGGTAAGGTATGTGTAATTCAAATTTTTTAATGAAATTCTACTCTGTTTTGTACTTAATTATCTTTTAAGTAGTTTTAACGTATTATAAAAGAAATAAAAAATCCGATTCATTTTAATATTGAATAACAGGAATAAAATCTTCGTTGTAAATATACATATGTAATACCAACAAATTAACAGTTTTTTTATCATCATTTTCAATATTCTCCTTTTTTTATACAAAGCCTTATTGCATTAATAACATTATTTACAATAAAATATCAATAAACATATTTAGTTATTTTTTTCTATAAAACAGAAATATTTCGAATTGTTTATCGATAATTCTCTAACCCTTCTATCTATTGAGTGTTTATATAATAGTTTATTAGGTATGTATATTTTTTTTATTTAGTTAAGTTATAGATTTTCAATTGACAGAGTATTTTCTAATAAATATATTAATAATGCTGCTTATTAGTGCCTTATTTTGGTGTTTGATGATGAAATGTTAGGTATACAAGAGAGCACTAGGTATTTTTGAAGTAAAAGCTCATCCACTTTGCAAGCGTTTTATTATGGTT
Organism: Silvanus unidentatus; assembly: GCA_963930825.1. Lineage (NCBI taxonomy): Eukaryota > Metazoa > Arthropoda > Insecta > Coleoptera > Silvanidae > Silvanus > Silvanus unidentatus. The sequence goes on from OZ005760.1 coordinate 2,413,397, forward strand.
TATTTTTTAAATGAATGTTTATCTGTTACTTATTGCTTTATATTAGCCCTTAATCTGGATATTGCAGATTGTGGAACTATGATAAATAAACAAACTTCACTTTTATTTATTACTAATTTAATGCTGAATTGAAACCATATTAAAACGTGCGAAACTGACATGCAAATAGCTTTTTAGATATAACATTATATCGATAAAATTTTAGCTGAAAGTCCTGAATAGTTCTACAAAAATGTAGAAAATAATTTACGTAAAGTACAAAAACCCTACAATACTTTTATTTTACACTATACAATATTTAATAATTGTTAATCATCTATTTGTTCAGAGTGCCATTTAAAAATGTATTTGCGAGCGATTAGCGCCATTTCAGTGAACAATAATTGAGTAAAATAGCTTCCAGGGTGACGCTAATCATCTATAGATCAACGATACCACCAAATACAATGCAACTTTCATAAACCTTTACTAATAATCAACGACTAATACGGGCCCTATTTCATAAACCTTCTATAGTTAACTTTTAATTCGTATTGACCGGCTAAAATTTCATAAGAATCGTGAACTATAACTTTCAGTTATTAAAAGCAGCAAGCCTTACTGTTGGTTTCAATAATGCTAAATGAACAGACACAAGGGCACTTTGATTTTGAGTCTCCTTGAATAAACGAAAAAAAAAAATAAAAAACCGAAAGTAAATTTGATTTCTCACAACCAGGCACAATTCACTCCACTTAAATAATATGTAGAGCTTTTCAGAAATGAAATTGTGAAAATAGAAAACTAGCTAAGCTAAGCTTAGAACTAGAGTAGAAAAACAAGCTGTTAAAGAAAGTCCTTTGGTTTTCGTGAGGACGGGGTTTGAACATGAGGTTCATCAAGCATTTTCGTCGTCTCCGTTGGACTAGTGGCCGAACTTTCAGGCGACGTCACTTTACCACTAGTCGGTGTTGGTATTTGTGGTGCGGCACTTTTCATTCTGGTCTTAGATCGGCGCTTCTTCAAAATTAACGGGCCCAAACCGGTACCAGTTAAATCAGTTGGTCGTTCGGGCGGCGTGGAAGACTTTGGCTGCTTCGAATCGGAATCGTTCTGAGGCGACTGCGAACTGGAGCCCTGATCTGGCCCCAATCGCTTCAACATCTCACCCATCATCTCCTCCATTCGATTAAACTTTTGATTGAGTTTCTGGATCTCCAATTTAACGTCCACTTTGAAATCCATCAAGTTCGTGATGAGTTCCTTGTATTCGGTGGGGGCAATCGATTCAGTTGGGACGGCTGTTTGGTAGAGTGAAGCGGTCGACGGATCCCTTAGACCGCAATCGTAACTCTGCATTTTACGTAAGCTCAAATTGCGCGGATGTTGCTGTTCCACTTCCACCATTTCGTCGATGGTGTCCTGCCGAGTGATGCCCGGACTCGATGTGGCCGATACTTTTTGCAATTTGGGAAAGATTTTATTGCCGGATCCGGCAGTCGGCTGGCTACCTGAACTGCCCGACGACGAACTACTTGGACGGTCTTTCGGGTCTTTGGCGCTCAAACTGCGCGTTATACCCTGTACATTTGGTGTGGAACTCTCCGAACTCGAGTCCAAACTGGCTGATCCCAAAAGACGGCCCCATTTGCTCGCCCGCACCGTTGCCGGACGTGCGACCGTAGTTTTAACACCCCCACCGCCATCCTCCTTTTCCGCAACTGAGGACAATTTGGTGGTGGAGACGACTCTCGTTATACTCTTGTCCGTGCCCTCTTCGCTTCCTTTCTCCACATCGGACGCTTGGCTGGTGGGCACGTGCTGAGATCGGTCGCGTCGAAACTTGGAGAATATCTTCCGCACCAGATGGTCCTGGTTCTGGTCGAGTTGCGGTTCGTTTTTCCTGCGCTCTGCTAATTCTTTTTCCCGTTTTACGTCCGCCACTTTACGAAATATTAGACGATGCCTTAAGTTATATGTTAGAATTAAATTTCTAGCGAAACTATTTGCAAAAGCTTGATAAAAATCTAGTACTTCTAATAATTTGTCCCGTTTTATCGTATGTAAATCACAGTAGGTTAGTGCACGCACGTTAGCCGCCGATTGACCAACGGCGTTGTCCTTCCAGAAGGAATCACCGAAAACATCGCCCTTTCCTAAAAAGAAACACATAAAAAATATGTTTACGGTATTTATATGTGGCAATTGGGTCATGGAATTACCTAAGATTGCGACTACTTCATCATCCTGTATCACTTCTAACGATCCAGTGACAATAAAACACAATGAATCGATGGACTCGCCAGTATGATAAAGTAAATCACCGGGAGCTGAATGGGACATTGTGAAATGCATTGCTAATGCCCTAAGGCAGCCGTCTGAGGCTAAACGGAACGCCGGATGCTCGTTGAATACTTTTCTGTTCAAATGGACGCAAATGTCCGCCTTCATGTCTTTAGGGCAGAAGTTCAAAACCTGGAACAGGAATTGCACGTACGATTTTAACGTGATCCTCTCTTGTGTTCTACTGCTGTGCGAATTTAAAACATTAAAAAGACAAATGGGTGAATTTGTAAAATATCTCGAACAAATGGAGCTGTTTGGAATTTCGGAAATTTTGTGACAAGAATAATTTTCATTAAGAATACGAATGTAGTGGAGAACATGGATGGATAAAGTGTCTATAAACTAATATCTACTCGTTGCCAGCTATCCAACACTGTAATAGCTAATATAAAACCGCAATTCCTCTGCCATTACCTTGTCCTGGTCCAAGCCCTTCGTCATTGCCCACGTTGATACTACATAATCCATTACCCGTTCGGACAGCGCTTTTGGGACTTCGTGTAACTTCATGAATTCTCTAACATTGTTCAACATGTCGTGGTATTTGGCTGTGGCCGATGTCATTTGCTGAATGATCGTCGTCACATGACCAAATATTGTGGCGTACAAAAGCGCTAGAAAGTTAGAAATCCATTTTACAATAATAGTGTCTAATAATATAGACGTTTTCGACTTTTGGTGTAGCAGTTTGCTTACCGGCAATTATCATCATACAAATTGTGAAGATGCGTTCGTTATCGGTTTCGGCGGCCACATTTCCGAATCCCACTGAGGTCATACAGGTCATGGTGAAATATAATGCTGTTACGTACATGGTCTTTCTCGACGGTCCATTTATGAGTTCTGGAGTGCTGGAATCGTTCGGCCACACATACGAGTAAGGGTTTTGCGTGATATTGGCCAATTTCCAAAGCCAGCTATATTGTACACCGTTGTCGGCGTCTGAACGGCCGATCGAATACCATATACAGGCCAACCAGTGAGCCACCAACATGTAGAAACATAAGAGAAGGATGAGCATCGCCGCCCCATATTCCAAATAACGGTCCAGTTTACGTACAACACGGCCTAGTCGTAATAGTCGAACCACTTTTAGGGCACTAAACAAACTGCCGATGCCCTGCAAAGGTCATGTTTCATGTTATATATAAGATTTTTATACTACCCTTTTGTTGATAACTTTTTTATTTTACGTATTCGTCTTCAAAAGAAACGTTCTATTTGAATATTTCATGAAATACGGTGGAGGCAAAGTGTTATAAGAGCGAGAGTTGCGAATATTCGATAAGTTTTTTTTGTCACATCTTTTTTGGCACTTACATCTTCGTCATGATCGAACGCATTAAAGACATCATAAGGTAAACAGCTCAGTAGATCGATGATGAACCAACTTTTCAAATAATTCATTCGTATCACTTTCGGATCGGATACAACTTCACCGCCAGGCCCCACAAAGGTCGTATGAAAGTTCAACACAATATCAATAAAGAATATCACATCAACAATTGAGTCCACAACCAACAAGGAGACATCCTCCGATGTCTTATTCTTAAATGCTACGTTGTAAGGAACCATTATGGCGGTGTAAAATGTTAGACAAAGAATTATCCAGTCCCAGATTGCTTTGAAGGCGCAGTAGTGGAGAAGAATGTGTGGCGGTGTCTTCGGGGCTTCTTGGCGATATTGGGGCATTATATCGGCACTCAGACTCATCATCTGTATGACAAAAGAAATTAACAAAGAATTTTTGTAGGGTGCAAAAATGTGATCCAAAATAACGTCCGGTGCAGCATGTGAAAACAGAGGAAGGTTTCATTAGAGAGATTTATGGTGATGTCTTTATTAAGTTGTAAAAACTGACTTGTGCCAAATGTGACTGCTTGGTGGTGTCTTTCAAGTTTGGCAAATGGGAGGAGAATTGTGACACGAGAACTGACCGACTTCGGGTGACGGACCGAGCCAGTTTGGCGAATTTCGATAAACCTATAACAGAAAGAGGACGACTTACTCTCTCGCATTCCGAAGGAATCATTTCACGGAATACAATTCATGCTCAATTAATTTGTATTAAGGGTGCTGGAAGCCCCTGACACGTGAAACCGCAAAAATTGCACAATAGAGTTGAATTATGAGCCGAGGAAAATTTCCACTTGGCTAATAATAGACCGATTTACAAAACTATTCGGGTTTTTAATTAAGAATTGCATGATAGGACAGCAACTTACCTCCCTTCGCATCGTCCGTTTCTATCGGCTGTTTCAGAGCGGTTATATCTCTGAAGGTCAACAGAAACAGAACCACCAAATCCCTTTCGTTTTTTATCGGTGATATTTGAAGCAAGAGCCATAATGGTGTCTCTAAAAATGTGGAAAATAGTTTCATATAAAATCGCTTTCGATTTGATGGTATTGAGCTGATATAGAAAATGAAATAAAAAGTATGAAACTCGATGTGAGAATGATGCATTTTGTGCCATTAAAGGGTCAATTTGAAAAGCTTTCAGAAGATGAGAGACGGAAATCATAATATGTTATGAGATAAACTTGCACTTTTATAAACAACTGTTACTACTACAGTACTAATTTTTGCTGGTCAAGTTGCTTTCGTGCTACAAAACTTCTACAAAAGCTGATAATATTACAGACTTTTGTTATAAGGTAAAGGCAATAATTACTAGTTAGAGTTGTACGTGCACAAGTGTTGGAGTTTTCCAAGAAGAACGCGCAATCATTTCGGTCATTTAATGGGGAGAGAAAACAATTTACATAAAGATTTGCAATGTTTTTCACCAAAAACTAAATCGCTTTAAAATGAGCGAATTCCATTAGAAAAGTGGATGACAGAACATAAATTTAAGTTTATCCAATTTCCTTTCATCAATCACTTAAGCTTCAAAAGGTCATATTAATTAACTTTGTAGATAGCAGAGTGGAGGTCCATAGAATTATTCAAAAATAACAATAACCAAAGGTAGATTAGAGAAGGTAAGTAATTAACTAGAGACAATCAATTATTCATAATTGAATTTATCGAGTAACAACTGCTAATTAAATCTATATGGAAATTAGCATAGTTTTGTTGAAAACTTTTCCATAATCGTAAACATATTTCACTCCCTTTTTTTGGGAAAATGTACATTAGGCACGCAATACGCATTATGTTTTCTACAATTTTATTATAAGTAAATTTAATATCTCTTTTTAGTCTGGTCGAAGGTAGGTTGGTGTATTTCGTAAAATTCTCTGTGAGTGATGTTCATTTTTAATGAATTTGCACAATTTTTCATTAAAATAAAGTGTATGTAGTAAATTACACGTACACGAATGTGACAATTAATCATTCCAGAGGGTTTTTATTAAATTTTATAAAGTTGATTCCAACGCTGGAACAAAAAGCATTACAAAACGGTGTCGAGATTACACGTCGGTCCGTTAGTCGATTATTTGCGTAGCCAGACGTAGGTACCAAAAAATCAACTATTTCCAGGACCTTTCATAATTAAAGGTTAGTTATTTTCTCTGGGACATCATTTTATAATGTCCTGGAGGTCCTTTATATGAAAACAATGTAAGTGTGTATATGGGGCATAATCTAGAGATAATTCAACCCACATTCTCTTGTAATTAAGCGAAAATAGATGGTTGAAAGTGTGCTGAATGGCCACAAGTTATTTCGGATGGTTGTTTTATCTAATATTACTCACAATTAAAAAGAATGTTTATGTGGAAAAATGTTGGAAAATCTATTCGTATTCAGTGTCATCAGATGTTATGGGTCCGTGACCCCTCAATATATAAATCTACTTAATTTATCAAAAGGAAAGAGAAAAAGTTGGATGAAAACTTTTAAACAAACATTTTTCCTTTCCGTTTCTTCTCATTCCATTCATGAAATTTGTAAAATATCAAAATTACTTTACTGGCCAACGTCAAAGTGGCTCTTTTATGGGCAAATGAAAAATCGTGCCCCCAATATATGTACACTCCAGAGTCGTTCATAAAAAAAGGATTAAATTATTTACTTTAGAATTCCGGAGTCCGCTATTTTCTTGTAAATTGCATTTTGCTTACAAGTATTGAATGGAAAATTCAAATGTATATACATTTCTCTCTGCCATTTGAATATATTTCCCTTGAGTGCACATGTTCGGTGTGTGTTTTCTATAATTCGACTTGTCATAATTAATAAAATCCCATGCAATTTTAATCCACCAACCGCCGAACTGGACGAAGGGTTTAGAATTAAAAACGTAATGCATGGAATTATGGTCAACCTCTCTTCGTATAGTAACAATATTTAAAACATGCAATGCTTAATTAGAGAAAACGTGTTCTCACTTCGTTCATTTCAAAATGCAAACAGCAATTACTTTTTATTAGAAAGGCAAACTGGTGTGTTGGGTTGGTGAACCCTTTTCACATTTCGTCAATAATACTTCTGGTTAGGTATATGTTTTTTGATAAGAATTTATTGATGTAGGAAAGTTCGCATGCATGTGGTAGGTAGATAGAGGAGTTTAGCAGAAGAAAAATATGTGCACAACAATTACAAGAATAAAAAATGATATATCAACTGTCACAACTGTTAGTATACAATTTTCTTATTCAATTCGTAAGACTTTTAATTTAACTACTTATAAAGCAAATAATAAAAATATTAGAGAATTTAATAATGTAAAATATAGTTTGAAATTTAAGCCTCGAGAAGTACATACCTTCTGGGGTACCTGTAGAAAATAAAATTCATTTATATCAGTATTATGATTTACTCAAAGGGATTTTAATTCGTTTTTATTTCACTATATACAATTTGTAGCGTCTTATCTGTGATCTTTATACAATATAAGGATTATTTACGGTATTTCGTTTAGAGTTTTGCTTTGTCTTTTCTGTAAGTATATGTGTTGTTAGCGAAAATCAACAAAAAATAAAGGGGACACTCAACGTTACCATACGATGCTAACTAGCATTTTTTATTTTAATATTTACAAGTGTTTAAAACTGTAAACATTCCCATTGTAAGTACACAATATATACAATTGAAATGCCTAAACTCCTTTACATGAAAAAAATATGTAGAAAAACAAACTTGGAATATGAAAAATGTACAAGCACAAGTCTGTGTCTTCCTTTGTTCTTTAAATTTTTCAGATGGCTGATATCGATTTCTGTACGAAAACGAACCCTTTTGTTGCTATAGGAATTTGTACAAATGTAGGTAGGTATTTGGACACAAAGTGGTATTTTGAAGAAAAGAAAAGCACAAAAAGCTGCGTATCAATTATTAACGATATAATTATGCTCACTTGTGACTGGAACAGTAAAAAACGACTGAATATAAGACAAACCGGGCATTTAAATTAAGTTGTAAATTTTGAAGAATAATAACCAGGAAATTCACTAGCTTTTTACAGCCAGTAAGTAAATCTTTAAAGGTATTTACAAAACAAAAAGTTCCACCGGTTTTGTGCATTCCAAAAAATAACAGGAATTAAAAGTGTTTTTCAACTTTTTCACAGGATTCTTATGAAGCTCAATGTTTTGAAAGTTCAGCAACCATGAGCTTTAAAAGTATTATGGACCAAGATGAGAAACAATAGACGAAATTAGCATTCAAACGAGAGTTTTGTAAGCTTATATTTATGTACATATGTACAAAAATGATAATATTTCACCATTTGAATGGTTCATTGAAGATGCGATGAACTGTGAACAACTAACAAGTTACGTTTCTCAGTTTCATTTAAAATTTACAATACAAGCTTGAACTTATAAATATCAATTGCAAGTTCTCTCGAATCTCCCTAAAGAATTCCTTCAATGTTCCTGTATCAATGTGTATATGCAGTTCAAACATCTGTAGAAAATTTAATGTTATTTATGTAAATATTACCGTACTTGTTACATTCCTTCAATAAAAATGCAACCCCATCTGAAGTATACTTTTAAGTAAGTGGCCTCCTTAAATATTCCAACAAGAATATAATATTCTCTATAAAAAGACAAGCCTCTTGGATACTGGCCAAAATTGGACGCCACTGTATGTGAGAAAAGTCTTTATCATACCTCTATACTACGTTGAATGTAATTTTTTTCTTGGGGAACTTGATAAAAAACACCATTTCAACACTACCAATAAATTTGACATTAATTTTCCGACATAATTCTAAGGGACAGTTTTGTATTGTGATGAAATTTATGAGTGAAAAAGTATTAGTATAATGTAATCCTGTTTAATAATGCATTATGTATCATTATTTAAACGAAATCATGTATGCACTGTTTACAAATTTCCTGTTTAAATTATTGAACTAGACTTTAATCATATAATAGGTTAACGGGGTAAACTGTTAGGGCCTGAATGCGGTAAACGTCATCCATATAATTAATAAAATATTAAACATGTTCCAAAGATGGAGTTCATTAGTTTTAATACATCATGAAACTTTAATCAACATTACCTTATTTATGCAGGCAGAAAAACTGTTGAATTTCAAGTTTGAGGCTGTTTTGTACAGAAACAAACCCCTATGTGTTCTCTCCAAAGACATGATATTATTATTGACAATATGATTAACTTGAATTTAGGCGTGCTTTGAATGAATTCATAAAGGAATTGTTGGATTTTATTGAAATTGTTTCGCAGACTGAAAACGTAGCTGTTTGGTTTAACGATTTCGTTATCCCCGAGTATATATCTATATTATTTTCATTACCTTTGAGCATTCAACTTGTTAAAAAGAAATAACCGAAAACCACCTGTATTTACTATACATAAAACGACTAAAAGGAAAAACCCAACAGAAAAACTAATTTTCAATAATCCATCCTCTCTTTCGCTGTGGAAATTCTCTAATAATTTTTTTCAATGCTTTTAATTTCATCGATACATTCGTTCTTCTACCAGTCGACGACGACGCTGGTGCGAGCTTTGCAACGAATTTTAAAGAAAATTAATTTTACACTTTTCTGTATTTGAAAATTCGGTTTGTACGTGAAACGAATTGTGAATTTTAAGGTACGGGTCCACTGGATACATTTGTAGCGCAACATTGTCGCACAACATATACGCAACATAAGTTTATCAATGATTTTTGTTGCGCAACACGTTTCAGTAGTTGTGTACACAGGTTTAACTTATGTTGCGTATATGTTGTGCGACAATGTTGCGCTACAAATGTATCCAGTGGACCCGTACCTTTAGAGATAAGTAAGTACATAGGACATGCCGAATGTGACTAAGGTATATAAATGCTCCTGAAAAGGCTATCGATTTCAGACCGACGTTCAAAAAAATTAATAAAAACGCTTGTGTGTGAAAGGTGAGTAGTTAGTACATGCTCTAACAAATTTGAGCCCATTTATATGTTGGATGCCTCTAAATTAGCACTTTGTTGGCCACATCCATGCATAATAATACTTATATTTCACACTAAAATTAGCTGCAAGGAAAAAACATTTAAGTTGTCCATCTATTCGATTTGTGTGTTTTGATTTGTAGACAACAAACAATCAGCCAACATTTATATAAGTATACAAATAAAGTTTTTCAAAGAAAAACTCATCAAAGTTAAATCTCTAAAATAACAAAAGCCCAATTTTGCAGCCCAAATTAGTGAAAGCTACATACCTTTGTTTTCTATACAGATCATGCGCGGTGCGGGCGAACGGACCGAGGCAAACACACAAATTACATGTATAAATTATTTACAAAATTTTTTTATATATTTATTTATTATGTTTATTTTATCATTTGCTTCTGATTGGGTATATTATATACATTATAACTTGACAAATAAACAAAACAAACAGTTTTTTTAGAGAGTTGCATTTGTATAAATTTGTCAATGTTTTTTATTATTCATAGACTAATTTAAAATTTTAATTACTATATATTCAAAATTTATGCGATTTCATATAAAATGTCTACATAATATGCAAATGCACTTAAAATTTATGCCTTTTTATTTGAATCGGTGTCGTTTCAATGGCCCACAAAAAGCCTGTGGACGTGTGTGCGTCCGTTTTCGCTTATTTGTCAAAAATAGAGTCCAATTCGCAATGTAGGCAGGTATATACATACATATAGAGTTGATGTAGGAGACTATAAAAACTAAGTACTATCTACGGAAATTGTGTTAAAATTATTTACAAATTATCTGGTTATCTATATTTGGTACAAGTAAGAAAACACCACCTAAAACTGAGAAATTGAAACACAAAAACGCACATCATGTATTATTAAAAAACAAGTATTAATTAAGGGGATCTTTAAGTGTAAGTATTTTTAGTATTGAAGAGATAGTCAAGATGTGTTTTGGTAAGTTTTGGAAAAGAATAAGGAAAGAGAATACTCACTATTTTTCTTATAAAGAAGTATCTCAAATTGATCGTGTAATTGATGCTCTAACACATGGTCTACTCTACTGATTGTCTCCTTGTCGGTCAATTCGCCGAACATAAAGGCACACCTGCAAGACTTTTGCATCACTTCGGCCCGATTGTAGCCAGAAATTTTGCAAAACGACTCGTTGCAATACACAATTGGATAGTCGACTATCTGTGCGTTCGCCAACAGGAAACTACTGTCCGCTGGAACACAGAGAGAAAAACATCATTTTACAAATTACAAATACATACAACAGGCGGGATGATAATAAAAATTAAAAAATCACATTTCGCAACAGTTGGCCGGCACAAGTTTATTTCCCCCATTTACAGTTTAATACTGTTAGTTGTATTCTAGTAAAACTTGATTACCGAACCGAAATTACAGATGGTTACAATTTAATTACTAATTAATGTAGTATAGTGGTAGAAAATTGGATTTTCAAACAATAATAAATCTATAAAGCTATTATAAAAGCATTCGCATTTTGTTTCAATGGGAAACTTTTGCAAATACTTACACCCCCCTCACTTTTTATATCCCCAACCCTAATTATGAATTGTTAATTAAGTGGTGCTTTTAACTATACTTTCCTTCCTGAATTGGAAGTGAAGAAAACTTAATATCCGCATTGTTTATAGAGTTCTCGAATGTTGTGCAAAAGATGGATAAAAGTGGTTTGAGGGGAAATAAGTACTATAAACATCACGAATAAACCCTCAAATCTTAATATATGTACTGAAGAAACGGGGGGCACTATAAAATGCTAACAGGGGGAGGAACGTGAGAAAGAGAATTGTTGGTTTCAGATAAAAGCCGAGTTTATTTGTGTTTACCAAAAATTGCGTTTTGCTCTGTAATCGAATATTATGGCCGAAATTTCCATATTTTTTTGTGCAAACTGCGCTGTGGAGCCAGAGACGAGTTGATCTTTTTGTATAGCAGCAAAGTTTAATCAAATCCCGTCCTTCAATAAATACACTTACAAAAAAAAATGAAAAATAATGAGTGCCCGAAATGGAAAAACGAAAAAGTGCTCCACAATTCATTATTCTCAATTGTGCAAACTACTGAAAAATGGAAACCCATTTAAAAACAAACAATACATCACTTTGTTTTTACTTTATTGACAATAGGACGAGTATTTTATATATCAATCGATTTATGAGAGGAGAAGATGTGAAATTGATATACGAAAGGCACACATACAAGCTGTTTGTTCTACATCATTCATTATTAACAAAATTGCAGGTTTGCTTATTTTTGCAAATCATAAAAAGGAGACAATTTAATTCACTTTTATGTGGGAAATCGTAAATTGTCGTTCAAATACATGGAAATTGTTTTGTAGGAAGCGGGTAGTTGCCATAAAAATGCAATTACCTAAGCTTAAATCCAATAAAACACACAGTAAAAAGGACTATACAATCCGCGAATTTCCATCATTAAAATTTTTAAATGCGGTACAAACACAGTCATGGGTCTCTCGTGATGTCGCGCTGTACGCAGCCCACACGTGCAGCTAGTAGTTGTTTTTGCCCTTTTCCAGCGTGCAAATATTTATTTATCAAACTTTTCCACCTTAATCGTAAATATGTGTACGTTGCACGGGTGACAAATGTTCCAATATATTTTTCCTTGTGTGTTTTTATGGGGGCGTGTGTTGATTTTTGAAATATGGTTATCGGCTTTAGTTTACAAAGCGGATCAAGTCTTCAAATACATCAAAATTGGAAAGTTTTTCTTTTGACTAAGGATTTATAGTCTTAGAAAATGACGGCGTCGCTGCTGATTCATTGTGGCTTGACCGTAAACCCCGTCTTTTTCCATAGCGTTGACGTTTTACGGATCTGATTACATTATTTCTGAATAATAAAACTAGAAAGAACTACTAATAGTGAAACTTATAATAAAAGAGTAAATTGAGAGCGTCATTATAAGATCGATACTTTACCTTTTCCAACAATCCCTCTTTTGCAGTGGAGGAAAAACTCGTAAAAGCAACTCTAAGCATATATTCATAATATTTCCAGTCATGCCAAAACTATTGTGGGTTCATTAATTTTTTCGTCTGCATTATGACATTAATTAACTCTTATTTATAGGTTTAGCAATTACTGAAATGTTGAATAGGTAGACGTGGAAATAATTGGAAACCTTGTTGAATCAAACAATTCCCTAAATATGCAATCGATTTTCGTGGAAGTATTCCCGCCTGAATAAGTAACTCATATTATGTTTCAGTTTTTTATTCAATATATAATTTTAAATAATTGACTAGTATATCTAAATTATTTACTAGTATGTATGTAATGTATATGAACACAATGATATCCTTGACCAAAGGGACATAAAATGCGTGACTTAGACTCGCTCACGAAATAATACTATTAAGAATATTTTGTTCAAACTGCTTGGGTTAACCATAGAAAAAGTAAGCATTGTAGGGGTAATTTTTCTAATGGTAACATGCTATAGCATTGAAAATATAATTGGTCGGTGCGGATTTTTCATTAAATTAATTGAAACATTTTCCTTTCACTTCATGGATTATTTATTGTAAAACGCAAAGGTGAAATTTTTCATTATATCTCTAATAAAGAGTCTGGTGATTTATGCTAAAATCAGTCCCTTCAAGATGACAACATCTTTTTGCAGAGGATGTTTTGATAAGAGGATTTTTCCCTTTTAGTAAATCCCTCTTATTCCGAACCACTTGTGGACTTTGTGACTGTGAAGTAAAATTAGTCCCCTGTAAATGCTCCTAAATTACCCACATGACGGCCAGTTCGGGTCATCCGCAAAACAGGTTATCCTAAACCCCTCTATCCCATGAATAAAATGATAATATTTTCTATGGACATTTGTTCGGGTTCTAATCAAGCTTTTCCAACTTAATGCGCGTGTTCAAAGAACGACTGTCGCACACATAAAAGACAATGTAATTTTTGCGTGAATACTGAATAAATTGCTACTATTTTTGGATGCGCAGTTTGATTAAGAAAAAACGAACTAACTTAAATTTTACCCATGACTAACATATATCTTTGTCCTATTTTAATCCAATTACCTTCCGTAACTACTTTTACACCCGTTATTTATATTACATAAGGGAATTAACATCAATGCAAGTGTATTAGTAAGGAGTTGGCATTCAATTCAATTTAGAAAATTCGCAGAGTATTTCGTCAAATCAGAATTCTCTCAATGTACACGTATTAGGTACAGCCTTTAGCTTTTTAGCGTTTCTATTGATGTCTTTCACCTTAATATGTTTATTTCTATTCTATATAAGTAATTCATAATTTATGGAAAATTTAATGGAAATGTTGAATGGTGCGTGAATTTCGAAATGGATCGTATAAAACAACCCCCTCTTACAAATACATAAAATTGCAGACAACTTTTAACGATGATACCAGATACATTGACCTCGTCTGTGAAAATAGGCCACTTAAAATCAGTTTTTCAGCCATGGTACATAACAATACAAAAATTTTGGGATCCTACAACGCGTTTTGGTATAGAATAATTGGCGTGACTTGTCATTATCAAATTCTTTTTCAAAGAAAACAAAACGAACAAACGCTTTGTTTATACAAATACCTTTCTGTATTTACAATAGTCCCAAGTACACTTTCTTTCTAAATAGTCACCCCACAGTTTTGTTGCATGTTACGAATAAATACAAAGAAGCATAACATCATCAGAGCTTTATGCAATATTTCAAATTGAACATTTATTAGAGGAGATGCACGTGCACGTGCACATCGATCTCGCTCTCCCCACATGATTAGAGGAAAAACATACAACCACACCGCCCCCGAATCAATGTTTCCTGCGTTCCCTAAGCGGCACTCTTTCGCCCTCAGAAATGTGTGTCAGTAAAACAAGCGAATGCAACTTTAACTCCGTAAATATTTAATGGTACATGAACCTGATGGCGTCGACAAATCGTCATATGTTGATGGGGCAAATAGCCGCCGCCACGCCACCACCGAGCATATAACGGACTGCTGGCCCCATTTATGCATATTGACAAGATATTATTGCATTTCTACCTGCACTGGAATAGTTATAAATAAACTAGAGGGACTCTTTTTAGGGCCCCGCTGTGTGAACAACCTCGCTCGTACAAATACGGCCGCCCCCGAGCCGTCACCGACTGCCAGAGGTCTTAGGGTTCGAGTTATTTTTAGATTTGTCCTAATTTTGCATTATTCGTGCGAGATGAATCTAAGCGTGGGGTAAAAAATATGTTCGGGGCGGCGGTGGTGGTTGGTAAAGGTATAGAAAACTAGCACCCAACACACACACACGAAATGGAATTTATTATTACATGTGTTCCGGTCATTTACAACATTATACACTCATTTGAAATTGCCAATTAACTGAATTTGCGGCATTTTCCGGACACCTACACGGCGTCGGTGCCTTTTTAATAAACGATTCAGAAGCGCACAAATTCCACCCCAACATGTCTTACTGCATATTAATACCATCATGAATATTGATTCCCATTTGGGTGAGCTTTTATGTCTCAATTTTTAACCCGTACTCGCCAATGTGTATCTAAAAACGGTCCATCTTTTCTAATTTATTTACACTAAAATTGCCGGTCGGCGTCGAATGGAAATAATAAAAAAAAGTAAATTGCATTGCATCACACTCGGCATCACACGAGATTTCGTGTGTGATTGGATTGCGGACAATTGCATTTTTTATTGTTAATTTTGCTGGGTAGGTATTCGCTTACGTCAATTGGTTGATGCTAGTGTGTATGGACCGCTCTCGTCCTTTCCATACTACTTTAAGGACGGTTTTTGGCCATCAACTTTTGGCATAACTGTGGCATTGTGTAAAAGTTGTTTGGGAGCAGAGTGAAATTACACAGAAAATTCCCTCTGTAGTCATCTAGACGAGTGCATTAAATACTCATTTGCCTTAATCTTGGATTTGAGAGTGCGATGTCGTATAATAATAAGGAATAAGGAAGGATAGCATCTTTGTGTGTAACTCAACTACAAGCCCACTTACGCCCCATGAATATAAATTGAATTTAGATAAAATAGTTGCCTATAAATGGGCCACAATTTATTCTTTTCTCATCCCTTACTAACCATTTCACTATGTAAAATGTAAATGCCGATTGTAAAAATTTAATCTTGACTAAAAGTCTACTATCACCACCATAGTTATTTTTGTAAAAGTATAAACTGTTTCAATTTTAGACCATTTCCATCATGACAGTTGATATATTGTCGGTGTGACCTTAACTTTTGCGTGGCAATTTCTTCCCTTGAAAGCGTCGTCCAGTATTGGAAGGATTCCCTCTATCAAGGTTAATATACTTACTTGCAAGATAGTGCGATATGGAAAACTAGAATAGCACACTTATACTTATACCATTGGAAAACGACTTTATAGTCTAGTTGGGTTTAATATCGATTTAAAAGCCGTGCAATATAATTCTCATCGCACAAACATTGTTTGCTGTTGGCTGTGTGGGTGGTAAATTTTATATACTATTATGTATATGTGGATGTGGGTGGGTGCTTTAATGGTACTTGTACGCTACTTTTAGACATACTTCTTCGGTATTAAGACACGTCCTTAATGTTGGAGTGGAAAGGAAAGGGAGATGAAAATGAGCCCGATTTTCACATGAAACGAACGAACAAACTATTTCCTTAGTGGCAAAAGGAGATTCTATGTGATATAATTATCTTCTCGGTTTTGGATTTCTGGTTTGGTTCAGATTTGATTTTTGTTTTACTTGAAGAATTTTTAATAATCCTGTCAGTTTAGATTGTAAAGAGATTTTTCCAGGATGTCAAACATTTTACTTTCGATTGTAAAGACATTCCAAAGCGATCAACGACATGCCTCTTTATAGTTTAAAGATGAAAGGATGAGTGTTCCTGTTCTGACAGGAGCAATGATAAGAATTCCCATAGCTGTTGCTTCTTGATGTCAACCAGATGACATCAGTTTGGAATGCACGCTTGCATTTTGCATGCTGAATTATCCTTTTATGTTATATATGTGTTTGAAACGGATGCAACAGAGACATGTTGCTCCTTATCAGACTGATGTTTATATATTAATTGTAACTTGAGTGATCCTCGATTAATACAATTTTGTGGATAGGCAGTGCTCAGCAGCAGCTCTTTGAATTTGATATTGTTTTATAATTCTGCTGGAATAGCAAGATCCTTTCAAGTATCCACACTATGTGAAGAACGTGAAAAGTCCCTTGTTTACAAATCCCAAGAGGCAGATAGACGCAATCAATGTCATCTTGAAGGTAAAAGGGGCGGTGACTCTGAAAACTAAACCTTATCTAAACGCAAAAGAAAATGCAAAGACACAGATAGTAGGAAATTCGCCTCCAATCACATAGGAAGGAAAGTGTTTTTGGTAACAATAATCTGGGAACAAGGATTTTATTTTATTATAACACTCATTTGCGTATGTGTGCTGATTTTAGCTTATTAGGAGCTTACAGTAAATAAGATTACAATAGAAATTGCCTGAACGGAAAAGAAATGTTATTGGATTTATATTGTTTTAAAAATTTTAAATAAATATAAGCAAATTGACAATATGACGTGATTCCGTTTACGGGCGATTTATTGATATTTTTTAAGTTTGATGGCCAACTCCCACACATTTTTCAATCACGTTTTTATATATGGGCAGCGGGAAAACTTTTTCACAAACACGTAAAGGAACACTCTTATACAATTATCTGCCAAATGAAGTAAAAGTGAAAAGTTTTTTAGCTTCCGAACTTTCGTTATTTATTTACTAGAGTATATGTGATTTTACAGTTTAGAAAAAATCAATTTTATGACGACATTGATGACCCATAAACCAAGCTTTGTTCCAACAACTTGAGATATGCTTATTGTTTTTGTAAAATTTCTTGTGTAAAGGCATTTTGCATTTTGGTTAAATTTTACATAAACATAACTAAACAGGAAATGGTGAAAGGAGAAAGATGCACAATGTGTGAGAGTAAATTCACAGTTGTCAACTAGTAAACAATATTTCATTTTAACCGTTTTGAAGTCGATTCAATTTAAAATTGTTTACCAAAAATCTTACAGTTTACCAAGGAAAATTTACAGCTGACTTCGTACACACTTATACATTCGATATTATAATAGAGCAGGAATGTGAGAGAATGTTTTATTTGTTTAAGGGGAGAGAGTTAAATAAGAAAATCGCAAAGTATACAAAAAGGGAACAAGCGCATATGTAAAAAATGTCTTTATTGCCACTATTAAAACCAATGAAATGATGGCGTAAAATCCTGCAATGCACCCTTTAAATGTTCCCCCACTAAACAAAACAATTTACAAACTAAAGATCATTTGTCTAATTTGACCTAATTAATATTTTACAATTGATTCAAAAGAAATTTGACAAAGATATATAAGTTTCTTGTCGATATGTTGCTACATGTTGAGTGTCGTGAAAAACGGCCTCTTTTTGCTTCGCACTCAATAGAATCAATATTTGTTCAGTTTTCCGTGTATTTTTTCGAGCACTCATAAATGGGACCATCTTTCATGCCTAAGAATTGGCGAATTTTATATTTTATATAAACTATAAACAGTAAACACACAGCATGTGAAGACATAAATGTGGAAATATGTCATGTGTATCGGTTGGTATATGAAAGCAGCACCAGTTTTTCTATACTTGTATATCCATGCATAATAAATGGCAACCATGGGACTTCATTAAAAGGAATTTGCAATTTGGAAAATTAACTCTACAAATTCGGTCACATTTTCAGCAAGAAAGACACGTTTATGACGCTCCGTTGCTTGAGTTTGTTCAAACGAATGGTTTTATTAAAAAACTGACAAGAAAGGGAATCACTAAATCTTGACACCATGTAGAACATGAGAGTTCATGCAAATTAGGCAACAAATCAATTTTATTGCAATATTTTATGAAGAAGACAGTCTGGCATCCACCGGATTTAATTTATTGATGGACGGAAAAAAAGTCAATAGCCCACAGATGACAATATTTTTTTTATTATTTACAACTTATTATGATTTTGATGGTTTTTCGCTTTTTATATTTATTAGATTTTATTATATAATACCTATAAAATGTCCGGGTTTCTTGTTTTGTCTCTTTTAATAGAAAATCCTTATAAAAATTCATAAAAGGCTTTAGTAGTTTCATTTTGTTTTTCTCATGCTGTAACACACCACTTTTATTTCCCCGATACAAACTAAGGATCTATTTTTATTGTGAAAACGTACACACGATATTACGGTATGTGATTTAATGAAAATGTTCTGCAATGATTTCTATATTTTGAGCTCGTAAATTTATTTTAGGTATCATTTTTACACAGTAAAGATGCATTGTATGTGCCATAAAAGTGTAATAAGGTTGTGTATATGTAATAAAGGCTGGATATAATCGCAGTAAATTCGAATAATTGTCAATCTAATAACGAGTCTTGGAACCGTATTTATAAAATGCACATTTATAACAATACAAACTCACTACTTAGACCCCGGACCGGAACAATAAGAAGAGAGCGTAGATATAGAATTTTTTATTAAGTAACCCATTTTGCTACTGATTTTGATACGGGCGCAAAAAATGGGCATCAAATTAGGCAAAGAGCCACTTTATAATAACATTTCTTTGTTGTCAACTTGCATTAAATTCTACAGTTCTTCGGTTAGGAAAAACCTCAGACGATTATACGGCTCTTCAAACAGAATGTCAATGTTATATTTATAAGCAAACGGGAGCAAACAAATTAAAGATAAAGGTTCCCATTTTGGACATTCCAAAAAAATTTGTCTTCCTCAAGAATGTGGCCAAAAATGTCTAAGGAAAATTCTTCAATTTCCGTATAACATAAACGCATTCCCTTCAATTTTGTCCCAGGTATAAATAGTCAAGTCAGCGAAAAAATCTATGATTGTTTCCGTGTATTGTTTACCCAAAAATTCAATGAACATTCTACAATATAAATATAACGGATATAAAATAAGGTAAATTGCATACTTACGTTGTGAATTTGATCGTCGTATAATATTCTCCAGAAACGTGTTTTGGGGGGCCACAAGGCCTCTTCTACCACCAGGCATCTTGGTTTTTCACCTATATTCACTTGCAACAATGTTAATAAACAATTTCGTCTGTCATCTTGACATTATTATTTGTTTATGCGGCATCATAAAAAGCACACATTTTCATGCAATAAAAACAAATAAAATATAATACGAATTAGAAAATCCTCAATTCGCAACAAAATTGAACAAAAAATTTGTTATTAACCAGAGTCTTTATGGTAGGGTTTATGAAACATTTTCGTATCAATACACCATTACGTTTATTTACACGAATTTTTATGTTATTGTATAGGTGCATGATGTATTAAATATTCGAATAACAATTTTCTTCACTCATTTCTATTTAGTTTTATTGCTTTCGACTGGATTTTGACTATTTTAGAATGTTGAAAAGTGACTATAATGACGTATTAGTGGAACGATATGTTGTACAATACTAAACAGGCCGTAAATACACAATTTTCATTCGGTACGTGAATTTTCCGACTAAAATACGAACTAGTGGAAAATCGAAAATGATTGCAGCGCCCTTGCTTCTCAGTCGCAGTGAACTAATTCATCGAATTTTAAACGGAGACAGCTATAGCAGTCATGAAATCTTTAAAAAATAACTATTAAGAAGTACTCGTATTGTTCTAATGTGTGTATGTATCATTATTGAGAATTAATTTATTTCTATTAAGATAATTAATTAACACTAATCCTTAGTTCAATTTATTAAATGCGCATTTCTAGGGGGAGCCACTTTACTACATTTATTATATTTCTAAATTGAATTTTTTTTCGGACACTAGTTTTGATGGTTGCCGATGTAATGAAATTAAAATGTTTTGGTTTTTTAACCTCAATTTCTATATGTAATCATTTTTATTGTTTACTAAAATCATCACCCTTTTTACAGGTCTGGAAACTGAGTCAAAAACTTAAAGTGGAAAATGATACATAATAATAATACTGAAGAACGTGCTGAAGAATTCGAACTAAATCAAAAAAAGTTTATACAGGAGCTGGTACACTTGTATAAGGTACACACAATACTTTGGGACAAAACACACAAATATTACGCAAATCGGACGAAAAGATCTGAAGCATATGCTATATTACTTGGAAAATGCCAGGAATATTTTCCACAAGCTGATGAAGATTATGTTCGCACTAAAATAGACTCTCTACGATCAACTTTTCGAAGGGAATATAGAAAAGTGGTGGCTTCGAGGATAAAATACGGTGCTGATTCACACGAAGTGTACAAACCAACCCTATGGTACTATAATTTGCTGCTATTTCTTGTTGGTGAAAAATCCACAGACATAGAAGGAGAGGTAGTGACAGTTCCTAATGTAAGTTAGATTACCCGACCCTAATTACAAAAGCTTAAGATTAATGCTTTCTTTCAGAAAAATGCAGTATTATGGAGCCGAATACATACTGCAAAACTCTTATTAATATTGAAGAAATATCCCTGTTTATATTCAGAAAATGATGAAAATTTTGGAAGTCAACCACACCGTATTCAAGCCTACAAAGACATCGCAGACGAACTAATAAAAGCAACTGGTAGAAAGTTTGAAGCTGTCCTTATACAAAAGAAAATACAACACTTGCGAGATCAATACCGATCAGAAATTCGAAAAATTAAAAGAGGGAAAATTAAAACAACTTTGTGGTGTTTTGATTTAATGCGTTTTCTCTGGAGTGTAAATCCAACTCCAAAAGTCAAGAAAAGTGTAGAAAAAAAGAATAAAAATGAAGAGAAAAAGAAGAAAAGCGAAGAAAAAATGCAAAGTCAGGAAGAAAAGAATGAAACAGTTAATAACTTTTTAAGCAGTATATAAATTATTTTACTAATTGATTTGTTTTAGAAAAATAATTTTACTGAAATAATTTTGCAACCTGCTATAACCACTTTCGATGATGAAGAACCTGTTGAACTCGTAGGTAGATTAAAAGGAGATATTTACGAGAAAATCGGAGACAATGTGGCACACAAATTACGACAAATGGACCCTGATCAAAGAAAAGTGGCGTCAAGATTAATTAACGACATTCTTTATCATGGTCAAATGGAAGAATTAACATTTAATTCACAATTAATATTACAAGTGGACGATGACTAACTGGACTTATAGATAAACAAAAAATAAAACATCAAAATTTATTAATTTCTGTTTATTTATAGATTTTATGTATCAAAATTTAAGAGAACACCATTCACATATTCATGGTTTCTCTTTAGCTGGTCCGCATCTAAATCCTGTTCTTTAGGACCCCATCGTAGTACCAATGAGGCTGTATATTTGTCATTTGGTTTTAAGAAATAATCTGCACCGAAAATTCCGCATCCAACAGACAAGAAATGAAATTTCTCGTCTTCCATTAGACCCATTTCCTGCCTCACCCCATTCCAGATACTCAGTTCAGGTAAATTTTTACTGTACACACTTATACAGCCACCCTTTACAGTGTTTTGAATAAGAAAACATTCAGGTGTTG
Organism: Silvanus unidentatus; assembly: GCA_963930825.1. Classification (NCBI taxonomy): domain Eukaryota; kingdom Metazoa; phylum Arthropoda; class Insecta; order Coleoptera; family Silvanidae; genus Silvanus; species Silvanus unidentatus. The sequence continues at coordinate 2,435,722 of OZ005760.1, forward strand.
GCACACAGAAATTCTCGGACCCTTCAAAATACGACTGATCCACAATTACTTCCTCATGGGCTCCCGTCATTCGTGTACAATTTGCCAATTCTCTTACAGCAACTTTTTGCAAATCCGGAATCCTTAAATACGAATGCACACAAAATTTGAATGGCAGATCAAACACTTTGTCACTGTTCAAAAATTCCCAATTCAATTCTAATGCTTTGTCTCGCAACACTACACGAAGGACAATTTGAAAGTTGTAATTGTACATCGATTTCGTATAAGCCGATTGTTCTGTGACAAAAATCGCCTCAATATCTTCACCATTTTCCAATTTTGTGGGCATCATTTGGACAGTCCATTTAATACTTTTGGCAAAGCCGTCATTGTCGCCAAATTCCCATTCTCCCACTTCGGGAAATGAGAGAGAGATTCCACCGTGGATGCGATTCAAAGAGTTGAAAATTGTAGAACGACTGAAGAACAGTTGTTCAGTGTTTTTGATGCGCCATGAAGTGATTCGTCCACCAAATAAATTCACCGTACATGTAGTGTAATAGCCACGGTCAAGTGTAATTATTTTATCATTGAAATTCGGTGAACGATTCATGACATATATGTGAGGTCTTGACCAGCTTGGTCCTCTTTAACCGAATATCCAAACTGTGTGAATAACATTGTTATATTATTATATTATGCATAAATATGCTTACAAATTATTAGAATGAATGTGAAAATGATTTTGAAGAAATTACTACAGTGTCATTACACAAAAAATGGTGAGAGTATAAGCAGTTATACTTATACTATCGTAACATTTGCAAAAAGATGCATAGAATATATTAGACTTACGTCTGAAAAAGTATAGAAATGACACTTAAAGTGGCATCACGATCCATCAATGGGTTTTAAATTATGTATTACTCAAAAAATAGTGAGAATATAAGCAGTTATGCTTATACTCTCGTAACATTTGCATAAAGATGCATATAAGAAGATATTAGATATTACATAGATACCTATTATTTTTTATAGAAGATATTAGACTTGCGTCTGAAAAAATATAGAAATGACACTTAAAGTGACATAATAACCCATTCGGGGGTACTATGGATACCTATAGGTACCAGGTAGTACCAGGGTATATATATATACCTATATACTGAATAACATTGTTATATTATTATATTATACATAAATATGCTTACAAATTATTAGAATGAAGTGAAAATGATTTAAAACTGATTACTAGTGTCATTACACAAAAAATGGTGAGAGTATAAGTATATATGCTTATACTCTCGAAACATTTGCATAAAGATGCATAGAAGATATTAGACTTGCGTCTGAAGAAATATAGAAATGACACTTATAGAAGTGACATAATAATCCATCTGTGGGTAAAAAATTATTTATCTGAGAGTATTAGTAAACGTATCTTAAGTTTTTACGAAAACTTTTCAGTCGAAAAATATTAAACCAACTAGGTTCATTGCAAGTACATTGATAGTTTTATGTACTACACTTTGTACATAGGTGTGAACCGAATTGAAAATATTAGAAAATCTTAATTCTTGCTGATTTGCAGATGTTCAAAAAATTATTACGCACTGATATCGTACATTTTTGAACCTTCGTACAGTGGATGTAATATATACGATGTGTTTAAAATTTGCCATCTGAATATAATTGAAGATGAAGAATATTTGAATTAAAATAATTCATATGTAGGTAATCCACGAAAGATGTAAATGTAATTGATCTTCATGGAAATAAATTTACCAATACCATATTTGTTTTTAAAATTGAATTAGAAATCTCTTCCAAGACCCTTTGCGAAATTAGTGGCGAATAATGCCACATTTAAATGTTCATAAAATGTCCATATTCCATATAGTTCCTGATGGATTTCCTTTCTGTATCAGCAACCAAAAATATGTTTAAACAGTTCCATTTTGTTGAATGTATTTTATCCGTCTGTGTGAATATTGATCTCGTCATCTCTTTTCTTTTGATAAATTTTTTTGCTTCTCTGAGGTTCCATGAGAATGAAATACCCGAAGGGCTTTAAATTTTGCTCTTCTGGTGGAATATTATTAACTGATAATATTAACAAACCAATATCCTAAAAAACCGGAACATAACCTTAAAAATATAAATAATGAATAAAAAGCATAAACTTACATTAATTGATTGATTAAATAAACCAATGGCAGAATCAAGTGGATACGATCACTTTAAAATCAAAATTGCTTTTATTAATTAACATGTTGGCTGCAAAATGCAGCAACATATGGCTAGTCACATCACCAACTACTTAACTGTGAAGTGGCAAGTTTGAAACTATTGATGTAGGAAGCAGTCTTATTCCCAGGTAAACGGTAGGTCTTGCCTGTAATTATTGATTACTTTCCCATTCACAGCAGGGGGTCTAGGTACACTGTGATTGGATATGGATATTTTTCGGGTAGTTCAAAAAGAGAGTACACTTTTACAAAAGAACTATTTTTTTTTCAAACAGTGATATGTTTCCAAATCATTACATGATACGATAAAAACGTGTAAAATTTCTGAAAAAGTTTACAACACAAAACATACTAATAATAAAACACCAAAAATGCATCAATACTTTAATTCTTATTATTATTCAAATACACAAATTAAAAAAAATTTACTTTTCTTCTTTCTCCGGATTCGAGTCCGAGTCTAAAAGTCAATCTAATAAATTATATAAAATAACGCACACATTTTAAAAACACCTTACCTTGTTTTTGTTCTTCACCAGTCGCATGCACTGGAGCCTCTTCACCTCCTCCAATCATCGGTGGCCGTTGTTGTTCCGGTTCAACTGGAACTGGTGCATTTTGCGGCGGACCGCCATACATAGCTGGCGGTGGTCCAGCTCCATCAGTTGTCGGTGGCATCGGTTGTGCCTCTGGCGGTGGTGGGCCACCAGCATGTATCGGTGGATACGGGTGTGGTCTATTCATATGTGGCGGATACTGAGGATACTGTTGAGCAGCTGGTGGTGGCTGATGATAATATGGATGCGGCGGTGGATACTGAGCCGGATATCCTTGATGGTACGGCGGCTGTTGCTGTGGCGGATAATTTCCATAGCCTGGATGGGGCGGTCGCGGTGGCAGTGCGACCCCCTGAGCATTTGCTGGTGGATACTGCTGTTGATACTGTACGGGAGGCATCATGGAATTGGGTTGCGTCGCCACGGGCGGTGGACCGCCAGCCGGCGGCATATGACCGTGTCCAGCTGGCGGTTGTGGAGGTCCGGTAGGCGCCATATGCGGCGGTGGTTGTTGCTGCATCACTTGCGGCGGTGGCGGTGCTTGTTGGTGCATTGGTGGCGGTAAATGAGATTCATTTGTCACCGGTGGCGGTTGTGAAGGTGCATTTACAGGCGCTGGTGGCGGTTGAGCAGATGGTGGAGGCGCCGTTGTCACTGGTGGTGGTTGATGTAGATTCGGATCATGGACTGGATGCTGTGGAGGTTGTGGTGGCGGCTGGTGTGGCACATGATTTGCGTAAGGTTGTTGCGTTTGTGGTGGTGGAGCTGGCGGCGCCGCTTGTGCTGTCATTTCTGGTGGTTTTTGTTCAGTTGGTGGTGCGGGCGATGGTGCCTGACCTCCATTAGACGTCAACTGTTGATTTGTGGGTGGCATTTGTGGCGGTGGTTCCACTTTTTCCGCTTGATCTTGTTCCATAGGCTAAAGACATTCGAAAATAATCCATTTTTAAAATCATAGTAATTTTTTTCTCTTTAAAAAAGCAAGCTAAATTTATGAAATGCATCTTTACCTGTATATAGTGCGGCCCTAATGGCTGATATAAAAACAAAAAGACATGATTTTAGTGCTATTACCACTAACAAGCTATTTATAATTTCTCCACAACGTGAACATGATTAGTTTTTTATATTTTATTTATTTATTTATTTACGATCTCTTACCTCCGGTTGCGATTGTCCATTTTCATGTACTGCTGGTGATGAAGCTGCAGAATTTTCCGTACTTCCACTCTCCTCCACTTTACTATTATGTTTGTTCGATTCGTCATGCACTTTCATGCGTTCCTTTTTCAACATATCATACTGTCTCTCGACCATTTTCTGGAATGTTTCTTCGTCAACTGCCGGTTTACAATGCTATAAACAAAACACGATTAGATAAACCGAACACAAATATCAAAACTGACTCACCTTTTTCAATTCCTCTTGAAACTGTTCACTACTTTCAATAAACTTCCTCTTTTTCGCCTCAAATTTCTCTTCGATTTGCTGCAATTCCGCTTCCAATTTTTTCTGATGCATTGTCAACGATTGCACTTGCCTTTTTAACACTTGCATACGTCCAGTTGTGACAACAGAACGCACATCTGGCACAACAGTTTCCGAGAAGATTTCATTTATTAAACGATGATTACGTAAATAACGCCCATATGCGACATGTTTCACCGAATATCCATCATCTTGATCTGGAAATGTTCACATTTAAATCGAATTTAAAATGATCAAACAGTTTATTTACTACCGTCCTCATCTTCTGCGGGCTGTATCTCAATTCTACGATCAACGGCTTGTTGTTTAGCAGCACTTGCCCTTTCATGTGGCTCACCATCACCACCTTGGACAGCTAAAATTAGTTGGTTAAAAAAATGATGATGATGATGATGATTATTAATATTAGGAAACAATGAAAATGACGTGCACAATTCAACAAGCTTACCAGATTTTCCACGATTCTTTGCTGCCACATACGCCAAATACGCAGGCGAATTGTGATAAGTTTTCAACGTCTTCTCGTACTCCATCTGGAAATAAATATAATTACGTCTATTTTAAGCAACTGCATTCAATCAAATACCTTCTCTGATTCATACTCTTCGACGTATTCGTTCTTTTCGTCGTCGGGCAAATCGCGCCACATCCGACCGATGATTTTTCCAATTTCCCATAACTTCAAATCGGAATTCTGCGCCTTCACTGTGTCCCAAACTTTCCGGCTATACCGCATATACGGCATAAGTGGCGGTTTCGGTGGTTTCGGTGTTCTAGAGTCATTCTTCAGTAATGGTAGAGAAAAGAGACAGAAAGCATTACGAATTTTTGCCAAAAACACAAAACACTTTGTTAGTTTTTTTATTACAAACCTACATTTGAAAGCGTGTTAATATGGTGACGATTCATTGTAAATGGGTGTAAAAGGTGTAAGTTATTTACATTATTATTATCTAACGATAAGAATTACAAACAGAACAGTGTTTAATGATATACTTACTGCCGCATTTTTTCCCACTTTCTGAGGTAGGAAGCCGGGATGGCCGTTTGGACTGGAAGTGAATGGATTTGTTTCTTTCTGTAAAAAAATTTAAATAAACATTTTCAAATGAGTTTATGATGATTAAAAAAAGGCATTATTTCTGTCAATGTATAAAAACACTTAAGTCCTCACCTGTACACCTGCACTGGATCCGCCAGAAGCTCTAAGACGTTCTACCAAACAAAAGAAATAACAATTATTTTTAGAATTGCATCAATTTCTGACTGTATGATTCTAGGAGCACACTTAAAACATGCAATAAACTTGATTAAATTGCAAAAAAACATCGAATCTTATTAGTTCACATACTTACCTATGACAATTACTTAATTAATTTTCAAATTTTTTACTGCATTTGTGAGTTGTTTATTTTTTATTTTGTTTTGAAGCTTGATAAGACAAACTATAATGATATACTAAACTGTAAGTGAATTATCACTTTTACTTTAAAGCTTAAGCTGGTTAAATCTAACTAAATCACTATATAGTTGTAAAATCTTATAAGCAAAATTATGTATTTTCAAAAAATCACTGAGAGTGTGTTAATATAAACGAAGTTTTATATTGCAGTTACCTTTCAATATGTTGAAAGTCATTGGAGCGCCTGCTGACAGCAAATCTGAACAACAAACACAAACAAAGCATATCATCAGCACTATTCTACAATCAAAACTGCAAGATGGGCGCAGCGGAGCCCCGTGGGGGCGATAAAATTGACAAACTTATAGAAAAAATGCAACGGAATTTGGAATTGCTGAAATGCCCACCTTGGAGTTGGAAGAACTATGCTTACTTAAATAAAATAACACTCATGCTTTTACTGAATTAAGATAGTAGTTTGATGCTACTTTTGGAGCATCTTATAATAAAAATAATTGAATTACACATGCGATAGGCAAGCTAACCTAATAAATTGAAATACTAAAAGGATATACGGTAATTATTCTAATAAGGGCCTTATATATGAATAAATAATTAAATAATCAGATTATTTATTGGTCTTTCGAAAAGGGTCTTACGATTTGTCTGTTGACTTGGCATTTGAATTGCTACTTGCTTATAATTAGCTGGTAGAGCCATTTTGTTAGCCTACAAAGAAAAATAAATATTTTATAAATAATGACATTGTAGATGCATTGTAATGATGCTTACTTATATAGGCATTGATTTCCTGTTTAAATATAAAGATATAATGATAAAATATGTACTTGTAGAAATGATAATCAAACAAATAATAAAGATTTCGGCGTCTTCTTCCTGTCAAACTGTCACAATCGGACAATACTCCGAAATGGTATGACGTTTCAAACATTCGTTAATACTTCAATTGGATAATAGAGGGCAATGTAAAATGTTGTTGGATTTATTTAATTTTACATTTAAATTTGTTTATATATTTTAAAGCGATTCCCAGTTAACTTTAGATAAGAGTTTTAGTCCACAGGAATGATATAATAAATATAAGTTATGATAATTATTCAAATGATAAGTAGTAAGATAAAGCTGCTGCCCTCTGTAAATCTGTTTGAATACGTTTGTAGTGTACTATTTAATTAACCATTTGATCAGCTAATGTCAGATTTTTGTGTGTGTTGTGTGTTCTTTTTCGTGTCTATATAAACAAGAAAAATTTTGCTACAAATGGCTGTATTTTACTAATTAATCTCTTTTTTACAAAAATTTTACAACAATTGCATTCCTATGACCTGATCCCATTCACTCTCGATTAAAAAACCGTAAGTGTTTAATAGAAAATTGCACATTTCCTTGTGAAACCAAAAATAGCCTATTTTTCAGCTGAAAAGTTTAATTTTAATTTCCCAAATGGATTCGACAGTATATTATGGTGTTTATTTGCCAAACGAAACAAAAGAATTAAATGTTTTTCAAGATAAATTGGAGGCGTTGAAATTGATGAAGAAAAATAAAAAGGCTCGTTTCAAGGCATTTCAATTTTACCACGAAGCTGCCGAATTTGCTTCAAACGGTTCAGAATGTCCCAATAACAATAGTCAAACCGTTGATGGTGTTTTATATGTAAAAAAGACAGTGGAAAATAATGTTCAAGCTATTGGAGAAAAGGCAAGTCCTTTTAAGGGCCCAAAACCTCAGGATTTGGTAGAACTCCGAAAAGCCATTGAAGCAGGAAACTACAAACTTGTGAAGGACACCATTTGGCAGAACCCAAGGTATTTGGTTAGCAGTGGTGATACACCGTCAATTCTACAGGTAAAAAAATTGCTAATTTTAAAAGGTTTCCAAATATAGTTGCAATTATCTATTTTAGGAGGGTCCCCGATACAATGCCTTACACGTGGCAGCTAAAGCATGTAACGGAGCAATGGCTGAGTTAATTTTGAATACAATTTCAAATGTTGAATTTATCCAATTGTTATATGGTGATGATAATGTACAAAATGCCAAAGACAGGGCACAAGTTTTATTGGACTTATATTTAAACACGCCTAATAAAGGAAATAATGAAACTCCATTGCATTTTGCATCCAAATATGGGGCTCCAGATGTGGTTGAAGTGCTTGTTTCTTACTCTCAATGTGATAAAACTCTAAAAAACAGATACCGTCAAACTGCCGATATGGTAAAACAATTCAATCGTATTTTATTTCTATTTCACATCTATTTCTCGTAGATTATATGTGAAAGAAGTGAAGACAAATCTGCAGAGACCAAAAAGAAGATTGCAATTTTATTACAAGATAATTATTACGTACCTGTTCTAAGAACTGAGGACAATAGTTTACCTCCTACAATTGGGGAGCCATTCTCGCCTACAAGTCCACCTGTAATTATTCTTAATATGCAAATTAAACACTTTTTAATAAAAATATTTATATTTAAGGTGTTAAATAAGGATCCATTAAGTCCCCGCTTGGAAATACACGCATATGCCGGTCCAATGGACAAAAAAGATGCACAAGAATTTCGTAAAGTTTGGAAAACACCACCACGCTCTTTAAGACCGAATAATTCCACACCAGAATACGCCAATCTTCGTTTCAAGGATCCTGAAAAGGGCTTAGAACGTATTGGAAAGCAGTTAGCTTCTAAATATGCAGTTTCCTGGAAAGAATATTGGCCCTTTTTGGATAGCTTCATAGATATTACCTCAGAGGAGGGCCTAAATTTGTTAGAAAAACATTTGCTTAATAAAATGCCCATAAAGCATTTCAAATCGCCGACCAACAATCAATCAGCTGATCAAAGTCTAGTGACGAAATTATGTAATGCATTTAATGCACTCAATTTAAGCGATCAACATGACCAGGAAAATATTTTAGATAAAAACGATCAATTGGCACCAATTGTGCATATTGAAAAAGCGTGTGAAGTGTTCGCAAATCGAATAACAAACATCTTATTGTACGTGTTATGTGAATATGATAATATTGTTGCGGTCTTAGAGACTGAAATGAAACATTTAGAATTGGCAATAACAAGTTATATGGACGATGTGCGTTTCACGTGCATAAACTTTCAAAAAGTTCATCCACGTTTAGGTGCCTTAATCGGTGAAAGATTATTGAAAAATGTTAAATTAGAAACGCGTCAATCGTTATGTGATCGTATCGAGAATTTATTGGAGAGTGTTGTCAAAAGTTTGGATTGTTTTTCATCGGATGATGAGGGGATGCATTTAAAAGAGAGTGTTAAACAAAGAAAACCGACTTTATATCGAAAACAGATTATTTGTTTGGTGCAATTTATATTAATTGTACTACTACAGAATTCAAATGATATTATTACGAATAATGGTGATATAAATGTTGATTGTAATCAAGGATGGGATAGTTGTTCGTCTTGTATGTGTGTTTATCATTTGCGTAAATCGAAAAAGAGTAATTTGTCGCGGAATAGCAGTATTAAATATAAAAGTAATAAGTTTGGATTGAAAAATGGACAAGATGGTATATCGAGAAAATTGTATTTTGACGATGACGATTTTGGTGAGTAAAATTTCTTTGTAAATTATTTCTAGAGTGTTGGCAAATGTTGTTTTTATTTAGGGATCAAAGAGAGTGCTTCCAGTCAATTGAATGACTTAAATAATAGTTTAATTACAAATAATTATACGGACACAAGCTCAGATGATGAATTTTATACGCCTCCATCTAGCCCGAGTTTATTGGAGGATGATTCATGGTCAGCTTCTGACAATGAGGAATTTACAGACACAGAATTACCAAAGTTGGACGTTTATATTGAAGGGTAATTGAAGCTTTATTTTGTCATACAACTTGTTTAATCACCGTATTTATAGATTTGCCCCTACAAGAACTGATTATGCTGTTTATAATGCAATATTACAATCGAATTGTGTGATAGATAAAGAGAAATATCCAAATATTTATAAATGGCGTCATGGTATTAGTTTGTACAGTGAAAAGGAACGGAAAAGGTATAAAAACAGGTAGATTGAAGTGATTGCAGAATTTAAATTATTTGTTTTAGTTGGTCCAGTCCACATCATACTAAGAACGATGTACAAAATTCTCCAATAAATGCTTCACAATTTAATAATGATTCGATATGTGACATGAGTACTCCAACAAAGTCTTGGCTGCGTATAACTGGTGCCAATTCGCCCAGAGTAATGCGACTAAAACAATAATCCAAAATGCACCATCCAATTGTTCCATTTGTTTTATGTATGTACTTGTTTTTTCTTTGTATAAAGAGATCATGTATTTTATTTAAGCTATTTTCAATTTTAAAATGTTTGCATCCGTTTTGGAGCATTTATTTGTTAATTTTGTTAAGGGATGGTGCGTATGGGAAGAAGAAAACAATTTTTTATATTCAGAAAGTATATTTTCATATGGACAAATAAATAACGTTATATAAAATGTGGTTTCTTTTAAAACCAAGTTTAAATGCTATAAATTGTAGTTTAATGGATTGAGGGATCCATTGAATTTTTTATCGATTTCCAGACTTTCCAGTTCGAGTTGTTTTAATTTCAGTCGGGCTTGTTTTAGGATTTCTTCTGTTGCACCATCTGATGAAGTATCGAATAGGGTGGATTCTAAACGAATTAAAAAATTACCGTAATTATTTTAGTGATTGATGGTGCTTACCTTTGGGTGGTAAATATTCGGTCGGTTTACCATTTTCTTCGACCAGACGAGAACTTATTAGACTTAGTTTCGATTGACATAAACCAAATTCATTGGCGAATTCTTGACACTGTTTTGAGAGCTTTTCTATTTCGATTTTTTGGAGGTCGTTTTGTTTTACGAGCTTTTCGGTTTTCGAATTCAAGTCATGTACCAATAAATCGTTAGCTGTACAAGAATTTCCACAGTGCTTTAAATCGCATACAACAACATTAGACCTTTCGTTTTGTTCTAACAATTTTCTATTCAAAGTGGCAATTTCTTTATTTAAAAGCTCGATTTTCTGTAAATGTTCAGATTCTATACGTTCTTCTTGTTGAATGAGAGCTGTTTTTGCATCTGCCGTGAATTTTTCATATAAATCTTGTGATTTCCGTAGCTTTTTCTCGAGAGTTTTACGATTTTTAATTATATCTTTGATTTGCATCTCCAACAATGAGATTTTCGACTTGATTTCTTTGTTATAAAGATTTTGTATTTTTTCTATAAGTTCTCTAATTGTTTCCTCCGATAAACAAGTTGCGTTTAAAAGGATTTTTAGAACTTTTTCCATAAATTCGTCATCAACTTTAAGAGATGCTGCAAATAATCAAGTTTATGTACATATATTTTATTCATTTTTAACAAACTGACCTGAATTCAATTTGTTTTTGGAAGCTCGTTGCTGTACCAAATTCCCTTTTCGGAACAAACGTATTAAACAGTCCAGAATTGATTCCTTTGCACTCGTGTTATAATAAAAATCGCAAATTCGTTCACACTCCCTGCTTTTCTTCGAAATGCCAATCAATTCGAGAATGTTCAACAAATTTTCCAGCTGAAATCGTTGAATTACTTTATTTGAATGGATAATACTGTTAAATTCTGGTAAAATATTGGTTTCTGAATTAAATACAGAGAATGTATAAAGACAGTTATTTTGCAATAAATAATCAGCCACCACTAAATTAACCGCTTGTTTGGATAAGGAAGTCTCCACTGGTGGTCTTTCAACCAATTTCTGACCAATTTGAGTACGTCTCAAGTGATTAATCATCTTCAATCGCAAATACGAACGCAAATCACTTTCTAAACCTTTTTCATCAAACCAATTTTGCAATGTATTTTGAAATTCATTTGCTGTTAGCTTATGATCACCGGATTGCTCTATTGCAGGCTTGATTTCATCCATTATTCTAATATATTATTGTAATTCACGTATTTAGTTTATATTTTGTATACTAATTATGGAAATTGACTTATTTTTGTTTGTATTCCCGGTGAAAGCTGCAATAGCGCCGAATCATGAACTGTGACAGTGGACATTTTTAGAAACAATTCCTATGGTCTATTTCAAAGGCAACTAAATGAACCAAAAGTTTATGGAACAAAATTATAGACTAAATAAAAGAACAATTTTACGCATAATCCTTATATATTTTGACACATATTACTTATAAATTAGTCTGATATTTGGTGTTTTAAAGTTTTTTCCTCTTACATTGTACTAGAATGTGCCACAATTTCAAAATTTCCAAAAATGTATGTTAATTTTTATATTCAGTATTAAAGTTATATGGCACAAACCACCTAACATAGGTAATACAATAAACTAGACACATTTCTTTGTTATTTAACATTGATAGAAGAAATCATTTATCTAAATTATGTAATTTAACATGAAAAACGTATATAAAACAGGATATTTGCATAAATTTTCAATGAACAAATACATAGTTTTATAAACAAATCGTAAGTATTTATAGAACAATAACAGAAATACCCTGACAATGAATAATAGTGGAAACTTTTTTAAATTATGTTAAATATTAACATTTTACAACCGTGTCACTTTTCTTACATATTAATAATACAAATTCATTTAGGATAAAAGTCATGGTAAAAAAATCACTCTTTTTTTGAACAAAAAATTGGTATTTTTAAAAGTAATTTCTTAAAAACACCAATTAATCACATCATGTGCGACAATATTTTATATTTATAGAATCCATTTTTATATATATTTACCTAAATTTTCTAATTAATTACATTTAATTTAAAAAAATCAAACTATCAATTTTCCTTTTTTTTAGAAATGAAATTAGGTACCACATTGAATTTGAAAAATCTTATAACAGCTAATTAAATTTTATGAAACAATCTCATGTTGAATTATACATTCATATTATAATATCGAAAAAATTTAACAGAATATAAAAAATATAAAATTTCAATAATATATTATTATGTATATATACATTCAATTTTTTCTTTTTATTTTACCTTAAATATCTAAAAAATTATCACATATAAGTATCTATGTAATGATTATCATTTTTTTCCGTTTTACCATCTACAGATTTAATTTTTTTTTGTTTAATAATTATTGTGTTTTGATGCGAAAATAAGAACAGGTCAAGCAAATTTTCAATATAGAACATTTAAAACACTGAAATGAACAGTATAAGTACAATTTTACAAATATCAACATCAAAACACACACAATAATAACGAAAGAAATCTCAATAGTTAAATTACCAATTTTTGTATATCTCTTGTAGAAAAAAAATCAATTACCTGTAAATCAAAATATCGAAAAATGGCATCCCATAACAATTCCCCCTTCAATTGCAATTAAATCAATTCCCTTCCCTACATTTGCTCCGTATACAAACTGAGTACTCTATGTATGAGTTCATACTGTTCAGCTGTTTGCACCATACCGCCACGATTTAATCTCAATGAACATAAAATCGCCAATACATCCACATTAAAATTCATCCTCAACTGTTGTATACCATTCAAAATCGCTAGAAAACAACCGGTACGACCAATACCGGCACTACAATGCACAATAATCGACATTCTAACATGATCAATGGACTTTTTACGTTCACTACTACCGGTTGATGCCAACACATTTGGCACACTTAAAACATCGACACATTTCTTTTGATTGAGATCATTTAATTTTGTACTATTTTGAGATTCATTTATGTCACCATTCGATATGTTCATATTGAAATTATTGTCAGGTTTCTTATTGTTGTCGCTTAAATTTAATACGTGCAATGCGATTTTCAATACTTGTTCAGGACTTGCCATTTTATGGTCTGGCCAATCAGCGAACCAATAATGATGGACTATTCTACTCTCTATTGGTTCAACTAGTCGACTCAATTCCAACTGTCTTATACTACATTCACCCAAATTCTCTTCTTTTATGTATGTTATTTTGTAATTGCCAAATGTTACTTCATTTAATTCTTCAAATTCAATTATCTCCTCGTCCATTAGTTGAGTATTCTTACAATCGAATGTGAATTTGTCGCGGATTTTGGATGTTTTCACATACATAAACGATTTCTCGGATGATGACGATTTTTTACCCAATGGAAAGTACAATTCACACTTATTTCTGCCCTTCTCTATCAATCCAGTTAACATTATTATGCATTTTGACTGGAAATCAAGAAATTTATAAGTTTCTGCGATCATTTAAGTCGATTACTTACATTTGTGTGCCACACCATCTCCCAAAAGTCTTGACAGGTGTGAGCCATGGGGCCTTGGGTCGCTACATAAGCAGTATCCGTGTAATCAGGTCCCTAAAACAAAAAAAGTCATTTGTTCATCACACATTTTTCGAATTAAATCCATGTTCTACCTTGATATAATTCGCATGAATGTAATTTTGCGGTCCAGGTAAATGCACTCTGCTATGTTCGTTGGGAAGAACTCCTCTATAACGATTCCTGCTTTGACTGCCGCTAACATAGCATTTCTCCTGCAAGTTCAATGGAACTTCCCAGAATTCCTGATGGAGTTTCGGTACTCTATACATCTGAAATGTTAAAACAGTTTAAAAACCAGCCATTTCATTGTAAATTTAACAATCACTTCACAAGACTTCTTCAAATCCTCCACTGACAAAATGTTTCCAGCTGTTTGTAAATACTGTATATTCTGTAAATGCAATTTAAAGTCTTCGGAAAGCAGTTGTGAAGACTCCAAATCCGGTTGACGTGGATAGAACGCTTTCCTGTATCCTTTGCAATGTTTTGTACTGCCCGGACATTCTTTAAAAGCGCCACTTTGACAGAAACCACACGGTGGCACATATAAGTTCTCATTTGAGAGTGATTTTCGTCTGGATTTAATGCAACATGTACATTTCTTAACACTTTGACACTTAGTTTTACACAAATGCATTTTACTTGGTACTGACTCGTATATTATGCAATTGTTACATGCTTCTTGTGATTTCCTACGTTCGCTTATTGTAAATTTCGATTGTACTTCGCACTTTTTGACACATGCACACTTTTCCACAGCCCCAAAACTAGATAGATTTAAATTGGAAACACTTTTCGCTGTATTTAAACGTACTAAAGGTGTCGGTTTGATTTCTGGAATACTGGAATTTGAGCCTAGATCGATTGTTAAACTGGCATTGGAGCCACGTCGTTCTAACAGGCCCTTGGCCCTCACTCGGACCGGTTCCGAGCGATTATTGTCGCTAAAGTCTTGCAATGTCATAATTTCCGGTAGGGTTTTCAATGTTTGCGAGCCGGAGATGCTGTTGTTGGAGGCAAACTTTTTCAAATTGGAACTGAAACTTGGTGCCAATGTGGTCTTTGGGCCATTGTCATCCAAATCGCAAGACAATTTTGCACGGATTTGTTTCTTTGGAGTGTTTGGCACGGAAAAGACATCCCGGGACACCTCCAATGAGGTGGACTGTTTCGGTGGATCGGAGTCCAAACTGACTGCTTTTAATTTTCGTGATAAAGTCGGTGTTTTCGGCGAGTGAATTACCAAAATTGGTTGTGTGTCAGTGTCCAAAGACTGATCTTTTAAGTCTAGTGTTGTTGGGAAATTTCGCACCTTTTTGGACTGTTCTTCTATTTCCATGTTTTCACTCTGTAATCGTTTTTGTTGGCATTTTATTTACATTGCTATTTGTTTTTACTTACGTGCATAGTTTTTGGTTGTTTTTAAAATTCGTTAAATTATTGTTGCTCGATTTCTTGTATTTGTTGGTTGATAGATGACCATTTTTGATGGTGGCAAGTTATGTTGGCGATGACTTTATCTCATAAATTGTGAGATAAAGTTAGAATTTATATTATAACGTCAATATGTGTACAAAATATTGTTATAAATATGAAATACATGTTTGAGAATGTCAAAATGTTTGTGTTCTATTTTAGCCTGGAAATCGATAAGTTGGCCAAGGCACAATTAACTGGTTGCCTAGTTTTGAAAAGTATTTCATGTCGAGGGAGTAGGATACAAAACTGGTAAAATGAGAAAAAAATGTCGTAAGCGAGCTCCAACGCGCATGCTTTCGTTATGAATTCAAAAATTTTACTTTCACACCACCAAAAAATTGATCGAAATAAAATTCTGCGTAACTTTCTGATGTTTATTAAACATAAAATACGTTTGTAAATCCGTACAAATAAATTATAAAATACCCTGCTGGCGCATTGATTCATTTTTTTGGTTTTATTTAGCTTTTTCCGACTTGCTGCAGTCCCACTGTATTCCATCTTGTGGTAAATCGCTTTGTACAAAAGGCGACAACCAAACAATGTACCATTTATTCCCCAAAACATTAATAACATTTTGTAGTTTTCCTTCATCATATTCACACATTTTATTATTGCGTTCCGGTGTAACCATTCCTTTTAACATTAAATTTGTGTGAAAGTACAACAGTACTCCGGTGAATATACATCCAATCGCAACAATAATCACCAAAAATATATACACTTGATTAATACTCCATTTTAAGAACAATGTAGCTAGAGGAAAGATGACTTTAATCATCGAAATCCAACTGGTCAAGTCAACAAATTCCACTACAAAATGCAGATTGTAGCAAGATGCATAGACCGTCGCAATAAATATGTGAAAAACGAGCATTAGAAAGTATCTTAGATTAGCGTGTCCTATACAACAGCTAGTGAAATAGCAATGATGGTCCCGTTTCAGAATGCACACATTACAGGTGTTACAATGCCACGATCTTGGTGGTGTAACTGTCTCACAAACGGCACAAAATCGCCAAGCTTTTGTTGAATTGGTTCGTTGTAGTATTCGTCCTTTTATGCTTGTATCACATATCATAACAGTAATTAAATTTGAGCAAATGTTGAAAAGAAGGAACGTGCCCAAAATGAAATGAAATGTGTACCAAAAGCCCCATTCGATGTAGTAATTAGGCAATACGATGAACAATTCAAAGTAATAAACGATTGGAACTATGATAAATACGAATGTTGTTACTAATGCATCGGTTACAGTTCGAGGGAGTATGTTTTTTCGTACAATCATTCCCATCCCTATAAAAGTTTAAATTCGTAATGTTAACCTACAAAAAGTTAATAACGACAGTTTTTATGGATTTTATCTACCTGAAAAGTCGAAAACGAATACTTTTACAACAATAGATATTTTATATTACACTTTTAGTGTTATAAGATTATATATGATTCATGTTTCTAGTACTGATTATTTAATCTATCTATTAGGATTACTTCATTCTTAATCATGAAATAATAATGTAAACAAAAACATTATTATTCCTGTCTAGCAGGTACAAGTGGCGCCCCTCTGAGAGTAGATGTTGTACTAGAGCACAGGGGTTTCACGTTGTATAAAAATTTAAAAATAATACACATTTTTATAATTTGTTGTTAAAATAAAGTGCATTAGCGATTACTAAAGACAAAACTGAAAATTTACTGCATACAATTTTAAGAACAAACTAGACAAAACCATATAAATCCAACAAAGCCCCCGTCCGATGGTTCAAATATCTATCACCAGAGGGGCGTTACTTGTACCGGCTCCCGGCTACTCATCAACTCATTTCTTTTCTTTCACTCATATAACCTTTAAAATTAGTTTCACGTTTTGAATTTTTTAAGCAACACAATAAAGTTGGATTTAATAATAATACAAGTGATTTAAAAGCTTTATTAAAACATAATGAGACCAATTCTTGAATTTAGGTACATTAAATTGTAAAAAAATAAGAAAAAACCTTAATTTTTTTATTTTGTAGGTTGCTGTCGCTTACACTTGCAACTGTTGTTATCCCACAAAGTTCCAGTTGTACAGGGCCTTTTCTTCATGCAAACACATTTACAATGCCTTTTACTCCATATCATATTAGGAGGACAACTATCCTGTAAGACATATGTATTAGTACCTTTTTTTGAATATTCTGGTGTTATAGTTAAAAATTTAAAAATTGTAAATCGTACTCACTATTGGTGGCGAACAAACACAAGAACATGTTCTGTCATCAAACTTTTGTTGTTTCGTACAATTGGATTTGTTTTTCTTGCACATACATTTACAAGATTCGTGTTCCTGTACGGAATATTCAAAACACTGCGGTTTATTTGAGGTGGGTATGGCTTGTATTCTAAATGTCTTGAGAGAATTCTTTGTGGAAACGCAGTGTCTTCGACTATTACAATGACCTCCACACATTTTAACAAGCACTTTCTTGGGTAAAATCTAAAATTGAAGGATTAGCCATTATATAATAATAATCTTTCTATAATTTTGTATTTAATACATACTTCAATGCCCTTTGGAACAGTGATATCTAAAAGAGTTTCTCTTGGTTTGCACTGAACATCTTTTAGTAACTGTGGAATGGAAGACAATGTACTGCAGTCCACTAAAAAAAAACACCATTTATTCAAGTTGGTGAATAAATTTCAATTTACCTGATGTGTGATTTAGTCGTCTTTTAGAGTGCAGCCGGGTTTTACCATCGTCGTACATTGGTTCTCTTAATAACATCATATGTTCTGAAATTGTAATTACTGTCTATTATAGTTCTGGGTGATTATTTATTATACCAGTACCGTTATCTGTTTCCCCGCTTTCTTTATTTGGCAATTCAACACAATATTGCACATATTTATAAGATATGTTTAGGGGAAGTTGTACTTGCGTACTCATTCCATTAATCGAATTGATTGAATTAAATGATGAACGCTGTTTTGAATTCACCAGTTTTAAAGTAAAAAATAAAACCAGTGAAATCACCGATTTCACATACATTTTTTTTGAAAATCTTATCTTGAACGGTTAAGGGTAATTTTAAGTTTGATCTCCTAAGGATTTCAACGCGATTTATATATTAGATTTATCGCCAGATTGATGTTTATTTTTCAAATAAAATCTATAGAATGATGAAGTTTACGTATTATGAAAAAATATAAACAATCTCGGTTTTTTCGATGTATGAATTCAGTGCGTTGAAGTGTGTTTCACTTCCGGATTGTGGTACAGGATACTCAAGTTTTGCGTTAGAACTCAATTTAATCTCCGTAAAATCCGGAAAAATTGTAAAAACTATTATCAACGCAATTAAAGTATTTGCGTCTTTTTTTCCGCAGTAAAACATTATTTTTTATAGAACGTGTCATCTCCGGTCTTCACATTCCAATGTGACAGATTTTAAAATAGTTATGTAACATTTTCTTTTTGTTTATACTAGCAATATAAATAGACTTTTCGCAAAAAATGATTTTCTCAGGACATAGAATATCGAGACTATTAAATTTTAACAGAAACTGATTAATTGTCCCCATGGATAACTAAACGGAACTATAAGCGGAACAGTTAACGTATCAGTAAATTGCAAACAACAGTGTATTCTCTGAGACAAGAATAATAAGAAAACGTAATTAGCTTCAAGATGATTAAATGTTCCACAAATACAATTCGAATTTATGAAAAACTATTCAACTTTCTCTACTTTGCGTGTTAATTAGTCTTATATAAATAGCCTGTATTTGTATTGCTAAAATGCATGCGATTTGGCTCTTGCGAAAGCGAAGGATTTAATAGTACAAGAGCCATTAAATTTTGGTTAGCAAATTACAGATTTGTTTTCAATTCTTAATGGTTTTTTAAGGCAAATCAGTCAACCGTCACAAATTTATGCATTAAAGTACACTCGAAAGTACATTAACAAAGAAATTGTGAAATAAATAAAGTAGGTTCCTTATAAAACTTTATTATTAAACTGATTGTACACAAATTTCATCGTTATCTCCAAAATTCGTCCATACATATTGCCAATTCTTCGGATCTCCTCTAGGATCTAAAGGCAAATTCCCTGGTGGCAATGCAGTAGCATTGTATTCCTCCAGTTTTCTTAACAATTGATCTCTCATTTGAGGATACCTACAACAAAAACTCAAACATAACACAATTTAAAAATTGATGGCGAAATAGTTTCTTACATATCAGCCACGTTTCGTTTTTCGCAAGGATCCAACAACACATTAAACAAGCAAGGTGCTTCAAGCGGATGGCAATCCCTTGATGCACTCCCCAACTTAGTACATGAAATTGTAGCCTCTTGACGAAGTTCTTCCATTAAGCTATCATTCACAGCTCTACCCAGAGCTTCCAGTGCTATTTGTGAAGGACTTGAAGTCACTAAACTAATATTATACTGTCCTGATCGACCTGAAGGTCCATACCAATGGTCCCATTGGCCATTATAACTAGTTCCGCGTATTAATTTCCATGGACCAACAGTAATTGCCGAATTCCCTAAAATATCGTCGATATTATGTAAAATTTCGGTACGATTAGAGTCTAGATTCTCTGATAAAGCTTGCCACATTTCAATTCCGTCAATATCTTGTGACAAACTGCAAAAAAAACTGTAAATTTTCATTATTTTCTCATTGTAATTAAAACCTTTCTTCTCCACTTGCTGCGTATATTAAAGTTGGTAACCAATCGACGATGTGCATCCTTTGAACAGCCACTCTTGAAGGTTTTTCAATGTAAGGACTCCACAAGAACGAGGCGCCTCGAATACCTCCTTCCCATAACGTATTTTTCGTTCCGCGCAATGGGAAATTCGATGCAGCATTTAAATTAAAACCTGCAGCTGGTCCTCCATTATCCGATGAAAAGACAATAATGCTGTTCTCTAGCATATTGTTTTGTTGAAGTGCTTCCACGATTCTGCCAACCGAATCGTCCAGTTTCGATAACATTCCTGCGAACCGTTGCCTGTTGTAGTTTTGAATGTAACGGAATTTTTTGACAGCTTCATCGGGAGCAGGCAGGGGATTGTAAGGATTCCCCGAATGCACGGCGGCATGTGCCAAATACAAGAAAAACGGCTCACTTTTGTTGTGATTTCCAATAAGCCTGATGGATTCGTCTGTGAAGAGATCAGTGGAATATTTTCCATGTAAATCGCGCGCTACTTCCATGTTTCGTCTCATGTCTAAGCCCCAGCCGGGCTTTTCTTCGGCAGTGTGGTCGAAATAGTCCTGATGGCCGGTCCAGTAGCCCAAGTGCGAATCGAAGCCCCTGTACAGTGGTGTATACTCTTTTTTATAAGATCCCAAATGCCATTTTCCAACAATGTGCGTTGCGTAGCCCAACTCTTTTAGATATTGAGGCAGGATTTTTTCTGTTAGTGGGAGTCCTCGGGGTTCAGCACCGTAAATGATGTTGTGCTGCATGCCGGTGTGGATGGGATACTTGCCGGTCATAAGAGCACTGCGGGATGGGGTGCATAGAGGGTTGACATAGTAGTTGTTGAGGATGATGCCCGAATAGGCAAGAGCGTCGATGTTGGGAGTGGGAATTTCGTTGGAGCCGTGAAAACCGACATCATTCCAGCCCTAAAAAAGTATAATGAGTTGTAGTTTTTTAAAATTCGGTGGAAAAACAAACCAGATCGTCTGCTAAGATAAAGATTATATGCGGCCTTTCTGGTGGCTCTGCGATTGCAGTGCTAATAAGTAGTGGCAGGAGAGATGCAAGTAAATGAGCCATTTAAGTGTCTGTTAAACAAAATGTATAAGTGTACATTCGGCCCTTGAACTGGTTTTTAATTTAAATTAGTCCTTGACATAGATGTTACCTATATTATTTCTAATACTCTTCGTAGAAGACAGTAATAGGATGGTTTAAATCGACCCTGAATTTGAACAGATATTTTCAACAATACAAGATAACGAGTATGTGATTGAGACTTGCGTTGTTAATTAAACAACACATGGCATATGTGGTTATAGTTTTAACGATATCAATCCTTTTGCATCCTGTTTTCAGACGACACTGAAATGTTTGTAATTTATCTGGCTAATTTAAATAAATACAATATGCAAATGGATTTTTCATTTTTCCGCTTTTGTTGAAAAATATAATTAAATACTCTAAATTCGGTTTTACAAACCTTGAAATGACTGTTTAGTTATTTTTTGCACTTAGTAGGTACTTATTAATTATATTCAAATAAAGTTATTGCTTGTTTCCAATAACAACTGGTTTTAGTGCACTTTTCACTGAATTAACAAATTGCCCGACCAAGAACTTGTTTGCACTGTGGTGTATGATTACAACAAAACGAAATGATTTGATTGTTGATACTTCATTGTGATTGCATACATGAGTGTCCCGCTAATACTAAATTGTTTAATATGTTTTCTACTCCGACGAACTGGCGGACACCAAAGAATTTCTTTGTTTTATTTATTTTGATAGCAGGTTTGAATGTTTTGCATTATTGGCACTAAATTAGGCTATTGGAGAACGAGAACGAAATTTGAATATCATTTGGTTTTGGTTTCATTAATGTTATAAAAACAACAACTATATTTGACCAAAAAATTTTAATGAACGAATATTTAAGTAGTTGAAAGTAACAGTACATAAATTAAAATGAAAATGAATTTTCGCATAGTTTTGGTGACTTGGACTTTCTAGTTTTTGGGACAATCTCTAACCAAGACGCACTGTTTCGAGATTTCATCTCGAATGTAGCCATCCTTACAGAAACATCCTTCATTACAATAAGTCGCACAATTTGCAAATTGTCGGTTCTGGCAGGTGGCAACGCAGGGTGATCCGCAACTGTCATAATATTCATTTTGACCAACGCAAATGTTTTCTTTTGGCTTTTGCAGATCTGTACAACATTTGAATGAAAAATTACGAAAATTTGTTGGTTTTAAATTAAATATTTAATTGACTTACCGTATCGTTTAGCGGCGCAATATGCCATGAAACCACAGAAAAGAAGGAAATATAACAACTTCATTTTAATTAAGAACGCAATAAAAAAATAGACGGTATAAATTGCCATATATGAGTACCGTCTTTTATATAATTGAATATCGGTCGTAATTAACATATTCCTATTTATGCAGAAACAAGTAAATTGCAGAGAATCGTTTAACATAAAATTAATTATTTATCAATTACAGAATTGTGCTTATAATTTTATTTATTGTCCATTTGAGCGATAAACCACTGTAATTTATGGGTACAAAAAATTCCATATTTGTTATCGTGTTAATAATAAATGTTTTAAATACAAATTTACGCCTAAAACAAAATTTATAGTGCTGTAAGTTTATCTAAAATTAAATTTATTGGACAGCAGTGTAGCATATTATTAATATTTTGTTTTATATAAGGGCAAAAATGTAATTTTTCAATGCTTATTTTGTTAAAACAACATTGTACTTGCACACATTGTGAGTTTTGCGCTATATTCGCGAATAACTGGTTGTCTAATTGGCGAAACAAAATTCGAAGGAAATTCAAGAAAAACTTTTGAGTGCTTGTAAAATTCAGCCTAAATGTTATATATAAAAAATGTACGAATGATAAATTCTTGAATACACCATACATATATAACTCGTCTATAAATAGAAAACTATAACAATTAAATTTTAAATAAAATCGCATAAATCCCGAATTAAACAAAGTCTGGACAAGTAGTAGACTACTGACGTAAGTAAATGTGCTAAAAGGAAATTTTTTAGGCATCGAAAGAAATTTTCACTGAACAAATAACAAAGTTCAGTGCGTAGAATGGTAATGAAAATTTGGCGGATTTTCCAATAATTTTCACTAATCCTTAAATTTCCAGCCCACACCAAGCAAATATGATGACGTTACATAAGGAATGTGCCAAATCGCCCACAAACCATTTAAAAAATAATGCACACCAAATATTTATACTGAAACGTGTTTATTTCACCTGTAACATCACCTTCTGGTGTGAAGAGGGTCATTAATCAAATAAAACTTAATATTGTTTATGTAAATAATACGAAATTCTTTTCAAAATATTTTTATGTTAATAACTCATTATTTTTATTGACAATAAAGAGGTAGAGGTCCTGAGCGGAAAAACCCTCGAGATCAGATGTATCCAATGTTTCGAGATCTTTCAAGGATTTATTATAAGATACGTTTATATAAAAATTACAACAGGATTTAAACAAATAAACCACATTAAGAATAATTTATTCTTTATTACATTTTTATTATACCTGAACTACAACATTTCCAACATTTCATATTTGTTATATCATTATTTTTCGCCTGCATATGAAACCATTATAAAAATTACGCAAAAATTCGACGGGAGTGTTCCGAAAATCTCTTTCAAAATTCCGAGAAAACGTTCCAATGCCTGTCCAAATGTGGGACTTCTAAAAATCCACCAAACTTTTCATGGCCCAGTGGTTTAGTAGTATTTATTCTCCTTAATCACATCTACCTGGCAATGAGATCATCAGAGAATAATGAATCTGAATGAATAGGTGACTCAGATTCACCGATTCATGAAAAATTGATTATATAAAGTCCAATTGATTACAGGATTAATTAAATTTGCACGAACAACTTTGATAAATGCAATTACGCTGAAAACAATAAATACACTGCAAATGATAACAATTAAATGGTATTAAACGGATGATCAGCATCAACGCCATGTAGAATAGGTAAATGTAAATAGTGTTGTAGAGAGTGCTCTTAAACGTAGTACAGTAATGGTGATGATAAATGATGGATTGTCTTAAATCTTGCAGATATTCGAAGTGTAGAAGCGAGGACAACTCTAATATAATATACCGTGTGTTGTACCTGTTCGTATAGTAAAATCCGGTGCTAATATATATAATATATATATTACAGGTATTATTATTGACTTTAGTATGCTGTCGATCTGCAATTCTGTCGGTACTTTTACGTGCGGTACTATATATCACAAGAAAAAAATTACCAATCTGATTTATATGTGTGGTTACAATTGTGTCAGTGGGTAATTGAATTAAATTCATCAACTGAATGTAATTAGTCAGTATTTTATACTAATTAGTGAAATAAATAGGTGAGTTTATATTGTCAGTTTAAGAAGAAAGTGTATAATTTTGTATACAGCAGAGAGTTGAGAATTTTTTTTTCAAATAAATGAAAAGAAAGATTTTATGAAAAATTTAAAGGAAGTTGTAAAAATGATTTTCTTTGAAACGACAATGCAAACAAATTAAGTGTTTTGTTAAATTTGCTAATGTGAATTACAGTCATGTATGTAGATAAATAAGGGAAAGTGAAAAGAATTGTTGTTAAATCGCTTACAAATTAACTCTTTGATGTTTGCTGTTATTCTATTGCAAATACATGTACAAAAATGATTTACTTCCTTTCATTATTTTTCTCTTTGTGTTCTCATTAGCGTGGAATTTTGATTTTAGACAATTCAATAATTTCAGTTACATTAAAATCGTTTGGTGTCTCTTTACACATTAATTTGTCATTAATTGTTAACGTATTAGGAACGGTTGTTACGTACTCAAGTATTGTTGTTTCACTTTTTGGACGTACCAACATATTGGAGACAGTATTATTTAGAAATGCTACCTTTATCTACCTGTCAATGTTGTTTCTGCATTGTTTGTGTAAAACTTATCAGTGCTGTTGCATAATTTCCATTGTTTTACCTAAAATCGGTACTTTAATGATAAACGTGTGAACCACGAATTGTTTTGAGCCTTTAAAGTAAATAGCCAATTACCGCAATTACGGTGCGTATTTAGTTCAATTTCAATAATTATTAAAACTTAAGAATTTTCAATCAAATCGGCCACGTGTATCCTACATGTATCTATTATTAATGTAATTTTTATTTATTGTGGGAGATAATGGAAAATACATACCTACATAGAGACAATAAATTGCCATGGAATAAAATTTTTATAATTAGGAAAGAATGTAAAAACAAATGAATCTTATTAATATTGTATAGTCGATTATGTGTGATATTACCTGGAAAACAACAATATCTGCCCAGTGATAAAAAAGTGAGCTGGCTTTTGTAAATTCAGATTCCGAGCTGATGATTGTTTTTGTAAAATTCGATTTTATTTGAATTCGTGCTATAACTTAAATCAGTGCAGTATATATCAGTACTAGGTATATGTAGAATGGAACGAATCGCGAGATTCCCATATCAATGTAGAGTATTATTGAAAATAAAATAATTGGGATTGTTCCCAAAAACGCGTCAATAAGTAGGATAGATCCTTATTAGCAATTTCATCATCAAAAAATGTCAAATTGGTTTCAACATAATTAAAACTTACAAATACAATGCACACTTTTGAGTTTAACAAATTGCACAAAATGTAATTAAAGTTTGTGCAATAATATACCAACTTAATTATAGAAGTAGTTTTGTTCAGCAACCTATCATTTGATTCATTTTTTCTTAACAACCACTGTAATAAGTAACTGTTCCTTTGAGATTATTGAATCAGTTCAAAATTGGTTTTTCAATTTGTCATTTTGAGAATGGTGTCAAGTAAATTGGGGCCTATAATTGCTAGGAATTTTTTTAAAAATTAAATTCAAATTTAACTAATGATAGGTTTTAACTACTTGATTGTCTCTCACTTAATAATTGCCTTTTTAAACGTTTTGAGAGGAAAATTTCGAATTTATGATACGTGAAAGAAGGTTAGTTCGTTTCTTTTTTATATGGTCGAAGAATAATGGCTGCTCAAAGAGCTGCTTTGTATATATGTATACCTTTTAGCAGTGTAAAAAAATTATTTGAATGTAATAAAGTTTGAAGGCCATAAACTTCTATCAAAACAGTTTCCATTTTAATTAACAATTAAGCCAGTTTTTTGCGAGAAGAAAGGAATTTTTCACTTTGTTTATGGTTATTAGAGCACAAGTTTAACATATTCGTAAAATCTCGCCACAGGACCGCAGCATTTAGATGATGATTTTTTGATACTAGGCGGAAAACAGCGTTCTAATATGATTTTAATTTAATACCTTTGTGTATCAACAACTGCTTTACATAATATCAAGGTGAATATGAAGAAATTAAAACATTCCACTACCTATGGAGCAATTATGTTACTTATTTAAGACCGAAATCCTTTTTCCGCTTCTCTCTGGTTTTCCTTACCGAAATTGACGTAAAAACGGTAGACAGAACTTTGTCACACACACAGAAGCAGTACTTTTTATGAATAAAAAAAATTATATTAACCAATCTCATATATTATTGTGCTATGGTTTATCGTCATTAATCGTCATTGATTCGTTAAAGATTACCTAGATTATTTTTTCATCTATTTATTGTTACTATATAAAAGTATATAAGCTCGGTGTGATTGATTGAATATTTTTTATATCTGTGTGCTTCCATGTAGACATCACCATGGCGGAAGAAAAGAAGCCAAAATACCCATCAACATTCACGATAGACAACTTCAGTTCAACGTAAGTTAAAGAAATCAATTAAGTGTCCTTTCAAATGCGTTTTGATTTGTTTATTGACTTAAGATAACTCGTTTTCAGGGCCACATTAGCGAACAATGAAATTAAAGTGCCTGTAGGAAGTGTGGATACATTGAATGAGAAAGAATACAATCCCTATGAACATCGACAGCTGGAACATCCGAATAGGTGAGGAGATTTTTCTCTCGAACATTTTGATAAACATCTCGCAGTCACTTTTGCTATTATTTGATGTAAAATCAAATGTGTGTCATCTTACAGCAAAGCCATTAAAAGGAAATTAAAATTCAACTTTCAAATATTTCATTATGTAAAAAGTAACAGAAAGAATTCGCTATGATTTAATTAATTTTTTTCCTTTGAATTTCTCTTGCAGTTTCTCTGGAGCTTTGATACATTTGTTGAAAAGCTCTTTGGGCACTGGCATTCTGGCCATACCGATGGCCTTTATGCATGCTGGTCTCATTACTGGTCTTATTGGGACCATTTTAATTGGTCTTTTGTGTACCCATACCATCCATATTTTGGTAAGTACTCAAGGTTTTTTTTTTGTAAAACAGAACCCTGTTTAGTAAAATGATGGACGGTTTAAATTGAAAAATTCGTGATGCGTTTTGAATTAATTCGATTATTTTATGTGTCAAGGTGATGATTACAATGAGATTACACCTTGAACTGAACAGATAATCTTTCAATTGGAAATTTTTAACAGTTTCACGCATCAACAAATTGTGGTCTTTTTCATTAGACTGATTTTTAGAACGATTCCGATCGCAGGACAATTATTCGTGTGAGTCCTACTTAAAAATTCGTTGCACGAAAATTTACTTTCTACAGTGTGATTTTGTTTGTTTGTATATTTAATGCAATATTGACGGTAGGTCGTTGACTTGTTTGTAAATTAAGAATGATTGCAATTATTTATTGACCCCTTTTCCGGACAGAAGATTATGTAAAGGTGATGAAATTTCCTCTAACTTCAATAATGACCAATCGAATTCATGGTGATTGATTAATCATTATAAATTTAAAATTTTCAAATTTTTCTGAGGAATTAAAAACCGCGATGATGTGGTGCGTCCCTGTAATGGACAATTGCGAAATTATCTACACGTATTTTTTCAGCGGTTGGTGGTAAAGCCCGTGCATTTTTGAATTTTAATGCTTTCCATTGAAATTTTTCCATGCATATGGCATATATTGCAGCTAGTTTACCTCGTACTTGTATACGATTATTAAAAACGTTCGATTTTGATGCAAACCAGAACTTGTTTTTCATCAGTTGCAGTGAAACTCGCAAAATTGAACAGGATTCTTATATAGGATTTTTTTTCTTTTAAATAGGTGGTCGCCTCGCAGGAGATGTGCAAGAAGACAAGAGTGCCCAGTTTAGGATTTGCAGAGACGGCCGAGGCCGTCTTCAAATATGGACCAAAAAAACTGCGTCCCTTGTCTGGAGCGGCGAAGTAAGTCGTTTTTGCAGTAATAATAGGGTTTCTTCGAATTGAACAGACGAATTACTGTCATTTAGTTCAAGGCTGTATTCCTGCTATTGTACAGTTTCCGTGCGACCATTTATGCCAATTTGGAATATTTTGCTTGGAAATTGATCTTATGAACTGTGAAATTTCACAGAAAAATTCACCTTGTCATTGTTGTTGATTATTAAAAATATTATGTTTTTTATCAAAGCGTCAAACCACTTCAAACATATCTCTATTGAAAAAATTAATGTGTACTCTTAAGAGCTTTAATAGTATTCAATAGGTATTGAAAAATTAATATCTAAGTAGATAACTAAAAGTTTGTTTTATGTCCGTTCACAGTCCGATTGCCGCTAATTTTTTAACCTTAAATTACAGATTTATTATTTTAAATTTTTTGAAATCAGTGCATTATTTTCCATAATGTCATTAAATTGCACCGACGGTATGTTAGGAAGATATCCTTGGTTTTAATGGTTAAATCCGTGACATATTTTCCACAAATTGTTAATAGTTTATATGCAATTTACATTTTGTAACATATTTTATTTAAACGACAAATATCATATACATATTACATTTTTTGTATATCTATTCGATTTGCATTTGATTTGATGGATTGATGTGTGCATTTACTAATCGGAGAAGTGAGATAGTGTGCAAAATACATAATCTCTACACACAAACCATTTCAAATTACTTATTAAGAAATAGAAAAAGAATCTCCATTTATTGACAATTTATTATTATGGATTGTATAACTATTTACTATTTGCGTTTGTCGATTATTTGCTAAGCTATTGAAATCGTTCCATTCATTCATTGAAGTAAACGGAAAATAGTACAACTTCCTTATATAGTATACAAATTAAATATCAGGTGATCTCACACAGTTAAGAATTTGCAGACATTCCATCAGCCTTTAAATTATCCTCAACATAATAAGAAGGCAAGTTTGCGTTGTTGTAGACTTTTCTTTTCTCTTCAGCATTACAATTTGACCTCAACTTAGGTATATTTAATAGTTCCTTTCGATATATAATACCCACATTATTGACGTCATGATATCAACAATGTTTAAAAACGCACACAATGGAACGCAAAATTGTAAAATCGCACCTTATGGGACAGTTTTCTCTTTGCGGGATTTTCTTTTTTATTTTATTGTTATAACTAATAAAGTGTTGAAGAAAAATTACGCATTAATAGTATACTAATACCAACAAGAGGAATTGCCTTTTTGTTACTAAACGTCTACCTAGTACTTGAACCGTTAAATTGTTTATAATTTGCATGTGGTGTTTATCTGCAAAATTTTATTGCGGTTTCCTTGTTTGATTTTTAGAAATAAGGTGATAGGAAGTGAGACTTTTTCTATATAAATGAATTATAAAATAACTCATATCATGTTGTCTTTTTGCTTTTTTAACGTTTATAATCGCTGTAAACAAAATAAACATCTCAAAAATGAGAGTTAATATAAAAGGACAACCTCTCTTCAAGCACGTTGTAAATACATAAATTTTTCTACAGTTTGCTTATTGTATGGAAATAGTTGTAGTCTATTATATTCATATATGCATGTCGTATAAAAAATATTACATAATGTGTCCGTCAAAAGGCAGATAAACATAATTAATTGATGAAGTACGTATGTACCAACATTAATATTTTAATGCGGTCTCTTCTTTGAAAAACTTTTCAAGTTCACTTTAAGTGACATTAAAGGAATATTTTTTTTTGTACACAGTTTAAATATGTATTTATTTATTATTTATATAATTTATATGTAAATTCTTGTACAAATCATTTAACCCGCATTAATTTTTCTTTTCAGGATATTTGTAGAAGTGGCACTTGTATTGACTTATTATGTAGGAAATGCAGTTTATATCGTATTTATTACAACATCGCTTAATGAGGTAAGTAGTCTTTTGATTAAATTAACTAACAAATGCAACCAACAATGCATTCGTTTCAGGTCGTCAAGGCTTCTTATTCAGACGCACACGACTGGGACCAACTTTTGAAACTCATAATCCTGGTACCCTTGATTGCATTATGCCAGATCAGAGACTTAAAACACTTGGTTCCGTTTTCATTCATTGCCAATACCACAATGGTTGTGGCGTTCGGTATCACTTTGTACTACATGTTCAGCGGTCTAGGATCTGTAGATACATCGGAATTGTCGATGGCCAAAAATATTTCCGGACTTCCCTTATTCTTTAGTACTGTGATATTCGCAATGGAAGGCATTGGTACTATAATGCCTGTGGAAAACTCTTTACTAAAGCCACAATTTGTTGGCTGCCCCGGTATTTTGAATTCAGCTATGAGCGTAGTTATACTTTTGTATGCCGCAATTGGATTCTTTGGGTATATTCGATTTGGTGAAGGAACAGAATCAACAATCACCAATAATTTACCAACATATGAGTAAGTATATAAACATTTTTTGTAATTTGAGATAATGTATATTTTTGTTTTTTTTTTTTTATTGTAGACCTGCTGCACAAGTTGCACGAATCTGCATTTCGATTGCTGTATTCTTCACTTTCATGCTTCAATTTTACGTTCCTATTAACATCACTTGGGATCGAATAAAAAACCACATTCCAGAGAATAGACACAATATTTCTCAAATCCTTTTGCGTACTGGTTTGGTCATCATGGTGACTGGAATTGCAGCCGCCGCTGGAGATAATTTGGGGCCGTTGATTGAGCTGGTTGGTGCGGTGTTTTTCTCAATGTTGGGTCTTGTAATACCCGCAGTGGTGAATATTGTTGTTCACTATGAACGCGGATATGGAATTGCCAAATGGCGTCTAATAAAAGATATTTTGATTATAATTTTGGCCCTATTTGGAATGTTTTCCGGCAGTTATTATGCAATTCAAGATTTTGGCCATTGATTTTCTGCATCGTGCATATGTTTACAAAAAAAGTTCCCTTAGTTTTCTGTACATTCCATTTTTTTTGCGGTTGACTAAAAGCAACGATGTCAAAAATTAATGAGAATAATTCAATTATTCTCGTTTTAATTAAACGGAAACTTGCTGTGATATTTTTTAGAAAAAAAAAGATTTTAATTTTTTAACAGTTTTTGAAAAACTATTTATATGAAAAGATGCAGGGAATTTGTACATAATGAACATTTTATTATAAATTATATACTAATTGTTACCAATTATTATTTATTTTTTTTTAAATGTCAAGTTTAAAAGATTGATTTAATATTTTTTTGAAGATCAGGTTAAACTTGTGATGAATAATATTCCTGTAAACAGTTTTATTTTTTTTTTAGAAAAAAATATAAGTATGTATGTTAAATTAAGTTTTTTAATAGAAAGTTAAAATTAGAATAAAATTTTTAATAGCACCTTACATTGAGATGATTTTTTATTTTTTATAAGTCAATTGAGAAATTATTTAAATCTATTAAATGACATTTTATTTTATAGACTATTAGAATAAACAATACTCTTAAATCCTTTGATATAAATTGCCGATTCCCAAAAAACGCTGATTATATCTTTTAAGATATTCCGAATACTTGAAATACAGAAAAATATTACAAATGCTACACATCAAAATATAAATACTTGTGCATTACGAGTTTTATATTAGTAGTTATTTTCCCGCATCTGAATTAGTTTTCTGGTTATACTTATCAAGTAAATGCTCAATACACCTTCTTAATTACCTGAATCAACAACATATCTACAATTTTTAGTGCAAGTTTAATAGTGCTATTGACGAGTTATTTTTAATGTGCTCTTGTAAATCCCATCATGTCATCGGAAAGGAAAGAAACATACCCGTCCACCTTCACAATTGATAATTTTAGTTCCACGTGAGTACAATTTTAGGTGTTCAAAACTAAATAAATCTCCAGGAAGAGAATCTTTTCAAGCAAAGCACTCCATTTTTTGCACTCATTTATATCCTATTAACCAATACCATTTTAGTACTACACTCGGACACAATGAAATGAAATTGCCTATTGAAAATGTGGACGAAAAAGCATATAATCCATATGAACACAGACGATTGGAGCATCCAAATACGTGAGTTTTAGAAAAAAACTTAAAAAACACGCACACGCGTTGACCGCCAAACGAATTGTCTAAAAATAAATGATATACATTTTTCAAATATCTATTTACGTAATGCATGGAAGAGTACGAATTTTCGAAAAATTGCGCTTTTTTATAGATCCTTTGGAGCATTTGTGCATTTATTGAAAGGGTCCTTAGGAACGGGTATTTTGGCAATGCCGATGGCATTTAAAAATACCGGACTTGTTGTAGGACTAATAGGGACGATTTTTATAGGGATTCTGTGTACTCATACTGTACACATTTTGGTGAGTTTTGAGGCAGTAAATTTATTCATAACAAAACTATGAGAACGATTTTTTTAACAAAGGTGGTGGCTTCTCAAAGAGTATGCCAAAAAGTTCGAGTACCAAGCTTAGGATTTGCAGAGTCTGCAGAAGCTGTGTTTAGATATGGACCAAAAAAATTGAGGCCTTTTGCTGGATCCGCCAGGTAAATAATAATGTGTTAATGAACTTTTTATTTGCACCTTATTAGTAAAATGAATTACCATTAATCATAAATATTTACTTAATCCATTATGTTGTTTCATCCAGATTATTCAAATACATGGATGGTAATGGAATTGTAAAAAAAACAAAAATTTTTGTTAGTCCAAATCCTTGTCACAAATTTTTACATTATTTTTCAGAATATTTGTTGAAGTGGCGTTAGTTCTAACGTATTATGCAGCGAATATCATTTATGTGGTCTTCATCACCATCTCCATAAATAAGGTAAAGTAAAATATTAACGGTAAGCATTTGCGCAAAAAATAGATAAATTCACTTTGTTGCGTAATTGTTTTTGTTTATCTACATTTTCAAGCATAAAAGTGTCTATTGTTTGACGAATGACTGAGTGTGACTCATTAAGTAAATTATACTTGTTCGCAGGTGGTCAGTAGTTACTATCCCGAGACCTCTGACTGGACCATATATTACAAATTTATGATTCTCCTGCCGCTGATTCTCTGTTGCCAAATAAGGAATTTAAAACACTTGGTACCAT
This sequence comes from Silvanus unidentatus, assembly GCA_963930825.1. NCBI lineage: Eukaryota > Metazoa > Arthropoda > Insecta > Coleoptera > Silvanidae > Silvanus > Silvanus unidentatus. The sequence continues at coordinate 2,469,372 of OZ005760.1, forward strand.
TTTCATTCATCGCCAATACTACGATGATAATTGCTTTCATAATCACCCTATATTACATGTTCGAAGGGATTAGTAAAGTGAAAATATCAGATATAAAGATGACAAAAGATATGACCACTTTCCCCTTATTCTTTAGCACCGTTTTATGCGCAATGGAAGGAATTGGCACGATTATGCCTGTAGAAAATTCAATGAAAAAACCAAAATTCATCGGATGTCCAGGAGTTTTAAATCTAGCGATGATATGTGTGGTCACTTTATATGCCAGCATTGGATTTTTTGGATACCTGCGATTCGGTGACGCAACAGAGCCTTCAGTTACCAACAACTTACCATCAGAAATGTAAATAAATTTCCAATAACAAGGTGTTGGCTTGGAGAATGGCAGAAGGCAACCAACTTAGCGTACATTGGTTGAAAAGTAAAAACTTTACTGCCATTCTTTAGTTTCCAACGGTAGTAATTTATTTTTAACTGTATAACTTTCAGACCCGCAAGTGTTGCTCAAGCTTGTATATCAATCGCCGTTTTCTTTACATTTATGCTTCAGTTTTACGTGCCCGTCGATATAACTTGGAGACGAATCCGAAGATTCATTCCGGAAAAGAAACATAACATTAGTCAAATAATTCTACGAACGGGACTTTTAATCGTAATTACTGCAATTGCTGCGGCAGCTGGTGATAATCTAGGACCACTTATCGAACTCGTCGGTGCGGTATTTTTCTCAATTTTAGGATTAATTGTTCCTGCTGTTCTGGACGTTATAGTGAAATTAGAAACTGGATTTGGAATCTTTAAGTGGCGACTTTTCAAGAACATTTTAATCATTTTACTAGCTCTATTTGCTTTGGTTTCAGGAAGTTATTATTCAATGAGGGAGATGATTTATAAACATTAAAGAATAGCCATTTTTTTTCTAACTTTAATAAAATACAGGCGATGTTGATATATTTTTTATTTATTATTAAATGTTAATTAGATTATTGAGGATATGTTAATATATCAAGAGAAAGAGGTGCAGTGTTTTATTTTAGTTTCTAAATTAAAATAGCAATATTTAATAACAGGCTTATAAATAAATATTAAAGAAAAACAGCTACGTTTAGTCTATGTTTTGAATATCAATGTAGTTTGCTCGCGGATAAAAACTGCCCTGTTTTGTATCTAATTGCGGATATAGTTTATAGCTGTTATAAGGGTGCGTTTTACGACTTTTCTTCTGTTCCTTCCAAGTATTATACACAAACCCAATGCCAGTTATCGACAAACCGACTACGATGAAAAACCATTTTGTTAAACTAAGTTTATGTAACATACCTAAACTGTGTTGTAGTTCCTTGAATATGTTTTCTGGAATATCACCTCCCTAGAAATTGATTTAATTATTCATGCACATTTGTAATTTGAAAATTTTAATAGACTATACTTTCTCCATCCACATAATAGGGAAAAGCCCTTCACTAACATTTTCAAACAAACTTACACCGTCGAATTTGCGTACTGGTATATTTAATTGTATTCGTGTTTTTACTGTAATAGGACTTCCGGTTTTCTAAAATTCAAAAAATTTTTGTGTACTGTAATACTTTGTAGTATAAAATTTACTGGCTCAATTTTAATGACTGTTTGATGATATTCTTTATTAGGATTGAGATTTGGAATATATTCTCTTAAACTTGGTTCTGCCATTAGAAAATGAGGCATGGACACGAAAATTGGGGCCTGCATACAAGACTCCATGGCCATTGTGCCATTCGGGCCGCATTTCTTTAAACCGCCCTTTTTCGGGTTTTCAGTGCAATAGCAATCCTCCAATGTTTTGTCATAACCAAATGGATCTGTGCTAATAAAATTCAACACTGATAATTCGTTAAACTCTTCTTTGCCAACAAAATTCGAATGGAGTGGTCTGCACAAGTCCTCTGCAAAAAAATCGATTTTATGCGGATTAACGTCAAAACTCCTTGCAATGCTAAGATCAGTCCCTTGAACAATACTACAGGAATTTGTTCCACCCCAAACGGGAATGTTGTGGGTATGTCGATATGAAATAAGTTCACCTCGTTGACCGCCTTTTATGCCACGTTGAATAACAAAAGGACCGTCTTCAGTGTTATTCAACTAGATAAAATAAAGTTATGCAATTGGACAATTTTAATTGAATGTTTCTTACGTAACTAAACATTGAGACAAGCAAATCTTCTTCATTCTCTGCTATTTTGATAGATGGAGGGAGATGAGATTTTAAAGCACCGCAAATCACATCTGATAATTAATGATTAGATAAAATAAGCGTAATGCTATTAATAAAATCCTTTTACCAACTTCCTCGTCCATGCAGGACAGTAACACACCTTCGAACAGTATATTTTTCACTTTATCACGCGTAAATATGTCTCGTATGTTTGGAAATAGATGGGGGAGAGCATCGTCTAATATGCTCAGAACCATTGGGGCAGTTTCTTGGATTTTTATGACCATTCCCTACATAAAGTCATAAAGACTGAAGTGCTTTCATTTTACAGCACAATAAAGTTTACCAATAAGCCTGTATTTATGATAGTAACTACATCCTCGTCCGATCTGGCACCAGAATCTCTTTGGTTAAAATAAAATAATTTTGTCTGATTATATTCAATGGTGTCCTCTTCTTCGTTTATTGACAAAATTTTTTTCTTATGAAATTCACTACAATCAAAAATGCATATAATTTTGTTAATTATTTATACTACCTAACTTACTCATATACATAAGGGCCCAAATCTTTAACAATCGGTTTTCCACCGCTACTCACCTCATCGGGATTCGTAACGTTGAAAAAAAACACTTTCATTTTAATAGGGAACGGCTGGTCTTTCCATATTGAGTAAGCCGCACTGCCGTCCATTAATGCGATATTCTAAAAACTGTTATTAAAATCACTTGAAATTAATGAATGAATTGATAATTACTTTCTGTATTAAGTATTTTTCCAGAATGGGGAAAGCATACCAACCAAAAATTAAACCCGATAGCGCAAATATAAAACCCACAAGACAAATATACAGAGGCTGAAATTTGCACGACATCACTGTGGGACATGTAATGACATAATGAATATTAACAACATTAAGTACACATTTGAGAAGTTATAATTACTTTATTGGACCATCATTATCTGATATACATCGCACACTTTCCATAAATTCTTATGTTTTAATAATTTATAAGGCATAAAGTGTAGTCAGTGACCACATATTGATATATGATCTACTCACATTGATGTAGATTACTGGTCATTATGATTAAGTAAATTGAATAAACTAATAAATTATGCAAATAGGGTGATTTATTTTCCAGGTGCCCATGAAATATTCCTCAAACCATGCACAGTTTTCTTCAAATTTTGATTGTCCGCCCATTCAGCGTTTAAATAATGATCATCTTCGTCCTCTTCCAGTTTCTTAATCTCTTCTTGTTTTCTATAGGCGTGTAACATCAACTCCTTTCGCTCGTCTTCGCTCATTAGAGGTTCCCGTGCTGGAGGTCCATCGCCTCTTTTCGCCAACTTCACAATTACCTAGAAATTTCCACAAAATGAGATCTAGTCAAACGAATACTTTCACTATATACTTTGCAATTTTCGATTTTCCCCACATAATCACCCAGCGTCTTTCCGTTTCTATACATCTCCTTACCGGAGAACCACAGTTGGGCACTTGTTGGATCGATAATCTCCAAAGAGGCCTGGGTGCCCGTTAAGTCTTCGATATTTTCGAACTCCATGCGAATGGTGTCATGTGGGGGCAGTTTCATGGGATACACAATGGTAACCGCTCCCTTCAAGAGATTTATTGCCTCCTGAACTTGTTTCATGGACAATTTCTTACCCTCGGTAACTAACTTTTTTGAAATCATCTCCTTCGCATCCTTGACAGCGTTTTTCAGTATCTCTTGCATCTCCTTTCGGGGCTGTTTACCATTACGTCTTCCAATAGGATCCTTTACGATGGTAAATCCACCACTTGGTATACATTTTTCACCCCATGTATCCACTAATTTCAGTTCTTCCACCTGATCTTCCGTCAATCCGAGAATTTCCGGCGGAAAGAGGGTGCCATGTTCGGCAAGTTCTTCAATTTCACTGCAAATCCGATTCACCTTCAACCGACCATTGTATAAATTTGTTACAGCATTAGCGAGCTCATCAATAGGAGTTTTTAAATTCGTTTCGAAAAGAAATTGGTTTTCGTCTTTGTGTTTCACTTGTAAAATGACCATTTTGGTTGTTTGACGTTTGGCTGTGAAATCAATGAGATTCGGTTGTTATGGGAATGTCTTTATGTCGCAATGTATTTCTTCTCACGTCTAATGACAAATGAGTACATTTTTTCGATCTGAACTACATGGAAATTAATAAACATTTCCAAGTCGCCTTACATAGGAGTCGTCCTATGAAAGTTTGCGTTTAAAAGCAAATTTATGTACTAACATCTAATATTGTCATCGTTAACCAGTTTGTTAGTTGTTTAATATAGTTTATAGGAATTTCTTAAGACTCTAAATGGCATGAACTCGTAAAGATATACATTTTCTGACCATTTGTATAAAAGAGCCACACCAGATAGAAAACGTGATAAGAATTTTATCGTATTTGTAATGGATAATTAGAGCAATTTTTACTTTCTTCGAGATGATAATGTACAAAGTACCTAGGTATATACAATACATTGGATGAAATTCACTATAAAATTATGGACAAAGTACTTATACATCTAATATATACATACTTTTTTTTCGTGTAAATTATATATCCAGTTGAATTTCCAAATAAAAAATTGCCGTTTGATTATAATCATATAAAATGTATATGGTCAAAATAGTAATGTTGGAGAAAATATGAGAAGAAATAATTTAATACAAAGTCAGACAGCCAGAAACATGAACTTAATGATGTATTGTGTTTATAAAAATGCAGTCGACAATAATTATCCGGTAAACTCATATTTTGTCTTCTAATGACATCCAGGTGAAATAATGGAAATCGCATTTCGTCTTAGTTTCTCTGCGAATAAAGAAATTGTCGCATTTTTCTTGTAAATATGGTGGAAAAAATGCGTTGGTTTTACACTATATGCTGCGTTTATATGTAATGCATTAATAATAGTCTTAAACATCAACAGGAAATTTTTTATTGAATAGAATAACAACTTTTATTCTGACAACAGCAATTTGTATTCTCTCCTGATGAGATGAACTAATAAATTTGTTAAAAGAGTATTTATTTTCACAATTCATGCTCTCTGTGTTTTGCCACTCACTTTCATCTTGTGGTCAGTAAATAATGAAGAGAAGCAGCAAAGCTATTTACTCAGAACATATAATAAATTTTACATAAAAAACATAACACAGCGGAAATTTATTGCATTTCACATTTTATTTATACCATTAAAAATCAAACATATTTCACGCTATTTAAAGTGCCATAAAATTAGATCTAGTCAAATAATGCGCTATACTGAAATCGGAAGCATTTTTATCTGAATATCATGATGCCTATTTAATTACTAGGTGCATACATATACAACGACCATATAAAAGCCAGCAAAAAATCTATTACATTCACGAATGGGAAAGCATAATCTAAATAGACACATAATACAAATTTCTTATGATTCTGTCTACATTTCATTGACGTTCACTAATAAAATTGAATGTCGACACGGCCCTTCATTTCTAGGTCACGCTTTGTAAGAAAAGTCCGACTTAAATAATTGTTTGTTTTAAGAGACTGCAAATTAAAAAGTAGGTATGCAGAATTAAGACGGGTAGTAATTAAAATCCTTAACTAACCTAAACAAAGAATTATTCTCCGCGTTGGTTTGGATGCGAGTTTTAATGGACCACAACTAGATGGAAAAGTTTTGGGGGATTTCAATAAAATTTTGAGTAATGAATAAACTGAAAACTGATCGTTCCCTTCTAAAAGTGAAATGTAGGACAAGGGAGTATTATAATCCAAGTTCCATTCAGTAGTTTGAATAACAAGAGAGTATTATGATCTGAACAATCAACAGAAATAACAGAAAGAAAGATGCCTTAAGGATTTCACTCTCATTATTCCAAGTGTTTCCTTCCGTCCGACTGGTCAATTAAATTCATTTTTTCCATTACATCCCATTGCATTCTAAACGTCCTCAATTCGAGCTGAAAAATAGTTGAAATTCGACTTCCGATAGTTCACGCATTACGATAATTTATGTTCTTTATTGCTCACTACCAACATGTGAATTTGTCTTTCTATTGCTGCTGAAACAAAAGTAATAATTTGTAGCAATTTCCAATTACTATTTGGCGAGTGTAGAATTGAAATGAAAGTAAGATGAAGTTCTTTACTAATTCGAGCGTTGCTGATAATGTTTATTGTGTTAACTCGCTTTACATACAAGTATGAATGTTGTAATTTATTTAACAATTAAAGGAATTATAGTGCACTTTGTTCGGCAGCCTTGAAAGAAACTACGAAAACATTCAATTAACTTTTATTTCCTCAAATTCTATTCAACACATTAATCCCAAAGTAACCAAAAAAACATGTTTAAAGCTTCAGACCATTACAATGCATTTATATGAGAGAACAATTTTCTATTTTAATTTTAAATGAATGTTGGGACTAGCGAAATTGGATGATAATAGCCGTTAACTGATTTAAAATATTTTTTAAACAGTTATATTAGTCATCTAAGGTGTTGTCCAGTGAAAGAATTTCCCTATAAAAATGATAAACAATTTCCTGTCCATAAATTAAACTATTCCTCTTCTTAAAGTTTCAATTATGTTATAATTTATTCATGCTGGTCCTTGTATCTTTGTTTAAAATGACCTATAGTGGATTAAAATTTCTCTAATAACAAAAACAATCGAATTTAATTACCTGCAGATTGATGGTGCGTTCAATTTGAAAACGCTAATGATCTTTGCTTTTGCTGGACTTATTTTTTGAAATAATTAAATTTTATTATATTATTAGAAAACATCTATATATTAATTTTTTATTATATTATTTGCCTATGTTTTATAGGAGATAATTATCGTAAATGTAACAGTGATGAAAGCGTTTTAAAATGATTCTTATGTATAATGTGCAACAGATGTACGATGTCATTCCAATTCCAGCAATCTTAAAACCTTTAATACACGTAATATTCGAGACTAATCAATTGAGAATGTGTTTTTCTATCATTAGGTATAGATTTCAAATTGCTGCTTAATGATATATGTACGTGTTCCGAAGAGAAAATTTAAGAATCTATAAATAAAAAGAGTGATTTGATTATTTTTTATATAGTTTGTAAAATTAGTCATAAAATAGAAGGCACGCATGAACTCTACATTTTATACACAACATATAAAAGAAAGTGATAGTTGTTATAATTGTATATAGGAGCAGAACAAAACCTATTAATAAAAGTGTTCGAAATTTATTGATGATGTTAAAAAGTGGACTTTCGGGTGTGACAATGGTCTGCTCCAAATAATTCTTGCCATTCAATTAATTGAAGAAGCTTGGAATATTTAATTCATTTTGAAATTTATCGATTCCATTTACAGCTTTCTGTTTATAGGCGGTTCTTTCCATTACACACTGAGAATCCAATACATACTTAACTAATTATTTTACAAATCAAAAATTTTGTTGCTGATGATAATGAACTTTCAAATGAATTAATCGTAATTTTCAGTATGCTCTTTGCAAAAACAATTTGATACAGTCATCAATTTGCATAAGATTTGTATTATTTCTAATTATGCTAACAATTATTCAAATTCAAAGATAGTTAACACTGGCTGAATTTCGAACAGCATGGGTGTGCAAAAAATGAATTTCTAAAATATTCCTAAAAACACCCAATACATTTTAATACGGTAGTAATGCAGGTATTGCGCAACTAATCTAAATATTTATGAATCTCTCTCGCGAAAACAAAAGAGTTCAATAACTCTCAACTTGTTCTAATGGATGTTATAATAAATTTCATAGCAACAATATAATACAGCACCTAAACAATGAGATAAAAGCAACATTTAGTAGACAAGTAAACTACTTTCTGTTAACAACTCGTCATGAAGACTGACGTATATACAATACATGGGATAAATTGCTACTATCATAAGATATTGTTCTGTTACTAGAGAATAAAAGAAATTAGATAAAAATGTACATTAATGACATGAGTTCAGGCGATTACCCGATGTCTTCGCTGATGACGACGGTACGATGGTGTAGTAGCGAAAGTACCACCATCCAGTGAAATTTCTTTACTCCTGACTCAAACTGGGGCAACACTTTTATGAAAAATATTCTTCATCTAAATGCTATAAATAAGAGAAGGGGACGTTGGATGGGTGCATTTGCTTTGTTGAGGTGAGAGTGAATTGTTTATTGACAGTTTAAGGAGTTTTGAAGATTCTGACAGGTTTTGAGCAGCATGAAGTTACTGGTGAGTGTCCTGTGTTTTAAAGTGATTTACTTGCAAGGGCTAATTTAGGAAGTACTCTTTTGTTAAGTACTTTTTCTTAGAAAACAAAAAAATTAGTTGTATTAATATAGAAAGGAATTGAAATCTCACAGAAATAATATCTTATTTTCTTCAAACCCTCTTATTCATAAACCGGATAATAACAACAATTTAATTTTATAGCCCATTACACTAATTATAATTGTTGGTTGTTTGAAGGTACTGCTAGCACTACTTTGGCTGGTAAAAGCCGAGACCGCCACCAACCAAGAAATCAAACCGAAACCAACGATGCAGACCCTAAACAGCGTGACTTCATCACAAAAACCCGAATATTATCAACCACCACAGCAACAGTATCAACAACCCCAATATGTGCAAGTTATTCCAAAACCAATATACCAACCGCACATGATTATTATTGCCCAACCGGCGTATTTACCACCGAATTTAGTGTACAATAATCCAACTCAGCAGCTGCTCAACTATTTCCACAGCAATCCTCAAGCTAGGTACTAAATTTCCCTCTTTTTTTGAAATGTGAAATAACGATGTACTTTTTAGATATCAACTGCTTCACGGATATCAACCTCAACAACACTACGTGCATCCTAATTCCATCGTTTCTGCCTCCCCTTCAATTGGGCATTATCAGTATGTCGCGGCGCCTACGCAGTACCAAACTGCACCTGCTCAGTACGAGACTGCTCCCGCACAGTACCAAGCCGCGCCCACACAGTATCAGGCAGCTCCTGCAAACCAACTTCCTTTTCCGCAAGCAGCTCCCTATCATCAACCTGTGGGACAACTGAGTCAAATAGCGCATTTAGCACAATTAGCTGCCCAACAGTACGTACATAACCCAGCAAGAAGTACTCCTGCCATTATTACAGGATTGGAGAATTTTACACCTGAACAGCAGGTGAAAATTAAGGCACAATTGAACGCACATTTTGGCACTCCATTACAAACGTTGAATAGTCAACAGACTAGTAATAAACAGGAGTTAAGATACGTGGCGAGTCCACAGTATCCAGTCAGGTATCAACAGCCACTTACACAAAATACAAATGATTTTGTGCCCAGTCAGCAAATTAAAAGTGATACAAGCGCAGCCGGAGGGTCGGAGTCGCTAAAATCACAACAATACCATAAAATGTAACTTGTCGAATTCTTATTCTTTTTGTAACTCGTACTAATTTCCCTGGTGTAAATATTTATTGTTTTTATGTTTCCAAGTAATGATAAATAATAATTTGTGGTTCTTGAAGACTGAACTGTCGTGGCTTGTTCATGAGTTAATTTTCTATTTATGTTCGTTTTTAATTGTTGCGTTTTTTAAAATACAATTGTAAATCTTGCTGTTTGTTTTATTATTAAATGAGAGTGAAACTACCTTTTTTAAACGACAAAGTATATTAATTATGTCAAATTGAAAGTTGAGGAATGTTTTAAGTTTATCAGGAGATATCAACCAAAACCGTCAATTATAGCATCGTGGTGACAGTCTTTTTATATGTAAAGAGAAGAGCAAGCCCGTTACTTTTGATGTTTTTATAGCATAATTTTACTCACTTATTACCAATGTACTTTAATGAGTAAGAAAATTGAAAAAAAGATTGCAAGTCACCAATAGATAATTATTTTCACATTGCAGTTATATTTCAATGTTTAAACAAAAATGTGTAAATTATTTTTTTAACCGCCTTTCTTAATATTTTTATTGACAGATAATTATTCAGATATTCATTTTAAGACCATCATGTATTTCTTTATAATTAGGTACCTACTCCTAACATTTAGTACCTTGTTGGAACATCATACATTAACATATTAATTAACATCAGCTTTAAATACAATTAATAACAATATGATGAGAAATGGGTGTAAATAATCTTGACTGAAACGTGACTACTCACACGGAGCATCAAAACACCTTTGTATATAATTCACACTGGTAAATCACGTTCCTTTTATTCAAATGTAATTATCTGCTAAATCCAAAATCAGATCTTGTTAAGCATAGATAATGTTTAAAATTATCTTACTAACAGTAACAAATTACTGTTCTTTCGTGTATTTTCAATAAATAGAGTCAGTAAAAGTATAGGTAAGTTCCTATTTTGAAGCAAAACAAAAGTCTTAATAAGTTATGAAGATATATTGTTAAATTTGTAACGGCGAGTCATTATTTATATCATTAATTTGAAAATATTTGTGTTACAAACCCAATAGCGTGAAATAAGTGATTTTTTCAATAAAAATAAACAGTTTCAAATTTTGTCTTGTAAATTAAATTTCGTTTTGTTGAATTTTTACATCTTCAATTTCACCAAATATATTAGAAACTTCTCTAACGATCAATCAATATTTTATGTGACGTATTACATATTTTCAAATTATGAGTAATTAATGGCCAGTTCATTATTAATATATTTATATTAAGTGATGCATGTAAATTCATAAATTTACACTTTATTGATGAAACATTCTTTATGATTCTTTTAGATGATGGGAAAAATCTAAATTTCTTTACAAGGTTATGCGCTTTAAAATGATAATTTAACATATTTATTGACGGCAATAATTCTTTTATCCTAAGGCACAAATTATTATCAGACTGAGCGAATTCAATAGTAAAAGTTATAGATTTAAAAAAGTTTAATTCGTTTTACGAGTACAGTAAATATGAGAGAAATTAATTTAAACGAGACTTTTTATTGTCATAGAATTATAGCAATAATGCATATGCATGTGCATGTAGCATGTTTCCTTCCATACATAGGTACAATAAAAACCATTTATAATATAGAAACTTCTTGAGAGAAGTGTTTTTAAACGAGAACATATCTACTAAAACGCAGCTAAAAACCGCGGCTGTTCGGATTGTCAACATAGTTACAAATGGTCTAGTACAGAACATTAATAAATTATGTTCTTTGAATTTTTTTGACTTAACAGTTGCCTTACTTTCTTCTTCCATTGCATAGCACATACTCGTATATGTCAGTTTTAATTTTACTCGATGTGGACTGTTTGCTTATATTTTATAGATGACCATTCCCTTTTGCTCGATTTCTCTCTATAGTTCAATAGTTCCGTGAAGATGTTTTACTTAAATGTTTATTCTACTAACTATTCATATACAATCGTTCTGAATTAGGCCCCAGCAGATGACCACTTTTACGTTTATGGATATGCAAACGGAAATGAGAGAAGTGACTGGTGGAAAAATGAAAATTACAATCGCAGCCTCCGTTAAGAATTTTATATGATATTCTAATAGACTTATAATAGTAAAATCATCTAATGCATAAAGTTGAGTACCTATGTAAATTTTTTATCATTACTTCTGCTAATACACAAACCATTCTTGAGCTTACAGATTTTCTTCATTAACTTAATTAAGTAATTACATTTACTTTTTCTCTTTCACCAGTCTAATATATCTCTTCAAAAGATCAAATCATACAGATACCATCAAGTGTACCCGAAATATAAGTACGGTTTAGGAATATTCTGTTTGCCTTTAAATCATATAATTATATAGACATAAAAAGATTCACCTTTCAAGTTTTTTTTATAAATGTACCTTATTGTTTGGCGATTTTCCTAGTATAATTTAATGTTACTTAAGTCGATGTTGGTACACTTTTAATGTTGTTTGAAATATACGTAAATAGTCATCCAAATCCCTTTCTAAAGATTAGCAGAATGGACGGCTTGTTACAAAATTAGGAAACATGTAGTGCAAATGTACTTTTTTATTACATTCACAAAGGCTTACTGTTAATTAACATGATAGTCGATAAGTGTAACAGAGTATAGTAATGACTACGCAAAAATATTACAAGTGAATAGCAATAATTATAAGGACTTTGATTTATCTCTGTTAATTATACATGTAGAATAGAGGACCACCACGTAAAAGAGGTACCTCTCAAATTTTCCTGATGTTGAAACAAACTTTCATGCAAGCATTATATACCTGAATAAAAAATGATGCGATGAAAATTGATTATTGTATTTCCAATTTGATTCCTCATTCTTCTATTAAAAACTTAATTGTAAAGTGACTTTTTGTAGTTTTCTATAAGTTTTATTACATACTGCATAATTTTTATCGGCAGCGCTTTTGAAAGACCAACACGCAAAAAATTAATTAACTTTCCCAGAAACAAATACACAACTCAAAACGACATAGTCCATCATAATTTGATGATAGTTTTTAGGTAAACTTAGAACGATGATAAAAAAAATGTTTCAATCCCTAAAGCATGTTCGTGTTTCCATCTCGTAAATTAACACATTTCACCAGTACCTGTGGATTCTTAAATGCTTGTGTGTGCCGTCATTCAATTGGGCTTAGACATTGTGTCAAAAAACTTAATTGGTATGAGACTATTTTCACGGATTAGTATAGAAAACATAAATACATCAAATTTTTGATTTAAGATCATACTTTAAACGAAGAGTGAAAATAAATCATCATCAGTTGTGAAAAAAACTGAAAACCGCAACTAATTCGCATGGAAAGTGTTTACATCTAATTTTACATAAATTTTAAATTATTCTACTCAATTAAATATGTAGATTCGATTTGTAGCCACTCAGAAATTGCTGTTGCTTCAATTGGCACATGAAATTATTAAAAAGAAGCTTCCTGAAAGTTGCAAGTGAAGGTAAGTGCTTCGGATGCACTTAAACGAAATTAGTTTAATAAAACACCTACAAGATTAACTTCTGCATCAGCAGCTAAATTGAGTTGAGGAATTTTTTCTCGGTATTAGAAAGGCTATACAAATAGAGTTTGAATAGGATCCGATAAACGTGGGTATCCTCGTATTTAATCAAATAAATAATAGCAAATGTGGGCGTCACGAAGTTTCCGCACGTGTTGTTGGTGAACAAAAATTTGGTGTACATGAAAGTACATCTTGTTGTAAGTGGTGCAATTTGAAATGGACATTAATTATAAATCATCATTGGGAAAATTCTATTGACGTATAGTTTTAGCTGTCTAAGTATCATTAAGAAGATTGGTTTTTTGGTACCTCGATTAATTGCGGTTTGCGGTGAATTTTATTTGATTAATTCGTGTTGGTTATTTTATTGGAAGAAATATCATTACGGTTCATCAGTAAAGTAAAAAGTAAAATGATGAAAATTGATATGTTCGCGTGAATTGAAAACGAAATATCTACATATTTAATTATAGTTAGGTTTTATAATTGCGATTTATGGTGTATTTCAAGCTCAATTTACCATATTTAAGCTATAATTTACGTCAGGCAGATTAAACAAAGGTTGGATTTCCGCAAATGTGATAAATCACAGCACTATATCTTAATTTCAATAACGTTCTCCTTGTACCGAAGCGCAGAGGTATATTAACTTGAATCTCCAAGATATAATTAGTAGCTGTTAATAATAGAAAAACAATATATAATGATTGGTTCAGAGTAGCATACTGTAAAAAATTGTGAGTAAAATACAGTTATATCTGAATGTATGAAAAGTCGTATTAAAGCGATTTAATGAATGCTAGTTGTTTACTAACTTGTTGTAGTCACACACAGCAAAGAGAAAGGTAAATAATATTTTATAAAAATTTTAATAATCCTCCTATATTTGAAGTGCTTCCACCTGGTCTGCACTAGATCATAGATTGGCTGCTATGTCGCCTGAAAAGAGCATTTCACTTTCATAATATCTTATGTAGCCTCACCTAGAGAAGGTCGTTCCACTATCAAGTAAGAAAAATGTCTCGTAAATAATACTGGGAAATGATATACCTACCTTTGCGTAGGAATATATGAGATCAAATCAGTTTTAAACAATAAATTTCTAATGTCGCATATAGTTGAAAGGATATATGAAAAAGGACGAGTTTTAGTGCAGATTGAAAGCAATTGATTATTTCTAAACAAATCGTAGGTAGTATGAAAGTATGTAATTTAAAAAAAGTCACATCGAATTTGTTTGGACTTAAATCATTCTTTCCTCTTAGTATTAATAAAGAACGCACCTATATTAGTTTCACCGGCATATATTTTGACAAATTTATTTGGATACAAAAGCGAGTTCAGTTGAAGTGTGAGAATTTTGTTGGTGTAGATGTAGACGAATTTTGACATGGATGAGGGAATTTATTGGCTGTAAAAATGTTCATTAATTTTATGGTCCATCGCAATTTTCTAGTTACAGAGGTAATTACAGATTTAATTATATTTGCAACGTGAAATGAGTTTGAAACGTTTATTAAGAATATGCATTTAATAATTTCGTTATGGCTGACAGTGAATTCAAATTTGCGATCATCATCAACTCATCAAGTGAATGTATTATAATTGACAACATTCGGACTTCTTTGTTTTTTTGTATCATTGGCATGACCATAAGTATTGTGATTTGTGGTGCAAATGAAAATCATAACATTTAATAGTTTTAATTAGAAAGTAGTTGCATTGTTTAGTCAATAAAAAGAGTCTGTTACAATGGAGCAAACTGATTAGTTTGAGTTTTCTATCAAATAATAGAGGAAAAGATAATGATTATGTTAATAGAATTAATGAATTTAACGTGTTTAGAAAATATTTTATCAATCTTTAAAAAATGTATACTTGTCCATACTCCAACACAGCAATTGAAAATCGAAAGAGTTCTTATTTTAGTAAAAAGAAAAAAGTCGTGACTTGTTGATGCATTTTCATTTCACACTTCACTTCAAGTGTACAATTACGCGATCATATTTTTCTAGTGGATGTATAAAATTAATAATATGGAATTAGAGAAATAAGGAAATTGTGAATTTATTGGACGGGATCTGAAGTCGGAATTAGTTAACAAATAGGATGTTGTAATTATAAATTGGAGTGAATATATGTATATGGTTTAATGGAATGTTTATTACTAGGTATTAATCCCACATGGTAATTAGTGTAAAAATATAAAAGAATTTTTTAATTAAAAAGAAAAGTGTGCTCTTTTTATCAAAAAAATTAGCACAGTTAAAACCGACCTAAATGTCACCAATTTAATTTTTAGAGTAGATTTAACATTTTACATCTCCTAATTTCTCAAATAATTTCATCTAATTTAATTTTTCTTCAAAACCGTCAATTATCCATTATGAAAAAAGAAATTGAACCTGCATTGGATCAATTGAAATTCGTTCGTAAATAATAGCAACATTTAGAATAGATATTTTAACAGAATGTATAATTTACTGGAAAATTATAACAATAGCCGCATAGGTAATTGTTCGAGTATCACTTTAGTTGCACCGAAAACAACGATTTCGTGTTTTGTATGTGTAATAAAATAATTTCATTGTTTTCATTTAAAAAAGGATGTAATTGTTTATTTGTAATTTTTCTGTTCAAAGAAACATTTAAACGGGACTTCATGTCTAATATATAATATATGTAATACAATTTGTAAAACAATGACGAAAAATTTACAAAACCATCTTATGAAATTTGTACCTATGGTATAGGAAACAATATAAGAGAAATTATTGATTCACTTTTATCAGATTATTGATTGACAGTAAATTAAGCTGCAAATAAATGCCTATTAAGTTTGACTATGCAAGGATCATTCAGATAAATCATCTTCTGACAAGATCATAAGAAAGGCAAATTAGCTGAAAGCCACACTGAACCTGTAATTATAATGAAAAATAACTTTATATATGATTTAATTCCGGTTTAATGCTCTAATCTCCATGTCCATGATGTGTAGTTTGGGTATATGTGCCATGTGATTGCTGGAGTTTTGCACGAAGGAAGGGAAGCCGTCAATGCGTTCACCAAAGAAAGTACAAATGGGTGTTCAATATACACTTGCACGTTAATTTTCTGTAGACTGCTTTTCGAAACAGTGCTTAATTTTTACACCAAAAAATGGTAAGTACTTGTATTAAATTGTTGTGAATAGTGGATAGTGTAGTTGTACTCATTTTGTTATGTGAAGAATCACTTGGATTAACATTATCTCATTTACCGATTTCAATTTGAATTATTACATGCAAAAGTTTTGACTTTTTGAATAATTAAAAAAGTGATACCTACATTATCGTGTTAATGTAGGTTGTTCCGACACGGCACCGAAAATCATCAGTAAAATTTCTCTTTTTTGAAAAAAACCATGATGCATCAGTTATTATATTTAAAATTATCCCAAAAGCACCGATTATTGTACTACCTAAAGAAAACGTAATTTGCTTTTATTTGATATAATAGATAACGATTATTCAGATAATCCAAATTGTCTAAGTAATGTCTACATAAGTGAGCAGCTTCACGCTTCATTAATAATCAACATTTCACATTTAACTTTAATGGTACCTATGTTAACGAGCGTTAGAACAAATTTATTGAGAACATTAAATGTTGCTAAAATGTTGTAAATTTTTTTTGAAAGGTTTATATCATCTGATTAAATATTCTGTTAAGAGTAGGTAAGTTCATTTTCACATGTATTCGAAACTTTTTAAACTAATTTCATCACCCAATTTCGCATTCTGCCTTACAATAACCATATAGATATGCTCGTTATATCCGGTACACAATACTTAAGCCCTAATTGTCATATCACACAAAGTGTTTCACTTTCACTTTACATACATACCACCAGCAGATGAAACCAATGTTCTTCTTTTTATAAAACTCTTTGTGCATGACTAACCGCACATTATAAAACATAATAAATATAAACAAAAATATGTAAAAGTTCAATAAATAAGCAATAAATATAATTGGAAACAGCTTTCAATTGGTTTTCTTTTTTGTAGATTTATTTATTAATTTATTGTTATTAGGAGTCATTTGTAATTGTATGGGAAATTAAAGTCATTGGCGTAAGACATCTTTCTAATATATATTACAATTATGTATTATACCTACACTGTAGATATTTCCGTGTACTTATGGAAATGGTTATGTATAATTAATAACTTCCTATTAGATATGCTTCTATTTACACTAATTATTAATAATACATAATTGTAAGAATTATTGAAAGCAATAATTATTAGTTATTCTGTTTTCTCATTATTATGAATTTATCATTGTTTATAGAGACGTTTGCCGATATTCTTTGTATTGGTACTGACAGTACTTGCGAGCGAGAAGAAAATCAGTTTGGAAGACATAGAACGAGACTATTTGGCTAGTGAAAATAAATCAAAAGAAATTAAGAAACCTCTTCCGGTCACACCCAGAACCCCAACAGGTTCTCCAACACAATATGGATTCGTACCGGTAAAGTCACAGCCTCAGTACGTCCAACAAGAACCGAAGGCTCATTACTTACAAGAACAAATACAGTACAACGTACCACCACAGTACGCTTCGCAGCGATACACTTCCATTTACCAACGACCGCAGTATTATCAGTACCAACCTAATGTACCGGAAGAAGTACAACATGCAAAATCGCAGTACTACTACCAGCCGCAAGCATCGTACGATAACGTGCAATACATTGCCGATAACAGTATTCAAACTGGCCAAAATGGACAACAGTACTACATGCAATACGTCTACTTGCATCCGTCTCCAAGTACTGCGATTCAGACAGTTGTAGATCCGAAGGGCAATTTGCAGTATATTATGTATGTTCCAACATATGTGCCGCAACAAAGTCAGAATTACGAGACCGCTGTGGAATATGAGAAACCATCCATAGTACCATCACAGCAATATGAAGTGACAGAAGAGAAATATCAGCAGGGAAAAGAAGACCAATATGCGACTATAAAGCAACCATTCTTTAAAAGAGAGCCAAAAAGTCTGCTTGATTCGTATGTGCCCTCAATTGTTCAGTACCAGTATTATAAGCAGCAACAAGCAAAAGCTAATGCTTTGCGAGAGACCGATGGAAAAGTAGCCCAGAGTAGCACTGTTGATGAATATATTCAGCCGCCACGTGAGACAAAGTACAATAGCTATAGAATAAGCAGTACTTATCGGTCGTAGGTGTTTACTAGGGATTGGGAGTGAACACATATGGAAGTTGGATTTTAAGGATTCTTAATGCATTCATATGGTATCATACTAATCTGATGTAATTCATTAATTTTTTTATCTTGAGTATATTGTGATTTATTTAACGTTATATTTTGTTTTGTTAGCTTTAGAATTGTATCTCCAGTTTCTATGATGGTCGTATACAAAATGTACTTTCTATACGTTTACAAAAAAGTTTTGTTTTTATGTGTTTTGGCCAGTTTTTATTGTTTAACAGCTTTATTTATTTGAATGTTTATTACCTTTTAAGACTTATGAAATGTTGTATTGTATTGTATGGTCAAATAAATAGTTTTTCCAGTATAAAAAGGGTTATTAAACATAGCGCGAGAGTGGAGATGAGAACACTTTAGTTTTTACATGAAAAGTAAATTTTTTTATGGTTATTAAAAAACCATCTATCAAGATCTTCCTGATTCCTGAGAATCTCAAAAAAAGTATAATATTACATATATCTATAGACAATAGTTATACCTACATCTCGGTATATACATATACATATATACATAAGGTATACACGTTACATACATAAATATGTATGTATGTATGTGTACTTGTGTAGATATATGTAAATAGAATTTCCAAACAAATTTACCTATGCATTTTTTTCTAAGATAAGTTTATTAATTACAAACCCTGAAATATAACTAAAAATAATGAAAGTACATATGTAGGTATACTTGGATTTTCGAATCTTTGCGTTTACGCAATAATGGAAATTCATTGTTCTAACAATATTTTTGATTATGACGTAAACGCAAAGATTCGAAAATCCAAGTATACCTAACTACGTACATTTTTATTTATTAAAATATTTGAATACAGGTTGAATATCATGATCCTTTGTTGACCCATATACATAAATAGGTGAGAGTTGGTATTTGTATACGAAGATGTACCTACATTAGACAAGACAAATCCAATAAATAATGAATATCCAATACTCGAATTGTCTAATAATATGCACAAAACTTAGTGAGACCACAGATTATTCTGTGGTGAGACAGTAAATAACTTAACAAAACTATTTAGGTAGCTATAATGTCATTATTCCTCATCTTGTTCCATTATATTGAATTCTCTAGATTTACTTGAACCGAAAATGACGTGAAATTGAATTTATTTAGGTACAACTGGAATATACAGTAAACAGAATTTTTGTAAATGTTGTGCACTCTCTAGATGGTTTATGTTTAATTATTTAAAAATAAAGTATGTTTATTGCAAAGCTTTCTAATCTAAAAGTTGCTGATTCTTGAAAGTTTGTCTAGTTGTCTCTTAGATGGCGAAACAAAGTGGTATCTTTTTACTTTTTCGTCAAGTTTCAATTACTCATATAATTTGATCACTGCATTTTTTTCTGTATAATAGTAGTTTATTAATGAGCACTTTAAATCATATGAATACTTCACACATCATTGATAATAATTTAATGTCACATATTCCCCTTTTCAATCGTAAAACTTCTAGTAAAGTCGTTATATAAAAAAGGGATTTGGTTAATTGATTTTCCTAAATATGTATATCTAAAGCCAAATCAATTAATCATTCTCGTAGCCGTAGATATGTACATGATCAAAATGTCATACTCATAATTGAACATAACAATGGAATACAAGTTGAAAGATTTATTTTTAAACAAATCAGCATACGGAAAATGAAAATAGTTCCGTAATGATTTATTGTCTACTGTTTTTATAAATACACAGAAATCAATAATAGATAAAGAATAGAAAAATCCATTTTCCCAGTGCCCTAAAAGTTTTATACATATACCTACCTAGAGGTAGGTATATAAAAATATACTTCATAATAAATTGATATTGAATATGTATAAAGTAAATATTAAAGTTATCCACGAGAGAAAATTTTTGTTTAGTGAATAATAAATCAATGTAGAATCTGTGGAAGTGCATTTTTATTGAAGTATCGACTCTGTCGTTATAACGCAATATTTACTAGTCGGTGAATACGTGTACATATAGTTTTATTTAAATAATACCTATGAATATGTTAATTCATCTTGACGCTTCTTAAATGCCAATAAAAATTAATTAATCATGGTAAATTTGATGAGGAAGAAGAAAAGGTAGAAAGGAAGCGTATCTTTATATAGATGTTATTACGGACACCTTACTAAAAAGTCACGATCAATATTTTACAATACTCCTAGCAATACACAGGGTCAGTGAAAGCTAGTCTTTTTCAATCATTCTTTATACCAATAACGATTTTCAACTGGACAATTTCTCATATGATTTTAGCATTGCGTTACCGACAAACTTTAAATGGAATTTCATTTGAGAGTGCGAATGAGCTTACCTTGATTCAAAAACCGCTTCATTACTTTAATCCAATTGTTCCGATCACATGATTGAGTGAAGCATATATAATCTATGATTTTATAAGTCAATTAGAATGTAATCAAAACCACATTACATCTATATGTTTTAACATATAAATTCGATGAGACAATAAGCGAGCATTTTTTTCCAACGTTCCGTTTGAATTAAATAATAGTTACGAATATGTAAAAGTTTTATATGTATGATTATATGGGATAAATACTTTCACTCATTTTCATTTAGATTATATTGACGTGCTATGGAAGATGCTCTTAATAATCCGCGTCTTGACTCCCAATGATTGACAGCGCAATAAAAAGTAAAAGACTTTTCAAGTATGGGTACCTAATTGCGTAAACAAAATTGGTCGATCGTAGTCGCATTTTTGGCATAAATTCACTTTCTCAACAAATCCATCATATTTAAGATAGAATTTCAAATCTATAAACGAATTTCATCAGAAAAATTTAAAAGACAATCAAATCTAAAAAATTCCAATATTCTAATTAATAAGAAGAATACTAACAAACAGCAGATGTGATGGCCACTTTTACCTGAAAATCGTCAGCGAATTTTAATTATTCTTGAATCTAAAGGTAAATTCTTGGATTTAATAAATTATTACGAAGAAAGTGTACTTGAGGAAATTTAAAAGACTAGAATTTAGTAGAAATGGACTTAAGAATTTACACTTTGTCTCATACGTGCCAATTTTCATACTTTCACAAGAAATTTCCTTTTATACCTTAATTTAATATTGTCTATACAGTTGTCTGGGAATTCGATAGGTTTCCCTTAAAAGGAAAACATTGCCGTGAATTGAGTTATAAAACTGGGAGCCTATTCAAACTGTACCCATCCGCAAAAAAATAAAATTGAGAGCGCAAACAACAAAGTTTAGGTTTCAAAATATCGACCTCCGATAAGAATGAAAGGTAATTAAGCTTTGTGATGCAAAATTTTAATTCAACTATTATACCCGATTAATGAAAATATGCATATATGGAGTAGAAAATACAATTTAATTACGGTGCCATTTGAATTGATGAAATTATAGTCGGATGTGGTACAGAAAATTGAATTAAAAATTGACAATGTGATCGCCATACAATTTTCATGTGGAAAAATTACCGTAACATTCCTTATACAAAACGGAACCAATTTTAATTGAAGATATTTTAAGAAAGTGAATTCATTCTTTTAGCAAAATTGCTTACAATGTAGTGTCTATCATTAATTTTTTGAAATCACAATTAATTAACAAATCTAAAACAAAAGAATAATTCATAATTAGATCCGTTTGTGTACCATAAAACATGCTATCAATTTAAGAAGGGATGTTTATATAGAATATAGAGAAGGATCTTGCAAATAAACAACAATTTCGAACAGACGACTCCCTCCGGAGTATAAAACTCTTTCTCCTTACTAACGTCTTGGCAGTATAACTATTTGGTTAGTTGATGGCTGAGATTTGTTTATATTTCGTAGTGTCTAGTGTAGAATAGTGAAAATGAAACTGTATTTAGTGGTAAGTGAACGGGTTGGTCTAAAAGCACTAGACGATATCAGATTTCGATTGTATTCTATAAAACTTAAAAAACACGAATCGTTTTTTATTCTATCTACTCAAAAGTCTGAAATATTCATAGCAATAAAATACAATTATCGTTTTAATTAAGATTTACGAGTCTATATTTACTTCTGAAAGGAAAGGTATACCTAATTGTAATATCCCATTCTCCATTAATCCTCATGTGAAATTTATATGATGCATTTTTCAAATGTACCTTTGAAATTACGAAATTATTCTATTATGTATACATAAAAATGTTAATGTAACAATTTCCATCAACAAAACTGGGTTATACTTTAATAATGAACGCTCTTTTCTCGGATGCGATTATTTATTATAATTTTCCATTTTCATCTTACAGTAACAACCATTTACATATTAGATATAGTTTAATGAATACATAAATAGTGAACTGAAATTGTGAATTCCAAGTTTTAAGTACATTTAAATATTTTTATTAAATTTAATAGACAATTAGTGCCCTATTACACAATTTGTTTTAATTATCCAAAATTTATAGCAATTTAAGACATACATAAGTTGTACTACAGGGAAACTCTTGCAAAGGACCTGCTTTACAAGCAAACTACATGAGCAAAATACAATTAATTTAAACGTTTAAGTTCTCGTATTATCTAAGAAATTTTATTCCATCATAAATTTTCTTTAAAAGTCAATTTATTTTAAACAAAAGAAGTTAATTTACATGTCAGATATAGTTTGCGTATTATTTACGAATATAAAATTAGAAATTTACATTCGAATTCATTGGAAAACTGGATCAGCAAAAGTGCATAATTTTCTCACATGGCACCTGGATTTGACCACCATTTACATTTTAAATGGATTTACATATTTCATTTTCTAGGTAAATTCACTGTAAGTACTTTCGAATGTGACCAGCTTCACGAATTTTTACCACTTGTACGTGTAGAAAGATATCCGATCAAACGAGTATCATTAACAGTTGTTTATAAATTGTTTATACATTGCGCCACAATTGCAATAATAAATTGTATCGGTAAGTTTCAACAATTTATCAAACGATCATTAACGCAGTATACACATTAGCGTAAAAAACGCTCCAATTTTCTATTGGGCAAGTGCAATACATCTGAATTTACAACCTAATTTATCGTATACGATTAGAAGGTAATTGAAACGTGCTTAAAGAACTTATGAAATATTTTATACCACTTTATTTCAATGCAATAATTACCTTCAATTTTGAAACTGCACATCGCTTGACATATAAAACTAGTTTAATATTTCATTTTTACTAAACCGCTCTCACAGCTTTTAAGTACTAATATTTTATATTTATCTGCATACGAGTACAAAAATAATCTTTACATTCATATACGGTTTGCATATTAAGCATTGAGATTATGTGGAGGGCTCCACAAAGTTAGGATTTAAAGTAAAACTATAGCCATCAAACCGAGCGTCAGACACTCCTGAATCAATTTTCAAAATTAATAATGTGGAACGAAAATCGTAAATTATGATTACAATTTAAATTATTAAACAATAGCTACATTGTGTTTTTGCCTTCACTGAATTCTTACATAAAATAATAATTTACAGGACAGTCCTATTATTATAAAGCATTGAAAACCGTTTCTTTTTGCACGTAAACTTGTAACGTTATTAATCAGTGTTAGTGATCGTAGGTGAAAGCAATTTTTTTATTTGTATTGACTTATATTATTACCGTAATAGCAATTATTTATACCTTTTTGAAAATATATTCGTATTTTTTTTTCAATTTCTCTAAGTTAAACGTGCAGATGTTTTTACAATAGGATTTCAATTAATAATATACGGTTATAGGCAATTAGTAGCTGCAATAAAGAGTTGACCGGACATACGAAATTAAGGAGAAAAATGATTTGAGACCGTCAGCACCTTTTGCACATATTTAATTATGTATATTAATTTAATATTTAATAATTAATTTTTACGATAGATTTGAATTACTTTCACTCATTAAAAATGAATTAACTTTTTTCAGTGCTGTTACACAAAAGACAATTTGTTTATTTAAAATCTGTTAATTTTCAAACATAATGGAACGTAAAAAATGAACTACTTATTTAAAATTTTGCAATATCTTTTAAATGAAAATGAGTAAAAAAAATGTAAGTACAGAACGTTATTTCGGAATCCGGAAGATTTTATGGGTCATATTACTGTTTTCTTTAAAATTACTTTCTGTTTTTTTTTTCATCTAATAGGTACTTAATTAACCGCATCTTTTTAAATGTAGGAATATGTAATTATGTTCTACTATTTTTAAGTGTTCGTGCAATGTTAAAATAAGTCGCACTACAAACTAAATGTGTGTAAAGAATGTAGACCGTATTATAGATGCTTCAGCAATTTTCTATTCCTAAGAAAAAGTAATCTAAGAATGAAATTCGATTATATAATATAGCTACATTTGCATCCTCGTATTTGTAATATGATTTATTACATTGACATTTTCAACATCACTTTTCATTTTATGACTAAAAATCGTCTTTTAACTTGATGTAATTTGGATAACTTTCTCGCACATGTTGTAGGAAAATTTGATATCAAACTCGGGAGACGAGTGCACAGACGACAATTATTGTTTAGTAACTCCTATAAGTGTATCCATTTTCCATTAATATCGAGTGAAATAAACACACATAACTGATACTGCTTCAACAATAAAAAATGCGGTTAAACAGGACAGTTAATCATTTAGAACATGATAAATAATCCCTTGAACTTGAACCCTTGTCAGTGAAAACATTTATTAGCAGCCACTGCAAACACCAATCCTAAAAATAACCACACCTACCTACTGGTTAATAATTTCGGGCACTTTTACATACCGTTTCAACAATCAATATTATTCTTTTTATACTTTTATATAAGTACCCCTGTGTGCATATTGTGGACATTTAAATGAGGTACATTACAAAACTCATTATAGTCATCCTTTTTTACATAGAAAGCCGGTGAAAGTTCAAGCAGATGCCTCCATATTACATCATTGACTTTGCTCGTTGCTTGGGTTTTAGATAAATCAGATTCCGACTTTTCACTTTCCTCGTTCTATAAGAAAAAAACTAGCATCGCTCGATTAGGAGTGAATTACTATTAGAAATGTGATACTTTTACAGATTGCATTCTTAATACGAATAATTAATTGTCTTCTGCGCTTACAAACATTCATGTTCTTATTTGTAAACAACAATTGCTCCATTATATAAAAATTACGCAATTTTTACTGCATCGTTACAATGTTGATTAATTACAGTTACTAGTCTACTGTCTTCTCTATTCCGTCGATGCGAAGAAGAAAAAACTGTCGGGCAATGAGGAAGCGGGGCCAGAGTCTAAAGTGAAACGGAAAGTAAACGAATCACCTTCGGCTATTGTTGCAATTCAAATCGTTGATCCAAATAGCAAGTCGAAGAATTCTAAACGGACAATTGAATCCTCGTTGGGGTACGGATATCAGAGTGTTCTCGGTGCTACGCATCAACAACCAAAATATGAGGTTTATAAGTACTCTCAGCACGACATCCCAGCTTATAAGGGTTCCGGGCAGATCTTCACTGGTTCTAAGAAAAACTCTTTCAGGAACCATAAATATACAGCGGACAGTTATCAACCAGGTATAGAGAAATATTTCTGTTCATAGTGTAGATATAATAAATTATTGATTTACAGGGACCACACTTTACTCAACCCTTAACCAACATGGACAACTTGGCGGTTTTTCTTCCCAAATCCCTTACTCCCAATCAAATCATGCTGGCGCCACTCCCATTCCTGTGATCATTCTACGCGTTTTCCCGAACCAAATTGCTGATGGTTCACACAGTCTTCATCCAAATCTCCCACAAAGTCACCCTCAAGCCGCTTACTTAAACCCTGTTGACTTACAATCCTTGCTTTCCAACTATTTCCACGGAGTCATGATGCAACAGTACGTACAGCCTCAAGTTGAGTACCAACCTCAGCCACAGTACCATCAATACCAAGCCCCTCAAAGTCCCATTACACACTCGAAGCTGGTGCATGAATACCACCAACCACCTCAATATGTGCAATATCAGCAGCCTGAACCAGTCTATGAGCCGCAACCGGCCTATGAATCGCAACCTGCTTACGAACCCCAACAGGGCAGTCTTCTGACGCACGAGAATTATCCCTCTGACAGCCACACCAAAGTAGTGTTCCGGGATCAGAAAGGTCGAATCAAGCAAACTCAACACGAATCGCCACCTGTGCAAACAAAAACGATTAAAATTCATGTTCCACCTGGCATCAGTGGCGTTGAAGTGGAAAGTTCAACAGTGCATCAACACTCAAATCAGCAGGTTGAAGTACCTCAAGGTCATCAAGAGTACCAATATGTACAGCAGCAGCAGGAAGAGGATCCCAATTACTATTACTACAATAGTCAGTTTGACCAACAGAACTACCAACAAGTAGAACCGCAGGTGCAGTATCAACAGCAGCAACAGTCCGCTACAGACGCGTATCCGGTACAGCCGAAGCAGTATGAAAGTCCGCCAGAGCCGGATTACAGTCAATATCAGAACCCCGCATCTTCACAGCAGAGCTATCAAGAACAAACGAAATACGTAACGCCTAGAAATGAACATACTCGCAGTACCAAACAAAAGAGGAAATCGAGAACTAAGAAGAGCAATGATAATGACACAAAGGTAGAGGGAGAGAAGAAAGAAGAGTAGGTTACATGATGGTATAGTTTAACTGTTATTTATTGTATATAATCTGTTAGAAGCTTTATTTGATTTTGCATGCCCAAATTAAATTTTGTCACGTCAAGTTTCGGCAGGTCTGTGATTTAAAACACTTTCACAAAATATATATGTTGCGAAATTTGTTTCCCAACGGAATATGTTCTACAGGAAATCGATATTTCAAATGCCATAATCACGTTTTGGAGAGTTTTTTTATTAAACAAATTAGAATCTATTTTTAGATACCTCTACGTATAATTCTCCACTATTTTAATTAATTTTTATTGTTATGTGTACATACATAAAAAAGCCTTCATACAATAGGAAAAGGATATATTTCTTTTTTAATTGTAATTCAATAAGAACTTTTTATAAGATACAGTAATTATGTTTAAAAATAAACGTTTCAGAAAGATCAACGGAATCTATTAACCCTACCTTCACTATGTAGCAGAGTTTAACATTTAATTTTTTTTCGTGCATTTAAAGGACAATGAATGTGAAAAGTGGGTACCTCGCTTAATGGTTCAGGAAACACATTCCTGCTTCATTAAATATGAAAACAGTTGGTTTTATGAGGAATTTTCAAACAAAAGACGAATTTATGTTTTAAGTGTTTAATTTTAAAAAGAAACAATTTATCACGCACTTATTCCACTTCGTTGCCCGTACTACCCTCTTTAAAAAAATTCCTTTGCTGATGTTTACGACTGGTCGAGTGGACAAATTTCATCACATTGTCGTAATTCTAACAATACTGCAGCATGAAAGTTCTTCTGATAAACAATCGCTACGTAGACCGATCAAAAATAATAGTATCCGCATGTTTCAGGATAATACCCTAAATCTGAAGTCATTTCCAGTCCAGATGTAATTCCATAATAAGAAAGACCCCATATGGGTGGTGTACGTCGTTATCGAAAACAAAAAAACGTTTTTAACAAACTGGCAATGTTAATATCATGAGCAAAATATAAATAAATTCCCTTATCTGTAATTTATCCTTTATTTATCCTTAGCCATCAATAATTATTTTTCGTAACAGATTTCCTGTGTTAATAATATAGGGATGTTTATAAATACTTTCGGAAATATAGATTCTTTCTTTGCAGATATTATTTTGTAAAATCTACGCGGACGAGTGGAAATTTGTTTTCCTTATTAGGATAATACTTCACCTAATTCATTTTAAATGTCCTCGCATTTCAATTAATTTATACTTTCCTTTACATAAATATACCTACTTATATTAAGTTGGAGAACATCATAAATAACGAATAACTTGAAAATATCCGTCCCATTCTTACCCCAATTCTCCTTCTATGTAATTTAAGAGTAGAAGTAACTGTATTGCAGGTTTAAATTTCAAATTTCGTATTTGAATTAAGGTATTTTCCAAGAAATTCTTTTTATCGAGGACGCCTTAACTCGCAAGAAACGGAATAATGGGATTTCCCTTACATACGAATGAAATTGACTGCCAGTTGAGTTTACCATTCCAGATTTGGTCTTCCCTTGAAGGAAATAAACTAGCAAGCACTAGCTTCACTGACATCTTGGATCTATGGCAGTTGCTATTTCGGGCATATTATTTGTATAGCGCCAACCTAAAAACTTATCATATCGATCACGTAGCATTTTGCCAACAGAATACATTCTCTTTTCTCTTTTTTACAAATTGTTTGTCTTTGTGATAATTTTAATGAGCAGCATTCGCAGTTTATTTGCATTCGTTAGTTGTCCAGGATAATAATTGGAAGACTCATTTTTAGAATAACAATAAAATTCTTAAATGTAAGCTAAAAGATAAATAAAAATTTATCATTTAGCTGAAGAGAGGGACTGGGTAAAAGATTTTTTTACTGTCGGAGTTGTATAGAAGTATATCCCCATTCAAAAATAACACAAACTTCTTTATCTCTATAATCAAATTTGTGAAATTTGCCAGACATGTGTGCTTTCTCACTCGAATTATAGTGTCAACAAAATACAAAAACGGCAAAAAATACTGTTTAAAAAAGCATTTGAAGAAAATATTTGATATCCTGTTTTGTATATAGGTATTCATATGTATAATATATGCATATGTTATCTGGGACCCTCTTTAAAATAAGCTAATTTGTCTGCGCTGCTAGGTATTTCACTTTTTCACATTAAAACATTGATGATAGGTGTAGAGTATTATCATAAAAGTGATAAAGCAAAGAATGAAAAATGGCAACGAGTAGCAATAACAATGTAACATTTCTTATCAAGAATAAATTAGGAAGTGGATATTTTTCCTTTAACTCGTACCTACTACATAAATGTACCTATACCTATTTTACTTCAATGTAAAAGTTCCATTGTGGAGTCGATAACATCAGCTTAAACTTTTGTCTAACTTTAAAGAAACTTCTCTCGTATATTATTCAAAATTTGTTATGTTGTAGGATTATATAGTCTGTATACTGTATAGTGGAACAAAAAAAAACTAAACCAACTATTTACTTAAAAGGCAGGAAAACACGACGTCGCCGGCGAAACCCTCAATCCCACACTAAAGTAATCTATTTAGAGACATTTTCTAAGTTGCATTTGTTGTTTTTATACATTTTCTTAAGAGTTGATGAGATACATCTCATACATCCATACTACTTTCCGGAAAAGCTTATAAATTTATGAAGGGAAAACTCTAAACGTTTGCCAATTTAAAGTTCGACTTGGTAGTTGTGAACCTCTAGGCGTAAATTACAATAAAACTATGTCTCATATACCCTTAGATATAGATGCCATATCTTAGACAAAAGTATTTATATCGATTATTTAACACACTCCTGAAGAGGGAAGTTGTTCATCTGTTCTCTTCCAAAAAACAAAGTTCTAATAAATCACTTTTTGTATTCGCCAGACAAGAAAATTACGTTCGTAAGTTGACCTCTTCCTGAAGGATCCATTTCATGATATGTAATCTCCACGTCGTAATACCTTATATAATGACAGTTTTCCGACGCCGTAACATTTCATGTTAAAAACGGAGTTGTAAATAAATATCTGAAATCGTGCTGTGTTGGGATTTGGGGCTTTTGTCCCTAACATGAGAAATTTTTACATTGATTAGCATGAAAAAACTACGTCCTTGAACTGTTAAACGCGGATAAGGCGTTTCTTTGAGGTCAAAATTCAAACTCATGTGTATTCGAGAGAAACAATTGCTAGAATGGGAGAAATCGAGACGCCGCATTGCACCCCCACATTCAGATTTGTCTAGGTTAGGGTGTTTTCGCAACGCAACATTAGCCGGCTCTCTGAAAGCTCAGTCTCAGTTGAGGAAGTGGCCGATTCACATGTTTTTGAGCTTTCCCATTTTTGAAACTAGATTAATACATTTTACTGTTCTTCTATTTAGAAATTATGACAACTTACTCTAAGCATAGACAAAAAATATTGCCTAAACGATAGAAAGTATCTTAACAGTAGTTGAATAATTCTATTTATTAAAATCCTATATACGTATTTTTAAAAAGAAAATGAGTGACGACAATAAGAGCCAATCTGTAAGTATCTTATTATTTGCTTGCATTAATTGATCATTTTTGTTATTATTTAATCATAATCACTAATTTTATTTTGCGTTTGGCTCAAAATTTTATCAAAAAAGGATAATTGTCAATGCTTTTTAGTGTCTAACCATATATTGGTTTAATTAAAACCGTGTTTGCATTAAAGTTGTGTGAGGTGGTTAACTAATTAAATCATTTTGTTAACAACTTCATGAATGGAAATTACACTCACATGAGACTTTTAGTGTGTACATAGGGGTAATTA
Source organism: Silvanus unidentatus (assembly GCA_963930825.1). NCBI lineage: Eukaryota > Metazoa > Arthropoda > Insecta > Coleoptera > Silvanidae > Silvanus > Silvanus unidentatus. The sequence continues at coordinate 2,500,386 of OZ005760.1, forward strand.
TGTGTAAATAGGTAATGATAAAGTCGACTGCATCAAAATTAGTTCCCTAGCCGTTTAATTAACTAAACTTTTCGAGGAATTTCAACAAAAAACCATAAATGTGGCAGACGCCGTTGTGTCTGGATCATATCTCTTTGCAATCGTCTATTGATCGTCGAAACTATTCAGACCAGAATAGGAAACAATTTGCGGATGGCAGAATATAGTTAATATTCGGCATTTGGGCAAAATTGGGACGGCTAATTTATATTCGACGGAAGGGAAACTTGTTCCAACACCTCTATTAGCCCTAAATTTAAATTCTTTTGTTATGAAAGGAATTTTAGGGAAAACCCTCTGCTGATTTTTTTTCCAGAAGATGAAACCCTTTTAATTTGCAAGTCTGTTTAAAATAACTTCACAGACTTGGTATATAATGTCAAATAACTTCTACTCTAATGATTCAAAAATTCCCCGTCATTAAAGCTGCAAAGATGTTATCATTAAAACATCGCGCACAACTTCGACTGTAAGATCATTAAGATACCATGAGAATATTAGTCCAACAAACGCGTTGGTATAGAATTCATATTAATTATCGGTATATACCTTCGGAAACTTGAAATACTTCGATTTGAATAGACGGGGATGTTATACGGTTAAATATCGGCCGGTGCCAGGCTAAGCCATAAATTCTCGTTATTTATCACACCCTATATCGATACGGCAGCCTCATAGAAAAATTCTCATCGTAATTATGCAATAAAATATCGGGTTAGCAACAATTTTCCATTAATCAAGAGGAAAAGTCGACCTTGGTACGGCCGGGAAATAACACATTTTCGTGGCTCTGCATTCACATGTACACACTTTACACTATTTTCCCGACATCAAACCTACTTTCCGCTCAATATCGGGGTTGCCCAGTGGCTGCATTGCTTCACTTTCAAATATAGTGTCAGTGATAATAACCGAAAGAATGCCGGCTCCTCCAATTCAACACTTTCCCTCCAGCAGCAGAAGTTAAGTGTTTTGTCGCTCTAATGACTCCTACCGAGAAGGGTCCGTCCTTCTATTAGTGCATATTTGAGGGACTAAATATGGTAGTGGAAAATGGACAGGTAAATTACTTTCACTGGTTGAAATGTGCCTCAGACGGATACTTGACATTTGCCGGCTGATACGCAGATTGCTTAAAGCACAAACAGTTCCAAGTTTAAAAGTCAAAGCTTTTGCCACTTTAGCATCTCGTTCCAAATTGAGTTCAGTCACACATGGCATCCCAGCTACACGGTATCATACTTGACATACCAACCATACATTTCGATAATTTGCATTCCAAATTTCACATTCCATAAGTATACAATTTAGGACTGATATTTAACGGTAGACGCGCCGCCGCTACCACGTAGTATTGAACGGTACATGACGTAACGCAAGGCGGTGACTCTAGACCGCATGATAAGAACATCTTTTACTACTTTTTTGATCATTTGCTTTACTAGACTAGTAGTGACTAGAAATAACTGCAATGCCGATTTTGCAAATTTATTCTACACGTGTCTTCCCAAATTCCATGAAAATTTAAAGAAAATAAAATATTACTTTTATATTACGCGTATTTTTCTTACGAGCAAATTTCAGGTGTTATAAGAATCTCAGATATTGGACCGTAAAGAACTTTATTATTCAATTTCATTAGATCTATAATGGTTTATGAATCGTAAACTTCAGGGTAATCAGTTCCACCTGAAAAATTCATGAAAATGCAAGATTGATTATTAATGTTGATTTTTAAAGTGTACATGACCTTTAACAGTACATATTTGCTGTGTTTAGTAAAACATAGTTTTAACAATTTGTATCATAGCGGTTCTTTTGTTTAAACATGAATTGTTCCAAAAATATATCATACAAACACAAACAATATGGAATATTGAAAGAGACATTCATACTTTGTGCTATCGATTTTCACCGGCAATCCTGTCAGCTGATGAATGTAGGTCGAGATATCCGAACCAAGGGGGTGACTTTTACTTATTGGCAATTGTTGTCTAAAACATTTTTGTATGTGTAGGTAATTACGTGCTCAATAAAACAATTTACTATCAGATAAATGAGTTTCATTTTCATCGCCTTTTCCCCAATTTAATGTAAAATTGTGCCATTCACCGGCAGTATCAAACCACTAAATCCACGAGTCAATATTTATGAAGTCAGGAAACCTTTAAATATGTATAAAGCTGCTATTTCTTTATGTGTTTCAGATGCTTTAGATTTACTAAAAAGTATAGCCTTTTTAAATTTTCAAAGTTACGACACCATACTTATTCACTATAAAATGAATAGCTGAGGAATACCAATAAATATGTCTGCCATTTGCCAAAGAGATCATTTATTTTAATTTGTTTCCAACGCTTTAGAGAATTAAAGCAATTATTAACTTCTAGTAAATGAAATGTGTGAGGTTTTAAAATTTAATTACAATTTACAGAGTGACGGAAGTACGTCATTCCTTAGAGCGGCACGTAATGGCCATCTGGATAAGGTCCTAGATCATTTAAGATCTAATATTGACATCAATACAAACAATGCTGTACGTACATATCTAATATCGTACACCGTTTTACTTAAGCCAATTTCGTTTTGTAGAATGGTTTGAATGCTCTTCATTTAGCTTCCAAAGATGGCCATTTAGACATTGTAGAAGAGTTATTGAAACGCGGCGCTTATGTAGACGCCGCCACGAAGAAGGGAAATACTGCCCTTCACATAGCTTCACTCGCCGGCCAAGAAGAAGTAGTTAAGCTTTTAGTAGATTATAATGCAACAATAAATATACAAAGCCAACATGGTTTTACTCCGCTTTATATGGCCGCTCAGGAAAATCATGACAATGTTGTTAAGTATCTATTGGCCAATGGAGCCAATCAGAGTTTATCCACCGAGGTACTATTCTCAAGTGAAGCATAATGTTTCAGAAGCCAATTGCTTAAAATATGAACAATTTTAGGACGGATTTACACCTCTTGCCGTTGCCATGCAACAAGGCCACGATAGGGTCGTTGCTGTACTTTTAGAGAATGATACAAGGGGCAAAATTCGATTACCTGCTTTGCATATAGCAGCAAAGAAAGACGATGTCAAAGCTGCAAAACTTCTCATGGAGGTATTAATAATTTATTTAAGTAAGTTATTTCGACATAAAACAAAATATTCTTTCTGAACTCAGAGTGACCATAATCCGGATGTAACATCAAAATCTGGTTTCACTCCCCTTCATATAGCATCCCATTATGGCAACCAACAAATTGCACAACTTTTGATTCAGAAGGGAGCTGACGTAAATTTCGTCGCCAAACATAACATCACCCCATTACACGTTGCCGCTAAATGGGGCAAAACCAGTATGGTAACTTTACTTTTGGATTACGGAGCTACAATTGATTCTAGAACCAGGGATGGTTTAACACCTTTACATTGCGCTGCAAGAAGTGGTCATGAGCAAGTTGTTGATATGCTGTTGGAAAGGGGAGCGCCAATCGGTTCCAAAACTAAGGTTGTCATATTCAATAAAAAAGTAAGTTTAATTATTTGAACAACTTTATAGAACGGTCTGGCCCCGCTACATATGGCTGCCCAGGGAGACCATATAGACGCGGCTCGTATTCTCCTTTACCATCGAGCCATTGTCGATGAAGTTACCGTCGACTATTTAACAGCATTACACGTAGCTGCCCACTGCGGACACGTCCGAGTAGCTAAATTATTGCTCGATCGCCAAGCAGACGCAAATGCCAGAGCATTGAATGGTTTCACGCCATTACACATAGCCTGTAAAAAGAATCGGATTAAAGTTGTGGAATTGTTGCTGAAACATGGGGCATGTATGTAGAAGCGCAATTAATTTGAAAGCTGTTTCTCATAATTCTGTTTAGGTATTGGTGCCACCACTGAAAGCGGTCTAACACCCCTCCATGTGGCTAGTTTTATGGGATGCATGAACATCGTCATCTATCTTTTACAGCATGATGCCAATCCTGATGTACCGACTATACGCGGAGAAACACCACTGCATCTAGCAGCGAGGGCTAATCAGGTTGGTATCAAACAGCGCTAAGCATGGGACTAAATTGCTAATTCCGTACTTTACTTTCAGACGGATATTATAAGAATTTTATTAAGAAATGGTGCTCAAGTGGACGCACGAGCTAGGGAACAACAAACTCCTTTACACATTGCGTCCCGCATAGGAAATTTTGATATTGTGATGTTATTGTTACAACATGGTGCTAAAGTTGATAATGTTACTAAGGATATGTATACTGCTCTTCATATAGCTGCCAAAGAAGGCCAAGACGAGGTTAATTTCACTTTAATTCCTCATTATTAAGTTTACAAATTTATTTTTCCTCCTTAGGTTGCCAGTGTTTTACTTGACAACAACACATCTTTAACTGCCACAACAAAGAAAGGTTTTACTCCACTTCATTTGGCAGCTAAATACGGCCATCTGAAAGTTGCTAAGTTACTTTTACAAAAAGAGACACCTGTGGATCCTCAAGGCAAGAATGGAGTGACTCCGTTGCATGTAGCATCGCATTACGATCACCAGAATGTTGCTCTACTTTTATTAGATAAGGGGGCATCGCCGCATGCAACTGCAAAAAATGGTCACACGCCCCTGCATATAGCGGCAAGGAAAAACCAAATGGACATTGCGCACACTTTGTTGGAATATGGGGCCTTGCCAAATGCGGAAAGTAAAGCTGGTTTTACTCCCCTTCATCTCAGTGCCCAACAGGGCCATGCATACATGTCATCGTTATTGATAGAGCACAAAGCGAATCCCAGTTATGAGGCAAACAATGGTTTAACACCATTACATCTTTGCGCACAGGAGGATCGTGTTTCCGTTGCGGAAATTTTGCTGAAAAATGGCGCTCCTGTTGATTCTGTCACCAAAGCTGGTTATACACCATTACATATAGCCTGTCATTATGGCCAGATAAATATGGTACGTTTCCTTTTGGAACACGGAGCTAATGTGTCCAGTATGACAAGCCTTGGCTATACACCACTTCATCAGGCAGCACAACAAGGACATGCTAATATTGTCAATACTTTATTACAATATGAATCAGATCCAAATGCATCAACAATGGTAATAAATAATATTTATTATTTTTACGAGAATATATTTGATGTTTTTAGAGTAACCAAACTGCTTTGGACATAGCCCAGAAATTGGGTTATATATCAGTAATCGATACCTTGAAGATCGTAACTAACGAAGAGAAAAATGATAGCAACCAAGATGAAAAATATCGTGTAGTTGCACCGGAAGCAATGCAGGAAAATTTTATTTCCGATTCTGAAGAGGAAGGGGGAGAAGATAATATTATTGGTGATCAAACATATAGATATTTAACAGCAGATGAAATGAAATCTTTAGGAGATGACTCTATGCCCATGGATGTTACAAAAGATGAAAGACTTGATTCAAATCGAATTTCAACATGTTCCGAGTTTAGTGTACCCCAACAAATCGAAGATCCATTTAGTCCAGAACAAATAACACAAAATTATGTGGAGTATATTAAGAAATTATCCCCTGATCATGAATCTTCCAAAAACATGCCCAATTTCGCGTGAGTTGTTAAATATAATGACTTATTTTTTAAAAAACGACTTATTTTAATAATTTTCAGTAAATTGCATTGGAAAAAGTAAGTATTTTTTTGTTTCTTAACTCCTTGAGTTCTAAACTTTCCCAAGTATTCAAACTTTCTAAACTTTGAAACAATAGAAGGTTTGCAATTAATTTCAAATTTGGTTTGAAGTTTCCTCGTGTCATTTCTGGTTGATGCTCGTGGCGGTGCAATGAGAGGTTGTCGTCACTCTGGTGTTAGAGTTATAGTGCCCCCAAGATGTGCCTCTAGTCCCACAAGAATAACCTGCAGATATGTACGACCACAACGCACGCCTCACCCACCTCCCTTAATGGAAGGAGAGGCACTTGCAAGTAGAGTGCTCGAACTTGGTCCAGTTGGCGCCAAGTTTTTAGGGTAACAATTTCTGTTCTTGTATTATCTGATGTGTGAAATTCAAAATTGGTAATGTTTAGACCTGTGATAATTGAGATACCACATTTTGCTGCACTTCGCGGCAAGGAACGTGAAATAGTAATTCTGCGCTCGGACAATGGCGATACGTGGAAAGAACATACAGTAGAAGTTACTGACGACATTATTAGTGATGTTTTGCACGATAGTTTTGAAGCTGATGGTATAAAAACGTAGAAAACTTCGACGACTGATCTAAGAGGTTTTTTTTGCAGATTTAAGTCAGCTTGATGATTTGTCTTCCGGTCGAATAACTCGAATCCTAACACAAGATTTTCCACAATATTTTGCAATTGTATCCCGTATCCGACAAGAAGTGCATGCAATCGGACCAGAAGGAGGAATGGTTGCTAGTACTGTTGTTCCTGAAGTTCAAGCTGTTTTCCCCGAAGGTGCTCTTACTAAGAAGATTAAAGTTGGATTACAGGTTCATTATCTACCAAAGAAACTTCTTTATGCCCATAAGGGTTCCGATTTTAACTTTCATAATTTTAGGCTCAGCCAGTCGATCCAGAATTGACAGCAAAACTCCTGGGCCATGGCGTAGCTGTTTCCCCAATAGTCACAATTGAACCTCGGCGAAGAAAGTTCCATAAAGCGATTACGCTAAGTATACCTACACCAAGAGCTCATTCTGAGGGAATGATTAATCAATATTCTGGACCAGCTCCTACATTACGATTATTGTGTTCTATAACTGGTAAGTTAGTGTTTGTTTAGGTGAAGTTTCATTAAGATTTTCATTGACATTCGCCTGTATAATGGAGACTTAAAATTCAATTAAAAATCCTAAATTCAATTTTAAAGTAAAGCTTTAGTGTTCAAAAGATGTATATACATAGACCCCAGCTATCACATCTATTTTGTGCTTTTGGCTTAAAAGCTTAATGTTGCTTTAAAATTTTATTGAAAATCGGTATACTTGGGTGTGCTTTCTTTAAACCGCGATTTAATTAAAAAGACCATTGTGAAAAGATATTTGTGAATTTTGGGGGTACATATTTTCCTTTAATTGTTTAATATAATTTAGAGCGTATATATTTTTCTGTTTTATCTTTAATATTATGAAGTTCTAATATGATCTAGTTTACGTAACAGTTGTTATACTTTCTTTTATTCTAGTAAATTTGAATAAAGTATTTTCTATCATTAGTATTGTGTTATGCCTTATGTATTTTATTTTGTAAATAGTTAAGGGGTTGGCAGGCTTTGGTTTTACGGTAGATATTACGTAGGGTAGTTTTGTAGAGTACGTTATTATTTTATTTTTATCATAAACATATTAAATATTTAAATCATCGCAATCTAGATTTAGTACATGATTCAAGCATGTAAGTATAGAAATTTTGCTTTTGAAGTCACCACATAAAGTAATTTTGCAAATTTTGTGGTGTGTTTTAGGCACAATGATTTCACTTGTGTGGATTATTGTTAATTGTTTTTTTAAAATATTCCAGATTATTAAATCGGATTATCTTGCTTTTGCGAAAATTAAAAAAAAAAAAATAATATATTTAGCAGAAGTTTGCCAGCCTCTTTAATCATAATACGTCATTGTCGCAATTGATTGTTTTCTGATAGATTTGTATGTAGCTAATGCTCCAATGACGTATATTTGTAAAAGCTTTAATAAATCTGTTTCTCTGTTGTAAAATTTTTGCCACGCGAACCACAGGGGTATTTAGGAAAAGATCTCTTAAAGGTAATTAAAGTATGATATTGCACTTTAGATACTTTTTCTTCTTACATACTACATATTCCCTATAAAAGCTAATTTGAACAATAGAAACCTTTTCGAATAATCCTGGAATATTTTAAAAGAACCAGCTGCTTTTTTTGCATTGATGTTGAATAATTTATTAATTATTCACAATTCATCTTTCTAAAATTCACATTATTTCACATTCAATTTTAAAAAAATTATATTGCATGTTAATTTAAAAATAATTGTTTCTTAAAGGTGGTGCTACACGGGCACAATGGGAAGATGTAACAGGATCTACACCTTTAACTTTAATTAGTGATTGTGTCAGCTTCACGACTACAGTGTCTGCCCGATTTTGGCTCATTGACTGTCGTAATGTAGATGATGCTTCAAAAATGGCTAGTGAACTTTACCGGTAACTTCCAATTAACAAATGTGTGCTTAATTTGATAAAATTATTGTGATACTCTTGTAGAGAAATAATTCATGTTCCTTTTATGGCAAAATTTGCTGTATTTGCAAAACGAGTTGATCCATTGGAAGCAAGACTGCGTGTATTCTGTATGACAGATGACAAAGAAGAAAAAACATTAGAACATCAGGAAAACTTCATTGAGGTAGCTAAGAGTCGTGATGTTGAAGTATTAGAAGGAAAATTACAGTATATCGAGTTTGCCGGCAATTTAGTCCCTGTAACGAAAAGTGGTGAGCAATTACAATTTTCCTTTAAAGCCTTTAGGGAAAATAGGCTACCTTTTACGGTGCGTGTGAAAGATCAACATGCTGAAGCAGTTAGTAGATGTCTCTTCATGAAAGAACCAAAAGTAATAATCTGTTTTAAATTTATAAGCAGATAAACTTAGATAATATTTTGTCAGGTTCCTAAAGGCGAGTTACCTCAACAACCGATATGTGTTTTAAACATACTATTACCAGATGATATAGTGACAGAGGTTACATCATTATCCGAAGACGAATCGACTCGTAAACTTAGATACCTGTCTGAAGATTTTGACTACTACCGGCCAGATCCAAGACTTACCGATTTGAGTAATTTACTTGGAGAAGATTGGATTAATTTAGCAAATAAACTTGGTTTGTCTGTGACTGAAATAAACGTCATTGAATCACAATATCCTGACAGTGTAGCTAAACAAGCTCAGTCAATGCTCAGAATGTGGCTTTCGCAATATGGTGATAAAACTCTAACCAATACATTAGAAAATGCCTTGAAACAAATAGGCAGGGATGATATAATACCTCAGTGCCTCAGTGATGATCGAAATGATCTCACACATACTAGAATAAAATACGAGGAGAAAGGAAAACATAGACTGAATACCTCTAGTATAGCTAAAACTATTAAACGTGATGAAGTTGTTCCACCTTTATACGGTAATATTAACTTGTATATTTTGTTATTGATTGTTAAATATGACTTGACTTAATAACATATTTAGAATCGGATTTGAATGAGTCATCAAGTAAATATACACCCGAAGAGAAAGATGTCGATATGGGAATTGAAGATGAAAAATCAACTGTAGTACAGCGTCTTCAACAAATTGAAAATCGATTGGCAGCTGTTATTCCAGCATCTTCACAACGTGTTGAAATTGCTCAGGAAATAACTTGTTTACGAAATAGATCTAGTCTAGATGAAACTGATTCAATAAACTCTGATAAATTTAAAATTGGAACTATCAAAACCTTAAAAACGAATTTTGAACAGATTCATGTAAAAACCACAACTACATCAGAATCAATCAGTTCAAAAATTGTTTCAAATAAAATAGAAAGTGATAGTGCAAATGTGCAAACTGTTCGACTTATTCCTGAAGATGACAATGAAAAGTGTAACGGCACCGAACGTTATACAGTCTCGAAAACTCCACCTCCAAGTCCGGCACATTTGTTCATTAAACATTCCATAGCAACAGCCCAAGGTATGAATTTTGAAAAAGATAATATATGTAGTTACTTAATTCTTTTAGCAGCAAGTGCGTCCCCACAAGATGACGACGATTCTTTGGATACTGATGGTTTTCGGGAAGATCAGTGCCTCTTGGAGACTCCTACACCAGGAGAACAAAATCTAGAAGTGAAAACTTATCTTGAAGATTACCGATCGAGTAATAATGAAATAGAATCACAGGATGTAACGAACTACGATGATATACAAGACTATTATCAACATCAAGCTAAATTATTTTCTGGACAACGCAAACGTCTGGCTTCTACAGAAGATCTTGATGCAGATGCTGCGAATGATTCGAATGTTAGTCCATTAAAGGTCAATGAACCAGAAAATAAGCAAATTAATATTGAACCTACCAGACCAGCTAAATTAAAAATACGCGGATTTATCTCCCCTGAGGAGAAAGGTTCCAAGGATTCAAAGAAACCAGAAGATTGGGAAAGGAAAGAGAGAAAATCTGTTGAAAGACTTCAAGGAGGAGCAGGCAAAAACTCGGCAACAAAATCAGAAGAAGTTGACGTAAAAACAACCCCAAACAAGAAAGTGTCTATATCTTATAAACAATGTGATGTAGCCCAATCTGAGGGTAATTCTAGAATGCAACACTTAAATGATAATACTGAAGTGATCGAACTTGTTTCAAAAACAAATTCAATATCCACTAAAGGTCTAGTTGAAGCAGAGAAGGAAAGCACAGTTGAGAATGAAAGTAAACCATCTATTTTAATGAATGAAAGGTCTAGTGTAAATAAAGGTACTTCTCCAATCAGTAAAAAAACAATTGCACCATCGCCAGATACTGCCAACATTGAAATATTGGATTCTTCCAAACCTACTTTAGAACTAATTATAGGTCGAAAAGAAGTACGGACCAAGGAAGCATTAGCGACAGCTGAAAGTCGCCTTACGTTATATGGTACTAAAGATGTAGAAATTTCAATCAAATCACAATCCCACATATCAGTCACTACAACTAGAAGAGATAATTCTGGAGTTGAAACATCTGAAAAATTTGATGTAGGTATGTCAACAACTGCAGGGAAAGTATCCAAATTGTCTCCAGAGGTAATTAGTAAAAAATTCACTGAAAGTGCTGACCAATATATCATTCCACCATCTACGATTCCCGATGGTGGTCAAAAGAAACGTGAAGAGTCGGTTTATTTTAGCGGAACAAAACAAATATATACCTACGACAATGAAAAAGATTTACCCAACCTGCAAGTTGCCTCTCCCGGTAGTGAGGAAAGTATATCTCATTATGTAACAGATACAGGAATATCTTTAACAAGAGGAACCACGGATACAATAACTAGTCCCATTATTCAGCCACCGGGAATTTTACAAGGATTACAAACAACTGGATTTATTTCAGATACTGGAGTTGAGGGCGAAATTGAAGAATTGGAATGTACGGATGCTGGATTAAGTCCAATACAAGTCGATGAACTACCTGTCCACGATTTAGATGAAGAAGGGACTCAGTTTACAGATGCTGGCACAAGTCCGATCGACTTTCCAGAATCGTCCTCTATAGCATTATCTCAAGTTGATACTTCAGAAGCAGGAACTTTAACTGATCAAGTAGATACAAAAGACGCTTCAAATAGTCCCATTAAGCCGGAAGAAACTAATCTTTCGATATCAGAAAAGTTGCGGGAAGATGATATATTAATGATTAGGAGAGGTTCCGGCGATGTTAAAGCTAAAGTGAAATTGTTAGAAGAGCAAACTTTAAAAACACATAAAACCAGAGAATCTGTAAAAAAAGTTAGGGACTTTATTGAATCTGAAGATGAATTATCGAGCATGAAAGAAGAAGAAATATTGCGATGTTCTACTGAAACCTTGGCTCAACTAGATGACGAATGTAAATCTGAGGCAACATTTGATACACCAACTAGAGAGAAATCTTCTGACAGCTCAGAAGAAACGGTTGATAATAAGAAATCCATTACTCCAATTCACACCAAACATGTAGGCAAGAAAATCGCTGAACTACAGAAAATATTTTCGAATGAATCTGAAGTCGAAGAAGATATTGTATTTAAAATAAAACAAGATCCTATTGAAAGAACAATAAAAAAATCGACAATAAGTACTCAAGCAATGGGAAAATATGACGAATCAATTGATTTACATAAAAACGGTAATGATGACAACTTGGAACTCAAATCAGTAAAGGATAAGAAATGTTTGTTTGAAGAACTAATTTTGAAATCTCAAGAAAGTACACCAACTAAAAAAACTCAAAAACTTGAAAAACCGATTTTTAATAAGGAATATACTCAAGACGAATTAGACAAATGTTTATCATGTTTGGAACAAGATATAATTCAAGAACAAGTTAATGAAAAACAGAATATAAAATTAAAAGGAATTCCTATCTCCAATAATTCAAGTAGTAAAAACACGCCTTGTGAAGAACCAGAATGTATAAAAGTATATGTGGAACCAAAGTATCCAACAAATGCAGAAGGGGAGAATTGCGATGAACATATAAATAATGAAGACAATAAACTTCCTCTACAACCAGAAAGTGAAATAATAAAAGAAGCCATATTGTCACATACTCAATTAGTATCTACAATTGCATTACCAAGAGAAATTTCTGAGGAAGTATGTAAAGTTAAAAATGTAGAAATATCAGAGAAAGCTACAACAACAAAACAGAAAACAATGTCATTTATGGATTTAGAATTGCAAGATAATAAAACAAAAAAAATCTCAAAAGATGTTCAAAAAGTGATAAAAGAAGTGCTAGAAGTCTCGCAACAAGTTCGACAAGAAGTACGAGAACTAAAACCAGACCTTACCCCAACGCCAGAAGGACAACTTTTTGCAATGTTGCCAGTTAGTTCATTCGAGCAATTAAGTGATTTATCAAAAATAGTTGAAGAGTCCAAAAATCTCACAGAAACTGAAAGAATGCATTCAACACAAAAAGATGACACTGAAAAGAAAATCTTCGAGGCAACCTCACCAATGAAAAAGTCTCCAACAAAAACAATTGGAATTACGAATAAAGATATGTACAAAAAAGAAAAATCAACTGATCATCTGATCATCAAATCAGAAGAAAAATTTTCACCTACTGTTCAGAAGACAACTGGTGCAAAATCGCCTGTACCAATGTCTCCAGTAGAGAAAATGGACATTAAAGACTCACCGAAAGAAGAGAAAATTACCGAGGCAAAAACTACAATTTCTCAATCGCCAAGTGAAAAATTGTCACCAACTGTTGAGAAAACAACTGATGCAAAATCGCTTGTACCAAAGCCTCCAATAGAAAAAATGGATATTAACGACTCACCTATAGAAGAGAAAATTACCAAGGCGAAAACTCCAATTTCTCAATCGCCAAGTGAAAAAGTGTCACCTACTGTTAAGAACACAACTGATGCAAAATCGCCTGTACCAAAGTCTCCAGTAGATGAAATAGTCATTAAAGACTCGGCGAAAGAAGAGAAAATTACCGAGGCGAAATCTCCAATTTCGCAATCACCGAGTGAAAAAGTGTCATCTACTGTTGAGAAGACAACTGATGCAAAATCACCTGTACCAAAGTCTCCAGTAGAGAAAATGGACATTAAAGAGTCTTTTAAGCAAGCAAAAAGTACCGAGGCGAAAACTCCAATTTCGCAATCACCGAGTGAAAAAGTGTCACCTACTGTTGAGAAGACAACTGATGCAAAATCGCCTGTACCAAAGTCTCCAGTAGAGAAAATGGACATTAAAGACTCACCGAAAGAAGAGAAAATTACCGAGGCGAAAACTCAAATTTCTAAATCGCCAAGTGAAAAAGTGTCACCTACTGTTGAGAAGACAACTGATGCAAAATCACCTGTACCTAAGTCTCCAGTAGAGAAAATGGACATTAAAGAGTCTTTTAAGAAAGCAAAAATTACCGAGGCGAAAACTCCAATTTCGCAATCACCAAGTGAAAAAATGTCACCTACTGTTGAGAAGACAACTGATGAAAAATCGCCTGTACCAATGTCTCCAGTAGAGAAAATTGACATTAAAGACTCACCGAATGAAAAGAAGATTACCGAGGCGAAAACACCAATTTCCCAATCGTCAAGTAATAAGCAGTCGACAACTGTTGAGAAGGCAACCGGATCAATATCTTTTGTAACTAAACCGACTGTAGGACATTTGGAGTTTACAAAGTCGCACAGAAAAGAAACTATTTCAGTAGCTACAACTTTAGTCTCAAGAGTAACATCTGAATATAGGTCTTCTTCAAGTGAGAAGACAACTGATTCAAAGTTGTCAATCACAAAGCCTCCGGCAGAAAAACTAGACATAGAATCACCTATAGAAGAGAAATTAACAGATGCGGGAACTCCTATTTCTCCTTCGCCAAGTGAAAAAATGTCACCTACAAAATCGCCTTTACCAAAGTCTCCAGTAGAAAAAGCGGACATTAAAGAAACACCTAAAAAAGAGAAGTTATTTGAGGCGAAAACTCCAATTTCTCAATCGCCAAGTGAAAAAGTGTCACCTACTGTTGAGAAGACAACTGATGCAAAATCGCCGGTACAAAAGTCTCCTGTAGAAAAAATGGACATTAAAGACACACCTATAGATGGGAAAATTACCCATGCAAGAACTCCAATTTCTCAATCACCGAGTGAAAAAGTGTCACCTAATGTTGAGAAGACATCTGATGTAAAATCACCTGTACCAAAGTCTCCAGTAGAAAAAATGGACATTAAAGACTCACCGAAAGAAGAGAAAATTACCGAGGCGAAAACTCCAATTTCTCAATCGCCGAGTGAAAAAGTGTCACCTACTGTTGAGAAGACAACTGATGCAAAATCGCCTGTACCAAAGTCTCCAGTAGAAAAAATGGACATTAAAGACTCACCGAAAGAAGAGAAAATTACCGAGGCGAAAACTCCAATTTCTAAATCGCCGAGTGAAAAAGTGTCACCTACTGTTGAGAAGACATCTGATGCACAATCGCCTGTAACAATGTCTCTAATAGAAGAAATAGACATTAAAGACTCACCGAAAGAAGAGAAAATTACCGAGGCGAAAACTTCAATTTCTCAATCGCCGAGTGAAAAAGTGTCACCTAATCTTGAGAAGACAACTGATGCAAAATCGCCTGTACCAAAGTCTCCAGTAGAAAAAATGGACATTAAAGACACACCTATAGAAGGGAAAATTACCGATGCAAAAACTCCAATTTCTCAATCACCAAGTGAAAAAATGTCACCTACTGTTGAGAAGACAACTGATGCACAATCGCCTGTAACAATGTCTCCAGTAGAAAAAATAGACATTAAAGACTCACTAAAAGAAGAGAAAATTACCGAGACGAAAACTCCAATTTCTCAATCGCCAAGTGAAAAAATGTCACCTACTCTTGAGAAGACAACTGATGCAAAATCGCCTGTACCAAAGTCTCCAGTAGAAAAAATTGACATTAAAGACTCACCTATAGAGGAGAAAATTACTGAGGCGAAAACTCCAATTTCTCAATCGCCAAGAGAAAAACTGTTACCTACTGTTGAGAAGACAATTGATGCACAATCGCCTGTAACAATGTCTCCAGTAGAAAAAATGGACATTAAAGACACGCCAATAGAAGGGAAAATTACCGATGCAAAAACTCCAATTTCTCAATCGCCAAGTGAAAAAGTGTCACCTACTGTTGAGAAGACAACTGATGCAAAATCGCCTGTACCAAAGTCTCCAGTAGAAAAAATTGACATTAAAGACTCACCTATAGAAGAGAAAATTACTGAGACGAAAACTCCAATTTCTCAATCGCCAAGAGAAAAAGTGTCACCTACTGTTAAGAAGACAACTGCTGCAAAATCGCCTGTACCAAAGGCTCCAATAGAAAAAATGGAGATTAAAGACACACCTATAGAAGGGAAAATTACCGATGCAAAAACTCCAATTTCTCAATCACCCAGTGAAAAAGTGTCACCTACTGTTGAGAAGACAACTGATGCAAAATCGCCTGTCCCAAAGTCTCCAGTAGAAAAAATGGAGATTAAAGACACACCTATAGAAAGGAAAATTACCGATGCAAAAACTCCAATTTCTCAATCACCGAGTGAAAAAGTGTCACCTACTGTTGAGAAGACAACTGATGCACAATCGCCTGTAACAATGTCTCCAGTAGAAAAAATAGACATTAAAGACTCACTAAAAGAAGAGAAAATTACCGAGACGAAAACTCCAATTTCTCAATCGCCAAGTGAAAAAATGTCACCTACTGTTGAGAAGACAACTGATGCAAAATCGCCTGTACCAAAGTCTCCAGTAGAAAAAATTGACAAAAAAGACTCACCTATAGAGGAGAAAATTACCGAGATGAAAACTCCAATTTCTCAATCGCCAAGAGAAAAAGTGTCACCTATTGTTGAGAAGACAACTGATGCAAAATCGCCTGTAACAAAGTCTCCAGTAGAAAAAATTGACATTGAAGACTCACTTATAGAAGAGAAAATTACCGAGGCGAAAACTCCAATTTCTCAATCGCCAAGTGAAAAAGTGTCACCTACTGTTGAGAAGACTACTGATGCAAAATCGCCTGTACCAAAGTCTCCAGTAGAAAAAATTGACATTAAAGACTCACCTATAGAAGAGAAAATTACTGAGACGAAAACTCCAATTTCTCAATCGCCAAGAGAAAAAGTGTCACCTACTGTTAAGAAGACAACTGCTGCAAAATCGCCTGTACCAAAGGCTCCAATAGAAAAAATGGAGATTAAAGACACACCTATAGAAGGGAAAATTACCGATGCAAAAACTCCAATTTCTCAATCACCCAGTGAAAAAGTGTCACCTACTGTTGAGAAGACAACTGATGCAAAATCGCCTGTCCCAAAGTCTCCAGTAGAAAAAATGGAGATTAAAGACACACCTATAGAAAGGAAAATTACCGATGCAAAAACTCCAATTTCTCAATCACCGAGTGAAAAAGTGTCACCTACTGTTGAGAAGACAACTGATGCAAAATCACCTGTACCAAAGTCTCCAGTAGAAAAAATGGACATTAAAGACACACCTATAGAAAGGAAAATTACCGATGCGAAAACTCCAATTTCACAATCTCTAAGTGAAAAAGTGTCACCTACTGTTGAGAAGACAACTGATGCAAAATCGCCTGTACCAAAGTCTCCAGTAGATGAAATAGTCATTAAAGACTCGGCGAAAGAAAAGAAAATTACCGAGGCGAAAACTTCAATTTCTCAATCGCCAAGTGAAAAAATGTCACCTACTGTTGAGAAGACAACTGATGCAAAATCGCCAGTACCAAAGTCTCCAGTAGAAAAAATGGACATTAAAGACACACCTATAGAAAAAAAAATTACCGATGCGAAAACTCCAATTTCACAATCTCTAAGTGAAAAAGTGTCACCTACTGTTGAAAAGACAACTGATGCAAAATCGCCTGTACCAATGTCTCCAGTAGAGAAAATGGACATTAAAGACTCACCGAAAGAAGAGAAAATTACCGAGGCGAAAACTCCAATTTCTCAATCGCCAAGTGAAAAAATGTCACCTACTGTTGAGAAGACAACTGATGCAAAATCGCCTGTACCAAAGTCTCCAGTAGAAAAAATGGACATTAAAGACTCACCGAAAGAAGAGAAAATTACCGATGCGAAAACTCCAATTTCACAATCTCTAAGTGAAAAAGTGTCACCTACTGTTGAGAAGACAACTGATGCAAAATCGCCTGTACCAATGTCTCCAGTAGAGAAAATGGACATTAAAGACTCACCGAAAGAAGAGAAAATTACCGAGGCGAAAACTCCAATTTCTCAATCGCCAAGTGAAAAAATGTCACCTACTGTTGAGAAGACAACTGATGCAAAATCGCCTGTACCAAAGTCTCCAGTAGAAAAAATGGACATTAAAGACTCACCGAAAGAAGAGAAAATTACCGAGGCGAAAACTCCAATTTCTCAATCGCCAAGTGAAAAAGTGTCACCTACTGTTGAGAAGACAACTGATGCAAAATCGCCTGTACCAAAGGCTCCAGTAGAAAAAATGGAGATTAAAGACACACCTATAGAAGGGAAAATTACCGATGCAAAAACTCCAATTTCTCAATCACCGAGTGAAAAAGTGTCACCTACTGTTGAGAAGACAACTGATGCAAAATCACCTGTACCAAAGTCTCCAGTAGAAAAAATTGACATTAAAGACTCACCTATAGAGAAGAAAATTACCGAGACGAAAACCAAAAATTCTCAATCGCCAAGAGAAAAAGTGTCACTTATTGTTGAGAAGACAACTGATGCAAAATCGCCTGTAACAAAGTCTCCAGTAGAAAAAATTGACATTGAAGACTCACTTATAGAAGAGAAAATTACCGAGGCGAAAACTCCAGTTTCTCAATCGCCAAGTGAAAAAGTGTCACCTACTGTTGAGAAGACAACTGATGCAAAATCGCCTGTACCAAAGTCTCCAGTAGAAAAAATTGACATTAAAGACTCACCTATAGAAGAGAAAATTACTGAGACGAAAACTCCAATTTCTCAATCGCCAAGAGAAAAAGTGTCACCTACTGTTAAGAAGACAACTGCTGCAAAATCGCCTGTACCAAAGGCTCCAATAGAAAAAATGGAGATTAAAGACACACCTATAGAAGGGAAAATTACCGATGCAAAAACTCCAATTTCTCAATCACCCAGTGAAAATGTGTCACCTACTGTTGAGAAGACAACTGATGCAAAATCGCCTGTCCCAAAGTCTCCAGTAGAAAAAATGGAGATTAAAGACACACCTATAGAAAGGAAAATTACCGATGCAAAAACTCCAATTTCTCAATCACCGAGTGAAAAAGTGTCACCTACTGTTGAGAAGACAACTGATGCAAAATCACCTGTACCAAAGTCTCCAGTAGAAAAAATGGACATTAAAGACACACCTATAGAAAGGAAAATTACCGATGCGAAAACTCCAATTTCACAATCTCTAAGTGAAAAAGTGTCACCTACTGTTGAGAAGACAACTGATGCAAAATCGCCTGTACCAAAGTCTCCAGTAGATGAAATAGTCATTAAAGACTCGGCGAAAGAAAAGAAAATTACCGAGGCGAAAACTTCAATTTCTCAATCGCCATGTGAAAAAATGTCACCTACTGTTGAGAAGACAACTGATGCAAAATCGCCAGTACCAAAGTCTCCAGTAGAAAAAATGGACATTAAAGACACACCTATAGAAAAAAAAATTACCGATGCGAAAACTCCAATTTCACAATCTCTAAGTGAAAAAGTGTCACCTACTGTTGAAAAGACAACTGATGCAAAATCGCCTGTACCAATGTCTCCAGTAGAGAAAATGGACATTAAAGACTCACCGAAAGAAGAGAAAATTACCGAGGCGAAAACTCCAATTTCTCAATCGCCAAGTGAAAAAATGTCACCTACTGTTGAGAAGACAACTGATGCAAAATCGCCTGTACCAAAGTCTCCAGTAGAAAAAATGGACATTAAAGACTCACCGAAAGAAGAGAAAATTACCGATGCGAAAACTCCAATTTCACAATCTCTAAGTGAAAAAGTGTCACCTACTGTTGAGAAGACAACTGATGCAAAATCGCCTGTACCAATGTCTCCAGTAGAGAAAATGGACATTAAAGACTCACCGAAAGAAGAGAAAATTACCGAGGCGAAAACTCCAATTTCTCAATCGCCAAGTGAAAAAATGTCACCTACTGTTGAGAAGACAACTGATGCAAAATCGCCTGTACCAAAGTCTCCAGTAGAAAAAATGGACATTAAAGACTCACCGAAAGAAGAGAAAATTACCGAGGCGAAAACTCCAATTTCTCAATCGCCAAGTGAAAAAATGTCACCTACTGTTGAGTCGACAGCTGACGCAAAATCGCCGGTACCGAAGTCTCCAGTAGAAAAAATGGACATTAAAGACTCACCGAAAGAAGAGAAAATTACCGAGGCGAAAACTCCAATTTCTCAATCGCCAAGTGAAAAAATGTCACCTACTGTTGAGATGACAGCTGACGCAAAATCGCCGGTACCGAAGTCTCCAGTAGAAATAATGGACATTAAAGACTCACCGAAAGAAGAGAAAATTACCGATGCGAAAACTCCAATTTCACAATCTCTAAGTGAAAAAGTGTCACCTACTGTTGAGATGCCTGCTGACGCAAAATCGCCGGTACCGAAGTCTCCAGTAGAAAAAATGGACATTAAAGACTCACCGAAAGAAGAGAAAATTACCGAGGCGAAAACTCCAATTTCTCAATCGCCAAATGAAAAAATGTCACCTACTGTTGAGAAGACAAGTGATGCACAATCGCCTGTAACAATGTCTCCAGTAGAAAAAATGGAAATTAAAGACACACCTATAGAAGGGAAAATTACCGATGCAAAAACTCAAATTTCTCAATCACCGATTGAAAAAGTGTCACCTACTGTTGAGAAGACAACTGATGCAAAATCACCAGTACCAAAGTCTCCAGTAGAAAAAATGGACATTAAAGACACACCTATAGAAGGGAAAATTACCGATGCAAAAACTCCAATTTCTCAATCACCGAGTGAAAAAGTGTCACCTACTGTTGAGAAGACAACTGATGCAAAATCACCTGTACCAAAGTCTCTAGTAGAAAAAATTGACATTAAAGACTCACCTATAGAGGAGAAAATTACCGAGACGAAAACTCCAATTTCTCAATCGCCAAGAGAAAAAGTGTCACCTATTGTTGAGAAGACAACTGATGCAAAATCGCCTGTACCAAAGTCTCCAGTAGAAAAAATTGACATTGAAGACTCACTTATAGAAGAGAAAATTACCGAGGCGAAAACTCCAATTTCTCAATCGCCAAGTGAAAAAGTGTCACCTACTGTTGAGAAGACAACTGATGCAAAATCGCCTGTACCAAAGTCTCCAGTAGAAAAAATTGACATTAAAGACACACCTATAGAAGGGAAAATTACCGATGCAAAAACTCCAATTTCTCAATCACCGAGTGAAAAAGTGTCACCTACTGTTGAGAAGACAACTGATGCAAAATCACCTGTACCAAAGTCTCTAGTAGGAAAAATTGACATTAAAGACTCACCTATAGAGGAGAAAATTACCGAGACGAAAACTCCAATTTCTCAATCGCCAAGAGAAAAAGTGTCACCTATTGTTGAGAAGACAACTGATGCAAAATCGCCTGTACCAAAGTCTCCAGTAGAAAAAATTGAAATTGAAGACTCACTTATAGAAGAGAAAATTACCGAGGCGAAAACTCCAATTTCTCAATCGCCAAGTGAAAAAGTGTCACCTACTGTTGAGAAGACAACTGATGCAAAATCGCCTGTACCAAAGTCTCCAGTAGAAAAAATTGACATTAAAGACTCACCTATAGAGGAGAAAATTACTGAGGCGAAAACTCCAATTTCTCAATCGCCAAGTGAAAAAGTGTCACCTATTGTTGAGATGACAGCTAACGCAAAATCGCCGGTACCGAAGTCTCCAGTAGAAAAAATTAACATTAAAGACTCACCGAAAGAAGAGAAAATTTCTGAGGCGAAAACTTCAATTTCTCAATCACCGAGTGAAAAAGTGTCACCTACTGTTGAGAAGACAACTGATGCAAAATCACCTGTACCAAAGTCTCTAGTAGAAAAAATTGACATTAAAGACTCACCTATAGAGGAGAAAATTACCGAGACGAAAACTCCAATTTCTCAATCGCCAAGAGAAAAAGTGTCACCTATTGTTGAGAAGACAACTGATGCAAAATCGCCTGTACCAAAGTCTCCAGTAGAAAAAATTGACATTGAAGACTCACTTATAGAAGAGAAAATTACCGATGCAAAAACTCCAATTTCTCAATCACCGAGTGAAAAAGTGTCACCTACTGTTGAGAAGACAACTGATGTAAAATCACCTGTACCAAAGTCTCTAGTAGAAAAAATTGACATTAAAGACTCACCTATAGAGGAGAAAATTACCGAGACGAAAACTCCAATTTCTCAATCGCCAAGAGAAAAAGTGTCACCTATTGTTGAGAAGACAACTGATGCAAAATCGCCTGTACCAAAGTCTCCAGTAGAAAAAATTGACATTGAAGACTCACTTATAGAAGAGAAAATTACCGAGGCGAAAACTCCAATTTCTCAATCGCCAAGTGAAAAAGTGTCACCTACTGTTGAGAAAACAACTGATGCAAAATCGCCTGTACCAAAGTCTCCAGAAGAAAAAATTGACATTAAAGACTCACCTATAGAGGAGAAAATTACTGAGGCGAAAACTCCAATTTCTCAATCACCGAGTGAAAAAGTGTCACCTACTGTTGAGAAGACAACTGATGCAAAATCGCCTGTACCAAAGTCTCCAGAAGAAAAAATTGACATTAAAGACTCACCTATAGAGGAGAAAATTACCGATGCAAAAACTCCAATTTCTCAATCACCGAGTGAAAAAGTGTCACCTACTGTTGAGAAGACAACTGATGCAAAATCACCTGTACCAAAGTCTCTAGTAGAAAAAATTGACATTAAAGACTCACCTATAGAGGAGAAAATTACCGAGACGAAAACTCCAATTTCTCAATCACCGAGTGAAAAAGTGTCACCTACTGTTGAGAAGACAACTGATGCAAAATCACCTGTACCAAAGTCTCTAGTAGAAAAAATTGACATTAAAGACTCACCTATAGAGGAGAAAATTACCGAGACGAAAACTCCAATTTCTCAATCGCCAAGAGAAAAAGTGTCACCTATTGTTGAGAAGACAACTGATGCAAAATCGCCTGTGCCAAAGGCTCCAGTAGAAAAAATGGAGATTAAAGACACGCCTATAGAAGGGAAAATTACCGATGCAAAAACTCCAATTTCTCAATCACCGAGTGAAAAAGTGTCACCTACTGTTGAGAAGACAACTGATGCAAAATCACCTGTACCAAAGTCTCCAGTAGAAAAAATGGAAATTAAAGACACACCTATAGAAGGGAAAATTACCGATGCAAAAACTTCAATTTCTCAATCACCGAGTGAAAAAGTGTCACCTATTGTTGAGAAGACAACTGATGCAAAATCGCCTGTACCAAAGTCTCCAGTAGAAAAAATTGACATTAAAGACTCACCCACAGAGGAGAAAATTACTGAGGCGAAAACTCCAATTTTTCAATCGCCAAGTGAAAAAGTGTCACCTATTGTTGAGATGACAGCTAACGCAAAATCGCCGGTACCGAAGTCTCCAGTAGAAAAAATGGACATTAAAGACTCACCGAAAAAAGAGAAAATTACCGAGGCGAAAACTTCAATTTCTCAATCGCCGAGTGAAAAAGTGTCACCTACTGTTGAGATGACAGCTGACGCAAAATCGCCGGTACCGAAGTCTCCAGTAGAAAAAATTAACATTAAAGACACATCGAAAGAAGAGAATATTACCGAGGCGAAAACTCCAATTTCTCAATCGCCAAGTGAAAAATTGTCACCTACTGTTGAGAAGACAACTGATGCAAAATCGCCAGTACCAAAGTCTCCAGTAGAAAAAATGGACATTAAAGACACACCTATAGAAAGGAAAATTACCGATGCGAAAACTCCAATTTCACAATCTCTAAGTGAAAAAGTGTCACCTACTGTTGAGAAGACAACTGATGCAAAATCGCCTGTACCAATGTCTCCAGTAGAGAAAATGGACATTAAAGACTCACCGAAAGAAGAGAAAATTACCGAGGCGAAAACTCCAATTTCACAATCTCTAAGTGAAAAAGTGTCACCTACTGTTGAGAAGACAACTGATGCAAAATCGCCTGTACCAATGTCTCCAGTAGAGAAAATGGACATTAAAGACTCACCGAAAGAAGAGAAAATTACCGAGGCGAAAACTCCAATTTCTCAATCGCCGAGTGAAAAAGTGTCACCTACTGTTGAGATGACAACTGATGCAAATTCACCTGTACCAAAGTCTCCAGTAGAAAAAATAGACATTAAAGATTCACCGATAGAAGAGAAAATTACCGAGGCGAAAACTCCAATTACTCAATCGCCGAGTAAAAATGTGTCATCTATTGTTGAGAAGACAACTGATGCAAAATCGCCTGTACCAAAGTCTCCAGTAGATGAAATAGTCATTAAAGACTCGGCGAAAGAAAAGAAAATTACCGAGGCGAAAACTCCAATTTCTCAATCGCCAAGTGAAAAATTGTCACCTACTGTTGAGAAGACAACTGATGCAAAATCGCCAGTACCAAAGTCTCCAGTAGAAAAAATGGACATTAAAGACACACCTATAGAAAGGAAAATTACCGATGCGAAAACTCCAATTTCACAATCTCTAAGTGAAAAAGTGTCACCTACTGTTGAGAAGACAACTGATGCAAAATCGCCTGTACCAATGTCTCCAGTAGAGAAAATGGACATTAAAGACTCACCGAAAGAAGAGAAAATTACCGAGGCGAAAACTCCAATTTCTCAATCGCCAAGTGAAAAAATGTCACCTACTGTTGAGTCGACAGCTGACGCAAAATCGCCGGTACCGAAGTCTCCAGTAGAAAAAATAGACATTAAAGACTCACCGAAAGTAGAGAAAATTACCGATGCAAAAACTCCAATTTCTCAATCACCGAGTGAAAAAATGTCACCTACTGTTGAGAAGACAACTGATGCAAAATCACCTGTACCAAAGTCTCCAGTAGAAAAAATGGACATTAAAGACTCACCGAAAGAAGAGAAAATTACCGATGCGAAAACTCCAATTTCACAATCTCTAAGGGAAAAAGTGTCACCTACTGTTGAGAAGACAACTGATGCAAAATCGCCTGTACCAATGTCTCCAGTAGAGAAAATGGACATTAAAGACTCACCGAAAGAAGAGAAAATTACCGAGGCGAAAACTCCAATTTCTCAATCGCCAAGTGAAAAAATGTCACCTACTGTTGAGAAGACAACT
This sequence comes from Silvanus unidentatus, assembly GCA_963930825.1. NCBI lineage: Eukaryota > Metazoa > Arthropoda > Insecta > Coleoptera > Silvanidae > Silvanus > Silvanus unidentatus. The sequence continues at coordinate 2,525,068 of OZ005760.1, forward strand.
GATGCAAAATCGCCTGTACCAAAGTCTCCAGTAGAAAAAATGGACATTAAAGACTCACCGAAAGAAGTGAAAATTACCGAGGCGAAAACTCCAATTTCTCAATCGCCAAGTGAAAAAATGTCACCTACTGTTGAGATGACAGCTGACGCAAATTCGCCGGTACCGAAGTCTCCAGTAGAAAAAATGGACATTAAAGACTCACCGAAAGAAGAGAAAATTACCGATGCGAAAACTCCAATTTCACAATCTCTAAGTGAAAAAGTGTCACCTACTGTTGAGATGCCTGCTGACGCAAAATCGCCGGTACCGAAGTCTCCAGTAGAAAAAATGGACATTAAAGACTCACCGAAAGAAGAGAAAATTACCGAGGCGAAAACTCCAATTTCTCAATCGCCAAGTGAAAAAGTGTCACCTACTGTTGAGAAGACAACTGATGCAAAATCGCCTGTACCAAAGTCTCCGGTAGAAAAAATTGACATTAAAGACTCACCTATAGAGGAGAAAATTACTGAGGCGAAAACTCCAATTTCTCAATCGCCAAGAGAAAAAGTGTCACCTACTGTTGAGAAGACAACTGATGCAAAATCGCCTGTACCAAAGGCTCCAGTAGAAAAAATGGAGATTAAAGACACACCTATAGAAGGGAAAATTACCGATGCAAAAACTCCAATTTCTCAATCACCGAGTGAAAAAGTGTCACCTACTGTTGAGAAGACAACTGATGCAAAATCACCTGTACCAAAGTCTCTAGTAGAAAAAATTGACATTAAAGACTCACATATAGAGGAGAAAATTACCGAGACGAAAACTCCAATTTCTCAATCGCCAAGAGAAAAAGTGTCACCTATTGTTGAGAAGACAACTGATGCAAAATCGCCTGTACCAAAGTCTCCAGTAGAAAAAATTGACATTGAAGACTCACTTATAGAAGAGAAAATTACCGAGGCGAAAACTCCAATTTCTCAATCGCCAAGTGAAAAAGTGTCACCTACTGTTGAGAAAACAACTGATGCAAAATCGCCTGTACCAAAGTCTGCAGAAGAAAAAATTGACATTAAAGACTCACCTATAGAGGAGAAAATTACTGAGGCGAAAACTCCAATTTCTCAATCACCGAGTGAAAAAGTGTCACCTACTGTTGAGAAGACAACTGATGCAAAATCACCTGTACCAAAGTCTCTAGTAGAAAAAATTGACATTAAAGACTCACCTATAGAGGAGAAAATTACCGAGACGAAAACTCCAATTTCTCAATCGCCAAGAGAAAAAGTGTCACCTATTGTTGAGAAGACAACTGATGCAAAATCGCCTGTACCAAAGGCTCCAGTAGAAAAAATGGAGATTAAAGACACACCTATAGAAGGGAAAATTACCGATGCAAAAACTCCAATTTCTCAATCACCGAGTGAAAAAGTGTCACCTACTGTTGAGAAGACAACTGATGCAAAATCACCTGTACCAAAGTCTCCAGTAGAAAAAATGGAAATTAAAGACACACCTATAGAAGGGAAAATTACCGATGCAAAAACTTCAATTTCTCAATCACCGAGTGAAAAAGTGTCACCTATTGTTGAGATGACAACTGATGCAAAATCGCCAGTACCAAAGTCTCCATTAGAAAAAATGGATATTAAAGACTTACCGAAGGAAGAGAAAATTACCGAGGCGAAAACTCCAATTTCTCAATCGCCGAGTGAAAAAGGGTCACCTACTGTTGAGAAGACAACTGATGCAAAATCGCCTGTACCAAAGTCGACAGTAGAAAAAATTGACATTAAAGACTCACCCACAGAGGAGAAAATTACTGGGGCGAAAACTCCAATTTTTCAATCGCCAAGTGAAAAAGTGTCACCTATTGTTGAGATGACAGCTAACGCAAAATCGCCGGTACCGAAGTCTCCAGTAGAAAAAATGGACATTAAAGACTCACCGAAAAAAGAGAAAATTACCGAGGCGAAAACTCCAATTTCTCAATCGCCAAGTGAAAAAATGTCACCTACTGTTGAGAAGACAACTGATGCAAAATCGCCTGTACCAAAGTCTCCAGTAGAAAAAATGGACATTAAAGACTCACCGAAAAAAGAGAAAATTACCGAGGCGAAAACTCCAATTTCTCAATCACCGAGTGAAAAAGTGTCACCTACTGTTGAGAAGACAACTGATGCAAAATCGCCTGTACCAAAGTCTCCAGTAGAAAAAATTGACATTGAAGACTCACTTATAGAAGAGAAAATTACCGAGGCGAAAACTCCAATTTCTCAATCGCCAAGTGAAAAAGTGTCACCTACTGTTGAGAAAACAACTGATGCAAAATCGCCTGTACCAAAGTCTCCAGAAGAAAAAATTGACATTAAAGACTCACCTATAGAGGAGAAAATTACTGAGGCGAAAACTCCAATTTCTCAATCACCGAGTGAAAAAGTGTCACCTACTGTTGAGAAGACAACTGATGCAAAATCGCCTGTACCAAAGTCTCCAGAAGAAAAAATGGAAATTAAAGACTCACCTATAGAGGAGAAAATTACCGATGCAAAAACTCCAATTTCTCAATCACCGAGTGAAAAAGTGTCACCTACTGTTGAGAAGACAACTGATGCAAAATCACCTGTACCAAAGTCTCTAGTAGAAAAAATTGACATTAAAGACTCACCTATAGAGGAGAAAATTACCGAGACGAAAACTCCAATTTCTCAATCGCCAAGAGAAAAAGTGTCACCTATTGTTGAGAAGACAACTGATGCAAAATCGCCTGTACCAAAGGCTCCAGTAGAAAAAATGGAGATTAAAGACACGCCTATAGAAGGGAAAATTACCGATGCAAAAACTCCAATTTCTCAATCACCGAGTGAAAAAGTGTCACCTACTGTTGAGAAGACAACTGATGCAAAATCACCTGTACCAAAGTCTCCAGTAGAAAAAATGGAAATTAAAGACACACCTATAGAAGGAAAAATTACCGATGCAAAAACTTCAATTTCTCAATCACCGAGTGAAAAAGTGTCACCTATTGTTGAGAAGACAACTGATGCAAAATCGCCAGTACCAAAGTCTCCATTAGAAAAAATGGATATTAAAGACTTACCGAAGGAAGAGAAAATTACCGAGGCGAAAACTCCAATTTCTCAATCGCCGAGTGAAAAAGGGTCACCTACTGTTGAGAAGACAACTGATGCAAAATCGCCTGTACCAAAGTCGACAGTAGAAAAAATTGACATTAAAGACTCACCCACAGAGGAGAAAATTACTGGGGCGAAAACTCCAATTTTTCAATCGCCAAGTGAAAAAGTGTCACCTATTGTTGAGATGACAGCTAACGCAAAATCGCCGGTACCGAAGTCTCCAGTAGAAAAAATGGACATTAAAGACTCACCGAAAAAAGAGAAAATTACCGAGGCGAAAACTCCAATTTCTCAATCGCCAAGTGAAAAAATGTCACCTACTTTTGAGAAGACAACTGATGCAAAATCGCCTGTACCAAAGTCTCCAGTAGAAAAAATGGACATTAAAGACTCACCGAAAGAAGAGAAAATTAGCGAGGCGAAAACTCCAATTTCTCAATCGCCAAGTGAAAAAATGTCACCTACTGTTGAGTCGACAGCTGACGCAAAATCGCCGGTACCGATGTCTCCAGTAGAAAAAATGGACATTAAAGACTCACCGAAAGAAGAGAAAATTACCGAGGCGAAAACTCCAATTTCACAATCTCTAAGTGAAAAAATGTCACCTACTGTTGAGAAGACAACTGATGCAAAATCACCTGTACCAAAGTCTCCAGTAGAAAAAATGGACATTAAAGACTCACCGAAAGAAGAGAAAATTACCGAGGCGAAAACTCCAATTTCTCAATCGCCGAGTGAAAAAGTGTCACCTACTTTTGAGATGACAACTGATGCAAATTCACCTGTACCAAAGTCTCCAGTAGAAAAAATAGACATTAAAGAATCACCGATAGAAGAGAAAATTACCGAGGCGAAAACTCCAATTTCACAATCTCTAAGTGAAAAAATGTCACCTACTGTTGAGAAGACAACTGATGCAAAATCACCTGTACCAAAGTCTCCAGTAGAAAAAATGGACATTAAAGACTCACCGAATGAAGAGAAAATTACCGATGCGAAAACTCCAATTTCACAATCTCTAAGTGAAAAAGTGTCAGCTACTGTTGAGAAGACAACTGATGCAAAATCGCCTGTACCAATGTCTCCAGTAGAGAAAATGGACATTAAAGACTCACCAAAAGAAGAGAAAATTACCGAGGCGAAAACTCCAATTTCTCAATCGCCAAGTGAAAAAATGTCACCTACTGTTGAGAAGACAACTGATGCAAAATCGCCTGTACCAAAGTCTCCAGTAGAAAAAATGGACATTAAAGACTCACCGAAAGAAGAGAAAATTACCGAGGCGAAAACTCCAATTTCTCAATCTCTAAGTGAAAAAATGTCACCTACTGTTGAGAAGACAACTGATGCAAAATCACCTGTACCAAAGTCTCCAGTAGAAAAAATGGACATTAAAGACTCACCGAAAGAAGAGAAAATTACCGATGCGAAAACTCCAATTTCACAATCTCTAAGTGAAAAAGTGTCAGCTACTGTTGAGAAGACAACTGATGCAAAATCGCCTGTACCAATGTCTCCAGTAGAGAAAATGGACATTAAAGACTCACCGAAAGAAGAGAAAATTACCGAGGCGAAAACTCCAATTTCTCAATCGCCAAGTGAAAAAATGTCACCTACTGTTGAGAAGACAACTGATGCAAAATCGCCTGTACCGAAGTCTCCAGTAGAAAAAATGGACATTAAAGACTCACCGAAAGAAGAGAAAATTACCGAGGCGAAAACTCCAATTTCTCAATCGCCAAGTGAAAAAATGTCACCTACTGTTGAGATGACAGCTGACGCAAAATCGCCGGTACCGAAGTCTCCAGTAGAAAAAATGGACATTAAAGACTCACCGAAAGAAGAGAAAATTACCGATGCGAAAACTCCAATTTCACAATCTCTAAGTGAAAAAGTGTCACCTACTGTTGAGATGCCTGCTGACGCAAAATCGCCGGTACCGAAGTCTCCAGTAGAAAAAATGGACATTAAAGACTCACCGAAAGAAGAGAAAATTACCGAGGCGAAAACTCCAATTTCTCAATCGCCAAGTGAAAAAATGTCACCTACTGTTGAGAAGACAAGTGATTCACAATCGCCTGTAACAATGTCTCCAGTAGAAAAAATGGAAATTAAAGACACACCTATAGAAGAGAAAATTACCGATGCAAAAACTCAAATTTCTCAATCACCGAGTGAAAAAGTGTCACCTACTGTTGAGAAGACAACTGATGCAAAATCACCTGTACCAAAGTCTCCAGTAGAAAAAATGGACATTAAAGACACACCTATAGAAGGGAAAATTACCGATGCAAAAACTCCAATTTCTCAATCACCGAGTGAAAAAGTGTCACCTACTGTTGAGAAGACAACTGATGCAAAATCACCTGTACCAAAGTCTCCAGTAGAAAAAATGGACATTAAAGACACACCTATAGAAGGGAAAAATACCGATGCAAAAACTTTAATTTCTCAATCACCGAGTGAAAAAGTGTCACCTACTGTTGAGAAGACAACTGATACCAAATCGCCTGTACCAAAGTCTCCAGTAGAAAAAATTGACATTGAAGACTCACTTATAGAAAAGAAAATTACCGAGGCGAAAACTCCAATTTCTCAATCGCCAAGTGAAAAAGTGTCATCTACTGTTGAGAAGACAACTGATGCAAAATCGCCTGTACCAAAGCCTCCAGTAGAAAAAATTGACATTAAAGACTCACCTATAGAGGAGAAAATTACTGAGGCGAAAACTCCAACTTCTCAATCGCCAAGAGAAAAAGTGTCACCTACTGTTGAGAAGACAACTGATGCAAAATCGCCTGTACCAAAGGCTCCAGTAGAAAAAATGGAGATTAAAGACACACCTATAGAAGGGAAAATTACCGATGCAAAAACTCCAATTTCTCAATCACCGAGTGAAAAAGTGTCACCTACTGTTGAGAAGACAACTGATGCAAAATCGCCTGTACCAAAGTCTCCACTAGAAAAAATGGATATTAAAGACTTACCGAAGGAAGAGAAAATTACCGAGGCGAAAACTCCAATTTCTCAATCGCCGAGTGAAAAAGTGTCACCTACTGTTGAGAAGACAACTGATGCAAAATCGCCTGTACCAAAGTCTCCAGTAGAAAAAATTGACATTAAAGACTCACCCATAGAGGAGAAAATTTCTGAGGCAAAAACTCCAATTTCTCAATCGCCAAGTGAAAAAGTGTCACCTATTGTTGAGATGACAGCTAACGCAAAATCGCCGGTACCGAAGTCTCCAGTAGAAAAAATGGACATTAAAGACACACCTATAGAAAGGAAAATTACCGATGCGAAAACTCCAATTTCACAATCTCTAAGTGAAAAAGTGTCACCTACTGTTGAGAAGACAACTGATGCAAAATCGCCTGTACCAATGTCTCCAGTAGAGAAAATGGACATTAAAGACTCACCGAAAGAAGAGAAAATTACCGAGGCGAAAACTCCAATTTCTCAATCGCCAAGTGAAAAAGTGTCACCTACTGTTGAGAAGATAACTGATGCAAAATCGCCAGTACCAAAGTCTCCAGTAGAAAAAATGGACATTAAAGACACACCTATAGAAAGGAAAATTACCGATGCGAAAACTCCAATTTCACAATCTCTAAGTGAAAAAGTGTCACCTACTGTTGAGAAGACAACTGATGCAAAATCGCCTGTACCAATGTCTCCAGTAGAGAAAATGGACATTAAAGACTCACCGAAAGAAGAGAAAATTACCGAGGCGAAAACTCCAATTTCTCAATCGCCAAGTGAAAAAATGTCACCTACTGTTGAGAAGACAACTGATGCAAAATCGCCTGTACCAAAGTCTCCAGTAGAAAAAATGGACATTAAAGACTCACCGAAAGATGAGAAAATTACCCATGCGAAAACTCCAATTTCACAATCTCTAAGTGAAAAAGTGTCACCTACTGTTGAGAAGACAACTGATGCAAAATCGCGTGTACCAATGTCTCCAGTAGAGAAAATGGACATTAAAGACTCACCGAAAGAAGAGAAAATAACCGAGGCGAAAACTCCAATTTCTCAATCGCCAAGTGAAAAAATGTCACCTACTGTTGAGAAGACAACTGATGCAAAATCGCCTGTACCAAAGTCTCCAGTAGAAAAAATGGACATTAAAGACTCACCGAAAGAAGAGAAAATTACCGAGGCGAAAACTACAATTTCTCAATCGCCAAGTGAAAAAATGTCACCTACTGTTGAGAAGACAACTGATGCAAAATCGCCTGTACCAAAGTCTCCTGTAGAAAAAATGGACATTAAAGATTCACTTATAAAAGAGAAAATTACCGAGTCGAAAACTCCAATTTCTCAATCGCCAAGTGAAAAAGTGTCACCTACTGTTGAGAAGACAACTGATGCAAAATCACCTGTACCAAAGTCTCCAGTAGAAAAAATGGACATTAAAGACTCACCGAAAGAAGAGAAAATTACCGAGGCGAAAACTCCAATTTCTCAATCGCCAAGTGAAAAAATGTCACCTACTGTTAAGAAAACAACTGATGCAAAATCGCCTGTACCAAAGTCTCCAGTGGAAAAATTGGACATTAAAGATTCACTTATAAATGAGAAAATTACCGAGTCGAAAACTCCAATTTCTCAATCGCCAAGTGAAAAAGTGTCACCTATTGTTGAGATGACAGCTAACGCAAAATCGCCGGTACCGAAGTCTCCAGTAGAAAAAATGGACATTAAAGACACACCTATAGAAAGGAAAATTACCGATGCGAAAACTCCAATTTCACAATCTCTAAGTGAAAAAGTGTCACCTACTGTTGAGAAGACAACTGATGCAAAATCGCCTGTACCAATGTCTCCAGTAGAGAAAATGGACATTAAAGACTCACCGAAAGAAGAGAAAATTACCGAGGCGAAAACTCCAATTTCTCAATCGCCAAGTGAAAAAGTGTCACCTACTGTTGAGAAGATAACTGATGCAAAATCGCCAGTACCAAAGTCTCCAGTAGAAAAAATGGACATTAAAGACACACCTATAGAAAGGAAAATTACCGATGCGAAAACTCCAATTTCACAATCTCTAAGTGAAAAAGTGTCACCTACTGTTGAGAAGACAACTGATGCAAAATCGCCTGTACCAATGTCTCCAGTAGAGAAAATGGACATTAAAGACTCACCGAAAGAAGAGAAAATTACCGAGGCGAAAACTCCAATTTCTCAATCGCCAAGTGAAAAAATGTCACCTACTGTTGAGAAGACAACTGATGCAAAATCGCCTGTACCAAAGTCTCCAGTAGAAAAAATGGACATTAAAGACTCACCGAAAGATGAGAAAATTACCCATGCGAAAACTCCAATTTCACAATCTCTAAGTGAAAAAGTGTCACCTACTGTTGAGAAGACAACTGATGCAAAATCGCGTGTACCAATGTCTCCAGTAGAGAAAATGGACATTAAAGACTCACCGAAAGAAGAGAAAATAACCGAGGCGAAAACTCCAATTTCTCAATCGCCAAGTGAAAAAATGTCACCTACTGTTGAGAAGACAACTGATGCAAAATCGCCTGTACCAAAGTCTCCAGTAGAAAAAATGGACATTAAAGACTCACCGAAAGAAGAGAAAATTACCGAGGCGAAAACTACAATTTCTCAATCGCCAAGTGAAAAAATGTCACCTACTGTTGAGAAGACAACTGATGCAAAATCGCCTGTACCAAAGTCTCCTGTAGAAAAAATGGACATTAAAGATTCACTTATAAAAGAGAAAATTACCGAGTCGAAAACTCCAATTTCTCAATCGCCAAGTGAAAAAGTGTCACCTACTGTTGAGACGACAGCTGACGCAAAATCGCCGGTACCGCAGTCTCCAGTAGAAAAAATGGACATTAAAGACTCACCGAAAGAAGAGAAAATTACCGAGGCGAAAACTCCAATTTCTCAATCGCCAAGTGAAAAAATGTCACCTACTGTTAAGAAAACAACTGATGCAAAATCGCCTGTACCAAAGTCTCCAGTGGAAAAATTGGACATTAAAGATTTACTTATAAATGAGAAAATTACCGAGTCGAAAACTCCAATTTCTCAATCGCCAAGTGAAAAAGTGTCACCTACTGTTGAGAAGACAACTGATGCAAAATCGCCTGTACCAAAGTCTCCAGTAGAAAAAATGGACATTAAAGACTCACCGAAAGAAGAGAAAATAACCGAGGCGAAAACTCCAATTTCTCAATCGCCAAGTGAAAAAATGTCACCTACTGTTGAGAAGACAACTGATGCAAAATCGCCTGTACCAAAGTCTCCAGTAGAAAAAATGGACATTAAAGACTCACCGAAAGAAGAGAAAATTACCGAGGCGAAAACTACAATTTCTCAATCGCCAAGTGAAAAAATGTCACCTACTGTTGAGAAGACAACTGATGCAAAATCGCCTGTACCAAAGTCTCCTGTAGAAAAAATGGACATTAAAGATTCACTTATAAAAGAGAAAATTACCGAGTCGAAAACTCCAATTTCTCAATCGCCAAGTGAAAAAGTGTCACCTACTGTTGAGACGACAGCTGACGCAAAATCGCCGGTACCGCAGTCTCCAGTAGAAAAAATGGACATTAAAGACTCACCCAAAGAAGAGAAAATTACCGAGGCGAAAACTCCAATTTCTCAATCGCCAAGTGAAAAAATGTCACCTACTGTTAAGAAAACAACTGATGCAAAATCGCCTGTACCAAAGTCTCCAGTGGAAAAATTGGACATTAAAGATTCACTTATAAATGAGAAAATTACCGAGTCGAAAACTCCAATTTCTCAATCGCCAAGTGAAAAAGTGTCACCTACTGTTGAGAAGACAACTGATGCAAAATCGCCTGTACCAAAGTCTCCAGTAGAAAAAATGGACATTAAAGACTCACCGAAAGAAGAGAAAATTACCGATGCGAAAACTCCAATTTCACAATCTCTAAGTGAAAAAGTGTCAGCTACTGTTGAGAAGACAACTGATGCAAAATTGCCTGTACCAATGTCTCCAGTAGAGAAAATGGACATTAAAGACTCACCGAAAGAAGAGAAAATTACCGAGGCGAAAACTCCAATTTCTCAATCGCCAAGTGAAAAAATGTCACCTACTGTTGAGAAGACAACTGATGCAAAATCGCCTGTACCAAAGTCTCCAGTAGAAAAAATGGACATTAAAGACTCACCGAAAGAAGAGAAAATTACCGAGGCGAAAACTCCAATTTCTCAATCGCCAAGTGAAAAAATGTCACCTACTGTTGAGTCGACAGCTGACGCAAAATCGCCGGTACCGAAGTCTCCAGTAGAAAAAATGGACATTAAAGACTCACCGAAAGAAGAGAAAATTACCGAGGCGAAAACTCCAATTTCTCAATCGCCAAGTGAAAAAATGTCACCTACTGTTGAGATGACAGCTGATGCAAAATCGCCTGTACCAAAGTCTCCTGTAGAAAAAATGGACATTAAAGATTCACTTATAAAAGAGAAAATTACCGAGTCGAAAACTCCAATTTCTCAATCGCCAAGTGAAAAAGTGTCACCTACTGTTGAGACGACAGCTGACGCAAAATCGCCGGTACCGCAGTCTCCAGTAGAAAAAATGGACATTAAAGACTCACCGAAAGAAGAGAAAATTACCGAGGCGAAAACTCCAATTTCTCAATCGCCAAGTGAAAAAATGTCACCTACTGTTAAGAAAACAACTGATGCAAAATCGCCTGTACCAAAGTCTCCAGTAGAAAAATTGGACATTAAAGATTCACTTATAAAAGAGAAAATTACCGAGTCGAAAACTCCAATTTCTCAATCGCCAAGTGAAAAAATGTCACCTACTGTTGAGAAGACAAGTGATGCACAATCGCCTGTAACAATGTCTCCAGTAGAAAAAATGGAAATTAAAGACACACCTATAGAAGGGAAAATTACCGATGCAAAAACTCAAATTTCTCAATCACCGAGTGAAAAAGTGTCACCTACTGTTGAGAAGACAACTGATGCAAAATCACCTGTACCAAAGTCTCCAGTAGAAAAAATGGAAATTAAAGACACACCTATAGAAGGGAAAATTACCGATGCAAAAACTCCAATTTCTCAATCACCGAGTGAAAAAGTGTCACCTACTGTTGAGAAGACAACTGATGCAAAATCGCCTGTACCAAAGGCTCCAGTAGAAAAAATGGAGATTAAAGACACACCTATAGAAGGGAAAAATACCGATGCAAAAACTTCAATTTCTCAATCACCGAGTGAAAAAGTGTCACCTACTGTTGAGAAGACAACTGATACAAAATCGCCTGTTCCAAAGTCTCCAGTAGAAAAAATGGACATTAAAGACACACCTATAGAAGGGAAAAATACCGATGCAAAAACTTCAATTTCTCAATCACCGAGTGAAAAAGTGTCACCTACTGTTGAGAAGACAACTGATACAAAATCGCCTGTACCAAAGTCTCCAGTAGAAAAAATTGACATTGAAGACTCACTTATAGAAAAGAAAATTACCGAGGCGAAAACTCCAATTTCTCAATCGCCAAGTGAAAAAGTGTCATCTACTGTTGAGAAAACAACTGATGCAAAATCGCCTGTACCAAAGTCTCCAGTAGAAAAAATTGACATTAAAGACTCACCTATAGAGGAGAAAATTACTGAGGCGAAAACTCCAATTTCTCAATCGCCAAGAGAAAAAGTGTCACCTACTGTTGAGAAGACAACTGATGCAAAATCGCCTGTACCAAAGGCTCCAGTAGAAAAAATGGAAATTAAAGACACACCTATAGAAGGGAAAATTACCGATGCAAAAACTCCAATTTCTCAATCACCGAGTGAAAAAGTGTCACCTACTGTTGAGAAGACAACTGATGCAAAATCGCCTGTACCAAAGTCTCCACTAGAAAAAATGGATATTAAAGACTTACCGAAGGAAGAGAAAATTACCGAGGCGAAAACTCCAATTTCTCAATCGCCGAGTGAAAAAGTGTCACCTACTGTTGAGAAGACAACTGATGCAAAATCGCCTGTACCAAAGTCTCCAGTAGAAAAAATGGTCATTAAAGACTTACTTATAGAAGAGAAAATTACCGAGTCGAAAACTCAATTTTCTCAATCGCCAAGTGAAAAAGTGTCACCTACTGTTAGGCAGACAACTGATGCAAAATCACCTGTACCAAAGTCTCCAGTAGAAAAAATGGACATTAAAGACACACCTATAGAAGGGAAAAATACCGATGCAAAAACTTCAATTTCTCAATCACCGAGTGAAAAAGTGTCACCTACTGTTGAGAAGACAACTGATGCAAAATCACCTGTACCAAAGTCTCCAGTAGAAAAAATGGACATTAAAGACACACCTATAGAAGGGAAAAATACCGATGCAAAAACTTCAATTTCTCAATCACCGAGTGAAAAAGTGTCACCTACTGTTGAGAAGACAACTGATACAAAATCGCCTGTACCAAAGTCTCCAGTAGAAAAAATTGACATTGAAGACTCACTTATAGAAAAGAAAATTACCGATGCAAAAACTTCAATTTCTCAATCACCGAGTGAAAAAGTGTCACCTACTGTTGAGAAGACAACTGATGCAAAATCACCTGTACCAAAGTCTCCAGTAGAAAAAATGGACATTAAAGACACACCTATAGAAGGGAAAAATACCGATGCAAAAACTTCAATTTCTCAATCACCGAGTGAAAAAGTGTCACCTACTGTTGAGAAGACAACTGATGCAAAATCGCCTGTACCAAAGTCTCCAGTAGAAAAAATTGACATTAAAGACTCACCTATAGAGGAGAAAATTACTGAGGCGAAAACTCCAATTTCTCAATCGCCAAGAGAAAAAGTGTCACCTACTGTTGAGAAGACAACTGATGCAAAATCGCCTGTACCAAAGGCTCCAGTAGAAAAAATGGAGATTAAAGACACACCTATAGAAGGGAAAATTACCGATGCAAAAACTCCAATTTCTCAATCACCGAGTGAAAAAGTGTCACCTACTGTTGAGAAGACAACTGATGCAAAATCGCCTGTACCAAAGTCTCCACTAGAAAAAATGGATATTAAAGACTTACCGAAGGAAGAGAAAATTACCGAGGCGAAAACTCCAATTTCTCAATCGCCGAGTGAAAAAGTGTCACCTACTGTTGAGAAGACAACTGATGCAAAATCGCCTGTACCAAAGTCTCCAGTAGAAAAAATTGACATTAAAGACTCACCCATAGAGGAGAAAATTTCTGAGGCAAAAACTCCAATTTCTCAATCGCCAAGTGAAAAAGTGTCACCTATTGTTGAGATGACAACTGATGCAAAATCGCCTGTACCATTGTCTCCAGTAGAGAAAATGGACATTAAAGACTCACCGAAAGAAGAGAAAATTACCGAGGCGAAAACTCCAATTTCTCAATCGCCAAGTGAAAAAGTGTCACCTACTGTTGAGAAGACAACTGATGCAAAATCGCCAGTACCAAAGTCTCCAGTAGAAAAAATGGACATTAAAGACACACCTATAGAAAGGAAAATTACCGATGCGAAAACTCCAATTTCACAATCTCTAAGTGAAAAAGTGTCACCTACTGTTGAGAAGACAACTGATGCAAAATCGCCTGTACCAATGTCTCCAGTAGAGAAAATGGACATTAAAGACTCACCGAAAGAAGAGAAAATTACCGAGGCGAAAACTCCGATTTCTCAATCGCCAAGTGAAAAAATGTCACCTACTGTTGAGAAGACAACTGATGCAAAATCGCCTGTACCAAAGTCTCCAGTAGAAAAAATGGACATTAAAGACTCACCGAAAGAAGAGAAAATTACCGAGGCGAAAACTACAATTTCACAATCTCTAAGTGAAAAAGTGTCACCTACTGTTGAGAAGACAACTGATGCAAAATCGCCTGTACCAAAGTCTCCAGTAGAAAAAATGGACATTAAAGTCTCACCGAAAGAAGAGAAAATTACCAAGGCGAAAACTCCAATTTCTCAATCGCCGAGTGAAAAAGTGTCACCTACTATTGAGATGACAGCTGTCGCAAAATCGCCGGTACCGAAGTCTCCAGTAGATAAAATGGACATTAAAGACTCACCGAAAGAAGAGAAAATTACCGATGCGAAAACTCCAATTTCACAATCTCTAAGTGAAAAAGAGTCACTTACTGTTGAGAAGACATCTAATGCACAATCGCCTGTAACAATGTCTCTAATAGAGAAAATTGCCATTAAAGACTCACCGAAAGAAGAAAAAATTACCGAGGCGAAAACTCCAATTTCTCAATCGCCGAGAGAAAAAGTGTCACCTACTGTTGAGAAGACAACTGATGCAAAATCGCCTGTAACAATGTCTCCAGTATATGAAATGGTCATTAAAGACTCGGCGAAAGAAGTGAAAATTACCGAGGCGAAAACTCCAATTTCTCAATCGCCAAGTGAAAAATTGTCACCTACTGTTGAGAAGACATCTGATGCACAATCGCCTGTAACAATGTCTCTAATAGAGAAAATTGACATTAAAGACTCACCGAAAGAAGATAAAATTACCGAGGCGAAAACTCCAATTTCTCAATCGCCGAGTGAAAAAGTGTCACATACTGTTGAAAAGACAACTGATGCAAAATCGCCTGTACCAAAGTCTCCAGCAGAAAAAATGGACATTAAAGACACACTTATAGAAGGGAAAATTACCGATGCAAAAACTCCAATTTCTCAATCGCCAAGTGAAAAAGTGTCACCTACTGTTGAGAAGACAACTGATGCAAAATCGCCTGTAGTAAAATCTCCAGTAGAAAAAATGGACATTAAAGACACACCTATAGATGGGAAAATTACCGATGCACAAACTCCAATTTCTCAATCGCCGAGTGAAAAAGTGTCACATACTGTTGAAAAGACAACTGATGCAAAATCTCCTGTACCAAAGTCTCCAGTAGAAAAAATTGACATTAAAGACTCACCGAAAGAAGAGAAAATTACCGAGGCGAAAACTTCAATTTCTCAATCGCCGAGTAAAAAAGTGTCACCTACTGTTGAGAAGACAACTGATGCAAAATCGCCTGTACCAAAGTCTCCAGCAGAAAATATGGACATTAAAGACACACTTATAGAAGGGAAAATTACCGATGCAAAAACTCCAATTTCTCAATCACCGAGTGAAAAAGTGTCACCTACTATTGAGATGACAGCTGTCGCAAAATCGCCGGTACCGAAGTCTCCAGTAGATAAAATGGACATTAAAGACTCACCGAAAGAAGAGAAAATTACCGAGGCGAAAACTCCAATTTCACAATCTCTAAGTGAAAAAGAGTCACCTACTGTTGAGAAGACATCTGATGCACAATCGCCTGTAACAATGTCTCTAATAGAGAAAATTGACATTAAAGACTCACCGAAAGAAGATAAAATTACCGAGACGAAAACTCCAATTTCTCAATCGCCGAGTAAAAAAGTGTCACCTACTGTTGAGAAGACAACTGATGCAAAATCGCCTGTACCAAAGTCTCCAGTAGAAAAATTGGACATTAAAGATTCACTTATAAAAGAGAAAATTACCGAGTCGAAAACTCCAATTTCTCAATCGCCAAGTGAAAAAGTGTCACCTACTGTTGAGAAGACAACTGATGCAAAATCACCTGTACCAAAGTCTCCAGTAGAAAAAATGGACATTAAAGACTCACCGAAAGAAGAGAAAATTACCGAGGCGAAAACTCCAGTTTCTCAATCGCCAAGTGAAAAAATGTCACCTACTGTTGAGAAGACAACTGATGCAAAATCGCCTGTACCAAAGTCTCCAGTAGAAAAAATGGACATTAAAGTCACACCTATAGAAGGGAAAATTACCGATGCAAAAACTCCAATTTCTCAATCACCGAGTGAAAAACTGTCACATAATGTTGAGAAGACATCTGATGCAAAATCACCTTTACCAAAGTCTCCAGTAGAGAAAATGGACATTAAAGATTCACCGGAAAAAGAGAAAATTACCGAGGCGAAAACTCCAGTATCTCAATCGCCAAGTGAAAAAGTGTCACCTACTGTTGAGAAGACAACTGATGCAAAATCGCCTGTACCAAAGTCTCCGGTAGAAAAAATTGACATTAAAGACTCACCTATAGAGGAGAAAATTACTGAGGCGAAAACTCCAATTTCTCAATCGCCGAGTGAAAAAGTGTCACCTACTGTTGAGAAGACAACTGATGCAAAATCACCTGTACCAAAGTCTCCAGTAGAGAAAATGGACATTAAAGACACACCTATAGAGGAGAAAATTACTGAGGCGAAAACTCCAATTTCTCAATCACCGAGTGAAAAAGTGTCACCTACTGTTGAGAAGACAACTGATGCAAAATCACCTGTACCAAAGTCTCCAGTAGAAAAAATTGACATTAAAGACTCACCTATAGAGGAGAAAATTACTGAGGCGAAAACTCCAATTTCTCAATCGCCGATAGAAAAAGTGTCACCTACTGTTGAGAAGACAAATAATGCAAAATCGCCTGTAACAATGTCTCCAGTAGATGAAATGGTCATTAAAGACTCGGCGAAAGAAGTGAAAATTACCGAGGCGAAAACTCCAATTTCTCAATCGCCAAGTGAAAAAGTGTCACCTACTGTTGAGAAGACATCTGATGCACAATCGCCTGTAACAATGTCTCTAATAGAAAAAATATACATTAAAGACTCACCGAAAGAAGAGAAAATTACCGAGGCGAAAACTCCAGTATCTCAATCGCCAAGTGAAAAAGTGTCACCTACTGTTGAGAAGACAACTGATGCAAAATCACCTGTACCAAAGTCTCCAGTAGAAAAAATGGACATTAAAGACACACCTATAGAAGGGAAAATTACCGATGCAAAAACTCCAATTTCTCAATCACCGAGTGAAAAAGTGTCACCTAATGTTGAGAAGACATCTGATGCAAAATCACCTGTACTAAAGTCTCCAGTAGAAAAAATTGACATTAAAGACTCACCTATAGAGGAGAAAATTACTGAGGCGAAAACTTCAATTTCTCAATCGCCGAGAGAAAAAGTGTCACCTAATGTTGAGAAGACATCTGATGCAAAATCACCTGTACCAAAGTCTCCAGTAGAAAAAATTGACATTAAAGACTCACCTATAGAGGAGAAAATTACTGAGGCGAAAACTCCAATTTCTCAATCGCCAAGTGAAAAAGTGTCACCTACTGTTGAGATGACAGCTGACGCAAAATCGCCGGTACCGAAGTCTCCAGTAGAAAAAATGGACATTAAAGGCTCACCGAAAGAAGAGAAAATTACCGAGGCGAAAACTCCAATTTCTCAATCGCCGAGTGAAAAAGTGTCACCTACTGTTGAGAAGACAACTGATGCAAAATCGCCTGTACCAAAGTCTCGAGAAGAAAAAGTGGACATTAAAAAATCACCTAAAAAAAAGAATTTATCAGAGGTGAAAACTTCAATTACTCTGTCGACAAGTGAAAAAGTTTCACCAACTCTTGAGAGAACAAGTGATGCAGAGTTCCTTCGTGTCGAGTCGACGTATTTACTTGAACAAGATATGCATAGTAAAACATTAACTACGGAAATAATGTCTAAATCTCCAACACTTGTTGTTGAAGAAAGTTCTTCTATAATGTCATCTATTGATTTAAAATCAGAGCTTGAGCAAGAAACGTTACATGCACCAGCAAAGAGGGAGACCACAGTCCAATGTAAAATTATTAAACATTCGGATGACTGTATATCAAAGGAAGAAAAAGAAAATATAAATCAACATAAATCATCTGAATCGTTGCACTCCAAAATTAATAATTATATTCCAGAGCACATTGCCATTACTGATTCAATAGTTTCAACATCTCGTGAAGACACAGATATAGACGTTTTATGTTTAAGTGATTCTATAACCAGTCGAATCTCGGAATTTTCCGATAGCAATTTAAATTTGTTTGAACCTGTCCTAAGAAGATCAAGTGAATCTACCAAATTATCTGAAACAGATGAGGGTCCCCTATCATCTGAAACAGATTCATTTACCAGAATTGAAATGCAGCTAAAAACTGAGCCTAGATCAAATATAGAACATAGTCGATATTATCAGAAATATGATTCTTTAGAAAACCAAGAAATCTGTGTAACACAGTCTGATATTATAATGACAGATGATTTATTAGAAATTACTCTCCATGAACCTGAAAAGACACAGGAGATTAAACAAACAAAAAATAAATATACAAAGAAAATAAAAAGTGGAACTTCAATTCAAAAATCATCTGTGCAACTCTCTGGCGAACCTGAAAAGAAAAAAAGTTGCAGAGCAATTTACAAAACAAAGCAAACAAAGTCTAAGGTCGAAATAGACTTAAGTTCGGAAGACGAAATAACTGGTATCAATAGCACAAGTTCCAAACCAAAGATTTCTTCTAGAAAAGTATCAAAGAGTTCCAATTTAACTACCTCGGATGGAAAGTCGTCTATACCTAGGCTGATTAAATCACCAAAGAAATCGAATAAAACTTCTCCAGAAAAGAAAAAATTCGAGTATTTGAAGCGGAAAAATAAACCTCAAGAAACTCAGCCCTTAACTAATACAACTAAAAAATACGATAACAGAGTGTTCGGTTACATGGCATCCACTGTATCAAGAGATATGAAAATCGATAAACCAAATAAAGAGAAATCTCAAACATCAAATAAACCTAAAGATAAACGAGAAATGGATAACCTTAATCAAAAAATCAAAAATAAATCCAATTTAGCATTAACTGAAAAAGCCAGTACTGAAAAAATTACTACTAAAAAAACAGAGCAATCTACAGTAATGCATACATACGAAAAAACAACGATTTCTGCAGAGAAAAGACGGACCCACTCAAGAGAAGGAACTCCGATAAAAAAGAAAATATTAAATAGCAGAGAAAGTACACCTGTGAAAACAAAACCAAACATTTCAACCGAAGACTCAAAAGCGAAGCAATCCAAGGAAACTTTCAAATCCCAAACAAAGACAACATCTTCGATACTTCAGGAAATAAGCCCTTCCACAAAGGAACAAATAAAAGAGGATTTAGATTACCTAAAAATAATCGAGGCACAAAAAAAGTCCACACATTCCAAAAAAATGACTTCACCTGAAGAAGACACAAAAATTTACAGAACAGAAATAGTGAAACGTATTGAAAGTCCAAAGCCAAGTCCATCTCCAACAAAATTGAAACGTACATTCTTTAATGAACATATAAAAAAATTGTCCGGTGCCACTGATAAACCGTCTCTAAAAGTACATGGATCCCCCGAACGAGCCGTCCAATTTTCAGATAGAATACGTAGTCAATCAGTAATACCATCCAGTTACAATGATCTCATTGAAGATGGACGAAAAAGTTCTAGTCCTACCTCTTTACCAGGCAGTCCAATTCGAATTCGCTGTACGAATGGTGGAACAAAAATTCTTACATCCGAAGTTTTTACAAGAACTCAAAATCACACCGGTTCCATTGAGGTAATTTATCGTCAACCATATGAAAACATCAAAAGAGTTGTCTCCGCATTAAAAAATGAAGGGGAAATATCATTAATTGACACTACAGATTCTAGTTTATCAGAATCTGTCGCATTGCCAAGTTCCCCTTCAGATCATGAGGTAAGCTCGGATGCAAATGGGAAATTCAAATCGATATCCCCAATATCACCCCGAAATCGAAAATCTTTAGGATCGATTGACGAAAATGAGCATAGGTTGTCCGATATTCTTACTTGTGCAGACATTCCCGACCATGAAAAGACAAGTGAAATTCAAACAGAGGAGACCACAGTCTCATTACCGCGAAAACTTGTCATGTCGCAGTATGAAATGCAAAAAACTTCCACATCAGATACTATAATAACTCAGCAAATAATTCAAAGTGAGGGTCATTTAACAGAAGAGCGTTTATCACCAATTTTGGACGTACAAGTCGTTTCACCTCCTCGTCGAAAACATCAGTTCCATTACGAAGAAGAAAAAGTCGAGTCAACGCAAGGTAACACTTCATCAGTGTTGACTGAATCTAAAGCGATGTCATCCCACAGCATGGCTTATCGAATAGAAACACTTAAAGAGGTATTAACCTTATTGGAGTAGAATAAGCTTATTTAATTTGTAGATATAAGGTTGAAAATTATAATTTAAGTGCTTAAATTTTTTTTTTGGCTTTCATGCTTTAAAAAAATACGCAGAAAGTTAATCTCTGTAAGTGTTTCGAATGGTTTGAACCTGGTTTGTGATACACCATAGTAATGATCACACAAAAGATTGATGTACGTAAAACAAATTAGAAACACAAAAACAGTAGCTGCAATTTCTATCTCAATTGCAAAACCCTTTTGAAATAGATGTTATATTTGTTTGATTTGCAAACATTTCTGAAGCAATTCAAACGAGGTTTACAATTTTTTTAATTAATTTTAGCAAAGGACTCCTTTTCCGAAATCTCCGCCGGTGCCATCGACCAAGGAGCAATAATTTCTGAACACGAAATAAAAACAGGTAATTTGGAGTAAGATGCAAGGGTTCACCTTATTGTTATTTTTCTTTTCAGATTTAACTCTCCCAGAAAATGACCAAACCCAATCCAAAATTTTGATAACACAATTACAAACAAACACCATAATTACGCCTAATTTTATTCCTACGGAAATTAAGAAATCAACTGTCCCCAGGACCATTTCCACCAATGGTCTAAATACATTACCAGATGATCTTCCAAAAGATCAAAGTTTTGAAGAACACGTCGAGTCTGGCAAAGAAGTAGAAGAAAGTGATTCATCAAGTAATCACTCGTTTGAAATGATTGAAAAACCGGATTTAATTGATGATTTTGTTGTAATTGAAGAAGTTGCTAAAGAGGCACATGAACATCTGGAAAACTCCAGAACTCAAATAGATATTGACCTGAAAACCAATCGAATGATGTTCGATGTAGATGTTGAAAACTATTTATCTAAATCTACTGAGGTTAACATTGAACAAAACTCACATACCAAAATTACCAAAGAACCTGATACACATTCTAAATGGAAAACAGATAAGCCCGCGTTTGGTTATGAAGTAGAATATGAACGCTATCCATTAGAGGACATTAAGGAAGAAGACACAAGCGATTTTGATCCAACCTCGAGTCGTGTTGGTAGTCTTGGATCATTTAAAGGATCTGGCGGAAGTAAGGGTAGCTATTCAAGCACTCCCGACTACGATGTCTTGGCAAGTCGCCGATATTTCACTAGACATGGAGAAAATGACGACGCCTCCATGTCCAGTTTACAAGAATTTGAGAACTTAGAGCAAGCCATGTCACTAGAAATGAAACGCTTTCATCAAGGCTCCCAGGATTCTACTAGTAACGGCAGTTTCAAAACTCGCTTTTTCGCCAGCAAAAGCAGCCAAGGAGATGATATTTCAGTAAGTTCACTAAAAGAGTTCGAAGGACTGGAAAAAGCATGCATTGCTGCCCACAAGATCGAAATTAAAGTAAAAGAAGAAGAAGCACTTCTTGCCCAGACAGATGAATTTCAAGAAAGTGTGTCGTCGGTAACATCGAGTATAATTAGTGTTAGAAAACTGCAAATCGCTTCCAGTGATGATGAGGAATACGAAAGACGAGTCAACGAAATCGACGAGATCATCAGACAAGCTCAGTTAAATATCGAAGCATTCGCAGAAATTGAAGCAACAGAATCATTAGGGAAAGGCGATTCAATAGAAGAAGTGTCCAAAGTGCCGGAATTAGAATTTGACGCAACATGCAGTAAAACTATTAGCAAGATTGAAGATGAAGATGCAATGATTGGTTCAACAGACTCTTTGGAATTACATGGAAAAGTAAGTCGAAATGATAGTGCGGACAGTTTGGAAGAACATAATGCTACATGTGATAATTTAACCACCAGCACCGACTCGATAGAACCTAAAGTGGACAAAGTAGCCAGAGATAGTGACATTATGACTGACAGTATCGAAGTTAAAGAAGATAGAAGCGGCCTAGATTCCAGTAGTATCGAACAAAAAAAACATTTTAAAAAGTGATAAAAGCAATTAGTCGTATTAAGAATCGATTGACAACAAATACTTTGCGGGCAATAATTAAAGAAACATACCAAAAATTCAATACCCTAAAATGACATATCTTCTTGAGTTGAAATTAAACTCAAAATTTGCAGCAATTTGGGACAATTCAAACCTTCAGCTTAATAAGTACTAAAATAAATCTAATGCTTGCTCGAACCTTCGTCTGAATTCTCTAATAATAAGTTAATGATTAAGAAATCAATATTTTTCGAGTTTTATTGAAAATGCTTTGATTAAAAAACCATTGTAAAAGGCAGATGGCACACTAAAAAAATTGCCAGCTTTAGATAAGAATTTCAAGTCACTCTGTCTTTCTCATTAAAAAAAAATCTAAAAAGAAGAAATGTCCATTAGCACATCCTGCCTATGACACACTCTTTATAGAAACAACACAGTTTGTAATGATATTTTGAGATATCTACAAAGAAAGTAGAATTTCTAAACGAATTATATTCCTAAGATAAAATGGGCATGTGGTAACGTTGCGTAAGCTTTCTTACAATTGATCCCGTTTTTCGCCTGAATGGAATATATTTTTCTCCTCGCTATGATAATAATTGTAATCCAAATAGATTTGACGCTCTCAAGGCTGTTAAAATATTGTACAAGTTGTATATAAGGATAGAAACAATATAAAAAACCTATAACATAAATAATTGTTTTCCATCGGCAGAAAAATGTGCCATCATGTAAGAGGCTTATGTAAAAAAAATGAAATTAGTAAATCTTGCAAGGAGTACAGCAAGAAATTATTTGTCTAATAAAACTGATATGTGATGAACCATAAATAGAATGACTAATTACGGAACAGATTAATATATTAATAATATATTTAGATATTTAATTAGTGTTCAATAAAATAGCTTACGACTAAATGGATAATTATAAATTGTAAGCGAAACTATTTCCTTCTTTGCGTAGAAAACACTTGTTTGGGTTAGTGGTTTATCCTAAATAAAAATTTACACAGAGAAAGAAATAGATTTGTTTAAAACGCAGCTTCATATTATTTTCATGTAAAAATACATATTTTATTGGAAACAGGAGTACGTATTTTATGCGCGTACAATTGTTGGACAGATTAAAACAAAGCTTTCTAATAACACAAACCAATCTTGTTTTTTATTGTGGTGATATACTAGTGCCAGGAATATCCTTACTAGTACCAAAGGTAAAAAATACCATTTAATTAATGAATCGTGTGCTCTTTATTTAAAATTACAAAGATTTTAAAAAATAGTAAAAATATCTTCAAAAAGTATCTTAAAAATCCTTACAAAAAATTTTTATTGGGCGGATATAAAAATTGTTTTATTTCTCACTATTAGTGCCGAATTGTTTCATTAGTTCCTGCGGTTTAAATGTCCCTCTCTCGGTAATAATTCCAGCAATTAAAGCAGCAGGAGTAACATCAAAAGCGGGATTCCAACAAGAAATTCCTTTCGCTGCGATTCTATGTTCTCCTACATGAGTCATTTCTCGATCAGGTCTTTCTTCAATCACAATATGGTCCCCACTGCTGATTTTCATGTCAATAGACGTGAAGGGAGCAGCTATGTAAAAGGGGACATTGTGATGTTTGGCAATGACGGCTATCTGATAGGTCCCAATCTTATTAGCTGTGTCTCCATTAGCCGCAACCTTAACAGATTATTTAAAACAAATTCGAAACGATAATAATTTACAGTAATTTACCCTGTCGGCGCCTACCACAACTGCTGAAATATTGCGCTGCTTCATTAAAGCGGCTACCATACTATCCACAATTAAAGTAGCAGGAATTTTATCATGTACCAATTCGTAGGCTGTTAATCGGGCACCCTGATTGTACGGTCTCGTCTCCGTACAGTATACGTGCTCTAACAAGGCAATTTTTAAATATAAAATATATGTATTTATTTTAAATCATGAATTACCTAATCGATTCTTGCTATGTAAACTTCGAATAACACCTAGAGCAGTGCCATAACCAGCAGTGGCTAGCGAACCCGTATTACAATGTGTTAATATACGCACTAGACTGTCACCGGATGTGGCGGAGAGTATCGCTTGTGCCCCATTCTCTCCTATTGAAGTGTTATCAGCAATGTCTTTCGTCAACATTCGCTCAATGGTGCTTAAAAACCTATAAACGCTTTGCAAGAGAGCAGTTTTTGGAAATTAAACAATTAATTACGCTTCTTTCATGGCTTCTAAGGAAATTGCATCATCTTTCGTCAATTCATTGGCAAGTTTGATTAGATCTTCGGCAGCAATTTTCATATTTACAGCTGTTGGTCGGGAAGATACCAAATAGTTTAGTTTTCCTTCGATTTCTTGACGTAGTTGTTTTTTGTGTTCGAATGATTCTTGACTCAATTCTACAGCCAAACTAAGACATCCGACGATTGCAATCGCAGGTGCACCACGTACCTTGTTATATATAATTAATTATTAATCACATTCAATAAAATATACTGTATCTTACCTGCATTTTATTAATGGCCTTCCAACCATCTTCAACACCCTTCAATTGAATATATTTTGTTTGGGCAGGCAGTAAAAGTTGATCCAATATTTCCAAAGAGTTGTTTTCATATTTTATAGCTCGTAAAGACATAATTTCAGGCGAATCAAAAATGTAATGTTTCGCAATTAAATGAGCTTAATTTAGAAAGACGTTTACAAAGAGATTAAATACAACTACTTCATTGTGTTGGCACAAGTGTAAATTGATAAAAATGTATAACAGAATAATTACATAAAATGCGACTGTTGTGCGGCATGTGAGATAACCTAAAAATGTTCTACACAAAATCTTTATATTTGTTGCGTAATTTTAAATGGTATTATTTTCGAAATTATTGAAGAATGAGTCCTTAATTAAAAATAGATTTATATTTGTCGTATTTTCTAAAATTTAAAATTAAAAATTACATCTGGTCCTCTAATGGAAAATTTATAAATGAAAATACAGGTATCTTTGTAGTTAGGTGGTTACGCTGCAAGTGCCAGCTGTCCAACGAATATACACGCTGTCAGTCAGTTCTGTTGCTATCTTTACTTTGATACTTTCGTATCCACGTGATTTTAGTTTGACAATCCTTTTCCTTTTGTAAATAAAGCAAAAGCAGTGGCAGTGGCATAGATTATAGACTAAAAGAAAAATCTTGTACGATTTTTAGGCCTCCAAAAAAGTTTAATTTTTTTGTTAGTGAAAAATCTAATACCCTCAAAAAATGGAGCTTGAAATTGCAAGTGTGGTGAAGGAACTAAACAACATACTTGATGGAAAACAACCGATAAGAGAAAAAATCTCTCAATATGTGGTTGTATTAAACACTGCAATCGACTATTTAAAAGTAAAAAATTACGCTTATGCTGCAAAGTACTATGATTCCATATATGAGTTTTTAAAAGATGATCGTCTACCAAAAGAATTCCACATAGAACCTAAACACCATTATGCAGTTCAAGTGTGCCTTTGTTATTCCCATCTTAAATCAAATAACTTTGATTTAGCAAAAGTTATTAAACATTTAAAATATGTCTATAACACTAAATTTGTCTATTACATGGAAATATTGTTGCGTTTTCAAAGAGAAAAGTAAGCATATCAATTTAAGCCTTATTCGTATCACTGTACCTCATTTTTTTCTGTTTCAGCTATTCCAAAACTATTGAACTTATTAACCGAATTCTTAAAATAGGTCCTGGAGAAATTGAAGATATAACTAAAGTAAAATACTTAGATATTGTGATTCTAAGCGAAAAAATCATTCTTGATCTTAATCCCGATGTTTATCATAAGAATTTGGAATTAATGGGATTATTTTCATACGTAAAGTACGTATCCTCAAATATATACTGAAAAGTTTGCAATATTGTTTGATTTTTGTAGGGAAAAGTCTAAAAATATTACCGATGTGGAACCAGTCGACGAATCACAAGTATTGGAGGTTTTTAAAGCCACTGTTAGTACAATCCTGAAATTAGTAGACAATTATGGACTATACAAAGGCCACAAACACTTTGCAAATATACGAGAGAAATATAAAAATCATGTATCTGAAGTTGTGGACTTGTTCATGAAAATGAATGAA
This sequence comes from Silvanus unidentatus, assembly GCA_963930825.1. Classification (NCBI taxonomy): domain Eukaryota; kingdom Metazoa; phylum Arthropoda; class Insecta; order Coleoptera; family Silvanidae; genus Silvanus; species Silvanus unidentatus. The sequence continues at coordinate 2,551,314 of OZ005760.1, forward strand.
AGATATCAAATGTTTTTAACAAGTTTTATGTATGCTAATGGAAATATGTATACACAATTAGAACCATTTATCAGAAATAAACCTAGACGCCAGGGTAAAGAAAATCAGTCAAACAAAAATATGCGATTACATTTTATTATTCTTTTAGAAGTAACTATAGAGGAAGAATCGGATGGGGACGAATGGGAGAGTTTATCCGGCAATTTTGCAGATGCAGAGGTACTTACTAAAACATTTACACAAACATGTTATTATTATTAAGTGAATTTATGTTCTTAGACGTCTACAGACCCTCCAAAAACTAAAGATTCCACGGCTCAAACAAAATTGAAAGTTAAAGAGCGATCAGTGCAGACAGTAATGTTACTAAAAATAATTCAAAACATTTTATTTAACTAGTCGATTTTAGGATGACCGTTCGTGTGACACAAACGAGGTCTTAGAGGAAACCCCTATAGAAAATTTGTTAAAAGAGTTTCTTTATATCAAATCGAACGTGGATTGTAACGATAGTGAATATGTAGTTAAACAATTACAGTCCGAATTGGACAATTGGGACAAAACGTTTCAAAAAGAAACATCAAAAGGAGTTGAAAGAATAGAGAAATTAAATGAGGAACTCGTGAAAGTGAATGAAGAACATAATAGTTTAACGTATGAATATTGAAAGTAATTTATTGATTAAATTAACAGAAATTTTGTCTACAGGGCCCAATTCGCCTTTTTGAACGACATCGTTAATAATCATGAGTCAGAAATGGATACAATCCAAGAGGATATTTGGATGCTGCTATTAGAAAAGTACCAAGCTCAAATGAAAGAGTATAATAGGTAATTTACGAATAATTTGTGGTTTATTAGTTTAAACCTGATAAAAATTTTATTGCAGACGAGAACAGGAATGTGATTTTATGATAAACACTTTAACTAATATAAAAATTAATTTAAATAATGAGACTCCATTCAAAGAAACTGATTGTTTGGAGTATATAAAACTATTTCAAACAGAATATGGAAATATTCTTGAAGCGAAATCGCAATTGATGAAATATTTTCAAAATGAAATAGTAAATGGATCGAATAAATACAGAGCAATACAACATTGGCCTACAGTTCCAGAGAAAAATTTGGATTATTTATCAAAGTTTTTAGATTATTTCAAACAAACTTTCTCCCTATTGAACACATTTAGTTTGGATTAGAAATTTTTGTATTATTAGATAATAAGGACAAACATTAAATCTTGTTTATATCTGTTACGATGTACATTTTCCCCAACTATTTATGACTTTAGAAGTGTTTTTCCTATTAAGTTATCGTTTCGAGATAACACAAAACAAACATTACAACGTGTTGTAGGTATTAAATACATTTTGGATACCTAAGCCATTGAAATATTGTGTAACATATTGTATTGTCATCGATAAATTTAGTTATCGAGTAATTAAACTTAAAATTATATATTTTGGCAGTTCGTGTATAAACCAACAATTGAATCAAGGTATTCAGAAACCGGTGTTTCATTTGATTCATATTTAATGATAGCCACATTTTTAAGTAGAGCACGAAACGTGTTTGTGTACATAATTGGCTTATTTTATCTGGCTTTATCTCTGGGCAAACTTAAAATAAGGCATTGCATATTATCAGGTGATGTAAATTTTCCAGATCCAAAGTCAGAACAAGGGTAAGTAATATATGAATAAAAATTATAAAAAAAACGATATCAGCTTTTGATCTTTTTTGAAAACGTAGTAAAATTTTAATTTCACCATATTTGAATTTATGTACATATAATAAAAAGGAACTAAACAAGATTTTATCACCATAACCTCACTTAGAGATAAGTTGTTAATACAAGGTCAGTACTACTTATTAAATGATATTTTTTTAATATTTTACAAAACAACAAACGTATTGATTAAAAACTGATTGTTATATGTACCATAAGTTTAGTATTTGATAATAATATAGTTATTACAAGTGGTGAAACAAACTGTTAAAAAGAAAAATAACGAACTATTCCTCATTTTACAGCTCCACAACCATGGAGCTTTTAATGTCTGATGATTGCGTCTTACGGAGCAAATATGTACACATGCCAGATGCGAAAAAGAAAGTGGCAATGTTATTAGCAGCAGGCAATTCAAATTTAGAGGAAGGCAAATACCACGAAGCTTATCCAATTTTTAAAAGTCTTTGGAATTACTTGAATGATGCTAGGCATGATGACCGTTTGGAAATGCAAGAGAAACACCGATATGCAATATCCGCAAGTCTCTGTTACGCTGCTATAAAAGCTAAGCAAAGTCTTATCCAAATCAACGTTGTTATAGAGAATATTAATTTTGAGTCCAGCATTATTTTCACTTATTATTTGGAAGTAATGAACAGTTTTAGGCAATCTAAGTGAGTATACAGAAGATTTTTTGCGAGAATTGAACTTGAATTTTGAAATATTCTAGTTATGCATCCGTTATTCAAAATATAGAAAATATTCTAAAAAGAAAATCAACTTTAAAACCATTCAATATCTCTTACCATGGCGTGGATTTATTGGACACCGACAATATTCCCGAACTAGATAGCAACGTAATGTACCCGAACTTAGAAATTTACGGCCTATTTGCCTGTATTATGGAAAATCAAGGAAAAACGCAATCGAAAAAGAAACAAACTTTTGGTTCAATTACGAAAAAACATTTTCACAATTTTATTAAAGAATTTCTGGATAGTGTTGTTAATATAGGATTAAAAGATAAATCTGATATTAAAACGAAATACAGTAAAGGGGACACGGTGAAAAAGTTGCGAACAATGTATGAGAACGTGGAGAAAAAGGATAAGAAGAATATAGTGAACATATTGAATGGAAAGGCGCGACTATTTAACGAATTGACTTCCTTATTACCCCAAAATAGTGAAGTGCGGAATCATTTTGCAGCTATGGAATCGAAATATGAAAGCAATGAGTGCGAATGCTGTGAATCGGATGATTCGGATGATGTTATTATATGTAGAGTGAATGTGAATGAAATATTACACAGAATGCAGATAGGACAAGATTTTCAAGAGTTTAAGAAAGCGGTAAGTGAAATACTTTGAATATAGACAGATACCGAATGGACTTTATTTACAGATTGATGATATTGATAGTGCACAACAGCCCGGTACACAGAAAACGTCTACATTCAAAAGCGTCAAAAATGTTCGAGATGCTCAGGTTTGTTTTGATTGCAAATTATTTTTATGTAACTATATTCTAAATGTAATATTTTTTAGACTGATACAGATAAATTGGCACAAGCGAATTTCAAACATAAATTAGTGCAAGTCCAACCGAAAAAGAAACACATTTCAATTCAAACTGTAAAAAAAATCTTGTGATTATTTCAACTATTTACAATGTTTGATTTTAGGAAGTTAAGACGAAGGCGGCAACTAAAAAAACAATTGTAGAAGAAGAAACATTGAAGCAGCTTTTAAATGAAATAACACAGTTTAAAAAGGTTGTAGCAGAAAAGTCTCAACATAATGTTATAAACAAATTGAAAAACGATATCAAAAAGGAGGAAGCTAGACTTGCGGTTGAACTGGAGAAAAGTGATAAACAAGCGCAAGATTTAATCAAAATCATTAACAATAAGAGAAATGACAATCTTTTGCTGAAGTAGGTTTTCTTATATACATATATTTTGGTTTTTATTTATTCATTAAAATTGTTTATACTATAGAAAGAAAATTGATGCTATTAATGAACTTGTTAATGCTAAGAAGAAAGTGTGCGATAGTTTACTGGATGTAAAAAAGCAACAGATTCAAGAGAGATACACGATTGAAATGATGGAATATGTGAAGTATGGAAATTATTGTTTTGTTTGGCAATTTTCTTTAAAATGTTCAATGTTTTAGGCGTGAACGACAATGCGATTTTATACTTGATTATTTCCGTTCCAACGAGATATTAGGTTATTCGAGTAAATATGTGGAATATTGGAAAAACCAGTACGAGAAAATGGTCAATGGAAGGACACAATTTATGTCACATTTTCAGAAAGGACAAGGTTTTGATTTTAAAAATTGGCCAACATTGCCTATTCTCGATATGACACAGTTTTATAAATTTTTTGAAGAAAGCATTTTAGTTTTTACGCTTATTAAACAGTTTCAAATAATGGAAAAAAGAAAAAGTATTGTTATAAAAATTTTATAGATCCGCCCTAACATCTGTTCTGTTTTAGAAAGCGATAAATCTGTTCGGCCAGACACAGAAGATGCCTCTAAAAAAGTATGTATCTAAACTTTTCGCTAATTTAACCAGTTACATTTTGGGTTTTCAGAGCCTTTTAACATACTTATCAACTTGTTTACCAAACGTTAATAAAATGGATATGTTAACGAGTTTAAAAAACATTTTTGAACGCAATCATAGTCGCAATTTGACCTCACATGATGTTCTAGTTTATGTAGACACCTATTTTAGTGATGCTGACAATATTTGCACAATCTGTCTGGAAGAATATACAAAGAAGGAAACATTTTTGACAAAGTGTAATCACAAATTTCATTCCAGTGTAAGGATTTTCATTTTTCAGTAGTTAAAAACTAGTTAATTCATTAATCTTTTTAGTGTATAAAATTGTGGATGGAAAAGAGTACTTGCTGTCCAATTTGCCGAGCGGATGATCTACGTGCCATTAAATAAGTACGAACTTTGTGCTCGAGTGTATGGGTTTTGTAAGATTTTTTTTATACATCTTTTTGGTCTTATGAAACTTGTAAAGAATATTCTACATAGTTTAAAGTATTAGGAAATAGGTCGGGAAATAGTCTCGGAAATAATAATGGTGTAGGGATCATTCAATAATCGTATAAAAACAATCTTGTTTGTATTATAATAGTTAACTAAATATTTTTGCTGAAACTTGTAAGTTTATACATAATGACTAAATAAACATTCTAATCTTTTTTAATTTGCTCATCAGTTGAACCCTTTCCTTCTGCAGCACTAATTTTGGCGGCAATATCAGCATACTTTTGTGCTCTATACGCCTTTTTCGCTTCGTCCAATAAGACATTATGGATGAGATTGCGATTTGAATATGTTTCGGGTAATAATGATGGATACGGATTACCTTTTAATTCCAAAACAGCTCTATCGTAATAATGAGGATATGCTGTAGGTGCCTTTAAAATTCTCGTTGATGCTGAAGTGTAGTTTTGGTATCGTGGAGCTAGTACTTTGAATAATTTGTGAACGATTTGTTTTTCTGTTAACCAATAATCGGCAATTTCCATTGTGGTTTTATGGCAATCTCCGTATCGGATTGCATCTGATATTAACTAAAAGAATAAACATGAATATGTTTTTTTCAATCTGTTGTAACAAAGTATACCCTTTCAGCGTACATTCGGGCCTCTTCAGCTCGTGGATAATTCAATTCAATGCGTTCATGTTTGAATAGAGCAGTTACAGTTTTACGTAGTTTATCTAATCGTCCTTCTGGGCCTTTAGGATTTCGAAATTTTCTTAATCTGGGATTGACTTTAATTTTTAATTGTGATACTAGTTTGTTAACTTCGGCCTGATTCATTTTTAATAGTTTTTTTACAAGAAATAAGTCGGACAAATAGTTAGGTTAGATTGATTAATGCTAAACTAAAACAGGAATCTGCATTCCGTAAATCAAATATGATAAAATAAAAAGTCCCTGTATATTTTTAAATTTAAATATTTAAATTCTTTATTGAAAAATTGAAAATCTACCTTTTCATCAAATGAACACGCTTGTCCACTAGCTATCCATGTTGAATAAATAATCTTGATTATTACTGTTTTAGTGCTTTCTAATATATTTAATAACTGTTCATGTTGGCTTATGGTTAGCCATCAAACTCTGATTGAATTGAATTACAACAATAAAATAAGTCGTAGCTGCACTTATTATACTAAACAGCGTACTTTTATTAATTTCAAAAAATCCAGCCGCTGAAAATACTGGAGAGTTTGATATTATTTGTTTAGCAAAAAGTAAGAGTTCCCTTCTTTCACTTGACGAATCTGAATAATCTTCTTGCAATTTATAACAAATTTTAAAGGTTCTTAAAGCTTCTTCTTTAACCCATCCACAAGAAAACATTACAAGTGCAGAGGTTGCCTGTCAAAAAAATTATTTATAATTAATCAGCCGTTTACAGAAGCACACAAATAGTAACACAACATTGTGTTACTATTTGTATGTATAAGGATAAGAGAACGCGTCTGGCAAAATACCATTTAACGGGAAAATTAAATAAATGCGCTCGTGTAACATCTGGGTTCAATTCACGATTCAAATCCCTAGGGAAAAAGCTGTAGCAACTTTATTGGGAAAGTTGCATCAGGACATACCTAGGTATAGGATTTCCATTCAAAATCGACTAAAGTGTAACAAAAATCGTGAAAAAACCATTTAAAAATTTCATATATACTTACTGTATATAAAGCTGCCAATATTGCATAAATTATTATAATATTCATGTTGTATAACTGATACACCGCACAATGGTAAATAAACGAGAAGCTCATTAATATGTTTACCAAAACGTACGAGTTAAAAAATACCATTTTTGTACCAAAAATTGAATCGATACTATCCACTCCATCATTTAATAAACGATACAATTTTCCAATGTAACGAATGGTTTTGGTGGTGCTCTCAGAATATTTTCTGGGGTGGTCTTGCTGAATTATTGCGATACAAGTGACCTCCAAATAGTTGTTGAGTTTGTTAAATCTCCAATAAAAATTCTGCACTAATTGATAAAAGATGAATACAGAAATAGAATGAAATGCGGCAAAAATGTGGTCATCAATGTACCAAACGGAGGTAATCAAAAAGTAACTTAATTTAAAATCTGTCCATATAAGAGTGCAAAGACTTCGTAGAAAAAGATGAAGAAATAGAATGGCGAGAAGTTTGATCATTAAATTGGTTGTAATTTTAGAACTACCACTTTTTGGTAATTGATGGTTTATTACTTTTGAATCATAGTAATTTATAATCTTAATTAATTCTTCCCATTTCAAAATTTGCGTGAATGAGGTGTAAAATGTTACGTTACTCCATAAACATAATATTATTTGATTCAAAGCATCCAAAACGCATTCCACTACAGGCATCATTTTATAACTGCTTCTTAATTTATTTCTTGAACATATCACCCATATAATATTGTACACAAGCACGAAAATCACTCCGAAAGTTCGATGGGTGGAGCTTTTAATGAAAGTATTTCGTTTAAAATCATATTTCGGCGTAAGGAACAGAATTGAGGATAGGGTTAAAACATCCTCAAATTGGTTCCATGAATTCATTGCGACTGTTATTTGAAAAAGAACTAACAATACACAACCTATGTAACGTATTTTATATACCTATTATTGTTTACTTTTCTGGAAAACCAACATTTATATCAATAAAATTAATTTATTAGGTACTGGTCTAGAGGGAATTTAATCAGTCAAATTGTGGGAACATTGCTGTGGGTTGGATAGATACTTGCAATATGTATATTGAAATATTTGATGGTGTTTTTCCTTTTTTTTAGAAATAATCAAAATAAATTATTCGTATATTTTTATTATTTACCTCTTTATTTATTGGTAAGCATAGCATACAATTTGATTTTTAAGTATGTTAATAACATCATGTTGATTTGGAGCGAGTCAGATGGAATTTTAAAAAACGAAGTCTATAGTCTAATAGTAAATTGAAATAATTGAATTGTGTAATAATTGTGAAGGGTTTTTATTATTTTGGTACAATACAAGTCCTTATCAAGAATGTAAATAAAGCATACATATTATATACTTACCTAGTAATGATTTTTTTCCCGCTCCAAATGGCTAGCCAAGGACCTAATATTGATATCTATTTTTTCGATATGTTTTTTATAATATCACAAGTTTATCTACAACTTAATAGGTATTATAAATACACAATTATTGGTACATTTATTAAATAAATATATTTGGCAAAAAATATCAAGGATGTAGACACTCGTAAATACATTTGTCTGGTTCCTTTTTTTAGTATCACAAATAAAATGATGAAAACTCCACCAAAACACAAACCCCTAAGCGTCTAGGACATGATTTAAGTACGCAATATAACAAATGGCTAGTCTAAGAATTTCAATTTTCGATAATTTCTTATCGGGAGGTAGCGTTGGCAAAAGCTTTCGGAGTTCTGCAAAAGCAACATTGAATGCTTCTACTCGAATTCTTTCTCTGGTAGCATGAGCAGTTCGGTATTTTTGAGTAGCTCGACGACGTCTTCTACGTTCTTCTCTGCTTAAAGCCCCCATATCGTTGTTTTTGTCTCTACTGCAGAGAAAAAACAGCAGTTAGCTAAAGCTAAAACTAGAATTCCCACTACAAACTTAAACCCTGAAAAGAAACTTGAAAATAGCATTTTTAATATACAAATGGAATTGGGGCTTAGCGACCGAGAGCAACTATACGACTTTACAATTTTGTTTATGGATTCCTGTAGAGCGTGACAGATGACATAAAATATACATATTTCTTTGAAAGGGGTATAAAAAAGTTTCTAACATTATTGATTGCTATTTTCAAGTTATACATTTTGCTCAATAAAAGTTCAAATAACATGCAAATGATTGATGTTCCATCAGGAAGTAAAACTTTAATGACATTGTTACTTCACATGAACACGAAATCTGAAGAAATCCTCAAGCAAATATTCATACTTACTTTCTTCTTGGTACAACGTTGTTGCAGGAAGTAATTGTTTGCAACACTTCCCGACCGTCTGGATTGTTCATCATTGCATCTTCACTCAGTGAAGAACAGCGAAAGCAATTCTCATCGAAGTTCTTAATTTTATTCTGTAAAGAAAACATAAATCTCGATTTATAACATTGCTCTATCAATAATAAATTTCCTAATAATAGTAAAATGAAGAGGACTTGCATAAAGTTCCTTCAGGGGATGCTTTTGGGGCACATCAATATTTTATTGAATTGCAATATTTCCATAAAACCTGACATATGTGTGTCTGTATTTATTTAAGCATTTATAGAAGTGGTTACAATTGGGGGTATCGGGAATTTGGTGGCTTTTCCCATCCAAGGCTCCAGGGAGCAATGCCAGATCCTGCACCGCTTGCACGTGCCAATGCAGTCAACACCCCCGAATTATGTACTTATCAATCACCCCATAAACAATCGTATAATTAGATTACATTATAATCTGCTGATGTGTTCAACCGTGAAATTGTTACATTGGACTGGAACGTGTTCAGCACGCTTTTTTAATGTTATGTGCATAAATAGAACAAATTGCAATTTTTGTATAAAAAAAAAGAAAAACCCTCCACAAATAAATAATGTTTTCAGTAACTTGGAACTTACGGTTTAATAATTGATTGTCTTCAAAAAATAACTTATCACTTGCAAGTTAAACGTGCAACTGAGGGATGCAAAAGCAGTGCAGAAGATGGAAGTGAAAAAAGTGTTGCAGCATCCTGCTGGCTGGTCTGGACCACCCCTGGACCAATAGCATCCCTTATCAGGCTCTGAAACGCCTTTAATCAATATTCGTACTGATTTCAATCACATTAGACAATAGAAAGGGTGGAGTTTCGATTAAATTTTGTCATTGCAATTTTAACCAAGAAATTATAATACATTTTAATTCATAAATTTAATTTTTGTTGTTTAAGATAGTTATTCAAGTAATTATACCATTATTTTCGATAGAAGTACCTAAAATGACGTTCTTTATAAAAAATCTGGAAATAACAAGCATTCATTGCCCCTAATTAATAAATTATGGAAAAGTGTGATAGTGTGAATCTATATAGGTAAAAGGAAATGTGAAAATGTAAGGTGGTTGTCTAGGAAATATCGTTTCCAAGGTACCATTCAGTGGCTTGTTGACGCGAAATAAATTTTTTCACCATCGATTTCACAAAATACTTAAAAGTTCCTTTACATTTCAGGTGCAAATTAATGCGAGAATGCAGAAAACAATTAAAAAATAGACCAGACAATGGTATGGAACGATGGCCAGCAATTACAGCGCAAATCAGGTAAGTCTCAAACACTTCATCACGCACCCTTAATAACTAGCAAATACTCTAAGACTTATAAGAAAATAAACTAGAACAAAGAACAAAAACTCGAATAAAGCCCCTCTTTGTTGCATTAAACAATATTTATTAAAATAATATAATAAAACTCTATCGACAAAAACAATAACAAGGAAACAGTCCTAACCGTGGTAGGCCAGAGGAGCGGCGGCATATCGGGCTACTGGAGCTGCGTAGGCGACGGGGGCGGCAATTTTAGCAACGGGGGCCACAGCTTTCACATGCAAAGGTTCCCGGTGGACGACAGCATTGAAACCGTGCACAGGATCAGCGGTGTATTCAACAGTGCGTCTTGTGCCATCAGGATCCACGACGGAGTAGCTTCCTTGGACGACATCTCCACTTCGGCTCTCGCTCTGGCTCTTGGCATCGCCAGTTAGACCGTCTTGGACATCGTATCCGTACGAGTATTGTGGATTTGGGTCGTAGTCATCGGCGACAACGGTTTTAGCAATTGCTGGACCGGCGGCATAGGCGACTGGAGCGGCTACTTTAGCGTAAGCGGGTCCAGCTGCATAAGCCACTGGGGAAGCGGGCAACAGACCAGCTTTTGCGATGGCCACGAAAGCGGCGAAGATAACAATCTGAAATCAAGAAAATTCGGTATTACAGCGGAAAATTGAAAAATTGTTTACTATTGTACCTTGAATGCCATTGTGTTGCTATACAGATTCAGTTCTGAACTCATCAAAAATTGTGAACGGTTTATATAGTAGAAAAAAGTAGTACAGTGTCTGCAAATCTGGACCGGCACACCCAAAAAATCGCCTATCAAATTTCTTATATAATCCCAACTTTATGCAATCTTTTTTCAAAACGTTTAAGTTCTGCATGAGGTAATTACAGTGTTTAATTGACAGTGAGTTGTGTGAGGTTATTGCCAAGTTCGCTGATGTTTGGTAATCGGCATGAGAACATTTTGGCAGCTAATCTTGATTGAAAAATTATTGGTGCACCCATCCGATGATGCTGAAATTGCATTCGAATTGCGGTATATTTCATATATCAGTGGAGTATAAAATTCTGTAATTGAAGGTTTGGCAGTACACCTTGTTAGATGTAGTCTTTTTGTTATTATGTTTATTAGAAGGCGTGTTCGGAATGATTTGCTTAAAGGCTCGAATATAATGATATATGGAACAAAGATAGCATTTGTTGTGCAACAATAGATCATACAAGCAAGTGTGCTTTTTTAATTTCAAACACGATTTATACTTCAATTATTCACATGCAGATTTTATGGGCTCGATCTTAGCTATAAAAATACTTTTCAAATAGAGTCATCCGGATATTTTATAATCAAAGTGCATAGGTCGTATAGGTAATTTATTTCGCTCTTAAACCTCTTAACTCAAAAGGTCTTCAGAACGAATTAAGTATTCGATATTTTTCGGCATTATGAAATAATGTATGGTTTCATAATTTGAAAACGTTATAGTTTTGTACACAGGAAATAGACAATCGTGAGAAAAATAATTGCTTTAGAAAACCCATTAATGAGAGATAATAAATAATCAATTTATTTATATTGTATATAAGAGAAACACCACACGTTGTTGCCGCTAACCCAGTTCCATAATATCCAAAACAGTAATCGAATAAGTTATGTTGGTGAATCAATCATTCTTTAAACAAACTGGGAAATTGTCGATATTACAAGCGAGTGGCACACAAGTTATGCATCAGGACTATATAGTTGAATGATATTGCCCTTTATAGGAATACTGTCGTCACTCGTCAGACAGAGTTCAGTCCATTGAAAGAGTTAGCGAAACAATACCGTGTATATTGTACTAGTACCGCAATTTGGCCACAACAAATTTTAATCAATCACATTTTGACTTTTTAATAATCACTCATCCAAGTACACATGTAGTTAAACACTGAAGGGTTGTGAATGTGTAATTTTTTCTATACCCCAATGTTGGGGAGAAGAAAATTATCCATGAGGGGGTTAGTATCAATTATTCCAACGCGTGTGTTAATTGTTAATTAGCGGTCCAGTGTTTGGTGGTTGTTTTCTTAACAAAACAAGTAGAGAACAATAAATTATATTTTTTTATTCGAATTTGGCAGGTCCTGTTTGGCCTGACTAGAATCAGCCCTGAGCAATGTTCAATTGTTCAAAGTGTCCGTTCCGAGCTTTAGAGGATTAAGTTGTTATGATTTGTTGGATATTTATCCCCGGGGTGAGACAGGTGCTTATTAATAGTTGCGTTGCACTATCGATTTGGTACATAAACCGATTTTAAATATTGTAATTCTAAAAAATAAAGAAAAGATTTACCTAAAGCACGAAGCACACGTCTTGCGAAATTTTTAAAAACAGTTTAAGAATCGAAATTGTTTATTAGTTTAGAAATTAATTCAAAGTGTATTTGCGTGAAATTAATTATAATTATAGCACCATTTTATTCAATGATTAAATACAGAAGCAATTAATATTAGTGGATTTTATTGGGTCAATTGATTTTTTTCAAATGAATTTTTTCTTTGTACTACCGCGTGCTAATCTCCATTAAATTACGTTTAGGCATATTGAATTTTGTCAACTTAAATACCATACATTTAAGTAACAACATGCACATATCATAAATTCATTTAAATTTAATCTATTATACCTTTGTCTATTATTTATGGCTTTCATAAATTACATTTCTAATGACAAAACAGAATACAAACCTATATTTTAACTGAATTTACAACAAATTAGGTCTTCTATTTCGTACCGTTTAAGGAGCAGAAAAGCATTTAACAGGGATAGGTAATAGGTAAATTAATCCTGTTCGGATAGTGTGCCTAATTGACTCTAGAAACAGTTTCGACATAAGGCATTCAATGATGAGTTCACTTGAACAACTTTCCGAAATTCTATTATGTACATCCACCAACTCGATGTCAATTTGATAGAGGGCTCACACCCTTAATTCGTATAATGACACCCATGCACAATTGAATTTTGCACGTGTTATTATTATCCTCCCCATTGACCATCTAAAAAACTACTTGTAATCTCTTTTGCTTCTCGCATGTTTAGGGGTGGCTCGTAAACATCATTAATTTTTTTATTGTTGTTTATATACTTGTAATCCGTAACACATTAATCATAAGGTATTAAGTTGTATCTGTTTGTATTTACTTAAATTTTTTTATTTCCATATGCCCTTACTTTTTGAACAGGGGAATGTGGGGAAGTGAGCAAACCGTTAAAAGTATGGAGCTACATCTTTAAAATCAACATAAAACATTATCCTGGATTGAAAGGATATTTGTTTAAATTTAAATTTTGTATTTTTCCCTCTGTTTTAAATTTGAATGCGCAGTTTCCCAAATGCACAACTTGGAATTTGGAAACATAACCTTAAAATTCTAACGTGCTAAATGAAAGTAATAACAATTAAAGTGTTTTTTAATTAATAAAAGGTAAATTATGGCATCTGTCCATCGTGAATTACCTGACGAGGAGTTATTCCGTGATGTGGAGGACTTTGACGACGTTAATTTAAGTGCTTTAACATTAGAAGATCAAAAGGGCGAATTCGCTGAAGAGAATTATTCAGAAGATGAATATTACGACTACGAGGACGAGGATGATGATGAAAGTTATTCGTACCCTGAATATAATAAGTTGCACAAGAAATCAGATTTCAGTGGTGAAAGTCAACATATAAATCCACAGTTAATTTCCAATAAAGTAAGCAATTACCAACCAAATGAGAAGCTGTTTAAGAAGTATACAAATAAAATCAATGTGGAAAAGTATGAGATCCACTCATTGCCCAGTCATGCCACAAATCGATTACTGGAAAATGAGAAACGTATGGAAGGTGAGAGAATTAGGACTAAGGACAAACATGATCGGGCCACTGCAGAACAGGTCATGGATCCCCGCACCAGAATGATATTATTTAAAATGTTAAACCGAAATGTAATATCAGAGGTGAATGGATGCATTTCAACCGGTAAAGAGGCCAATGTTTACCATGCATCGTCCACCAAAGGCGATCAATTTGCAATAAAAATCTACAAAACGTCCATTCTGGTATTTAAAGATCGAGATAAATACGTAAGTGGAGAGTTTCGCTTTCGACATGGTTACTGTAAGCACAATCCACGAAAAATGGTGCGAACGTGGGCGGAAAAGGAGATGCGGAATTTGGTGCGTATGCATTCAAATGGGTTAAATGTGCCCGAACCGATTCTATTACGATCTCATGTACTTTTAATGAGATTTATTGGAAAGGATGGTTGGCCAGCCCCCAAATTGAAAGATGTGGAATTGAGTGAGTCGAGAGCGCGCCAAATATATCGTGATGTTGTAATTACAATGTGGAAAATGTATAACAAATGTAAATTGGTGCATGCAGATCTGTCGGAATTTAATATGTTGTATCATAATGGGGAAATATTTATTATCGATGTTTCGCAATCGGTTGAACACGACCATCCACATGCGTTGGAGTTTTTGAGGAAAGATTGCACTAATATAACGGATTATTTTAAAAAGAATGATGTTGGGACTATGAGTATTAAGGAGTTATTCGATTTTATAACGGATCCAACGATAAATGAATCGAATATGGAAGATTGTTTGGATAAATTAGCGGAGAAAGCTTCAGAAAGGACCGAAATTACGTCAACGGAACAGGTAATAAATTTAGATTTTATGCTTATTCGTGTTTTGAATAATATCTTTCGTGTTTAAGATTGATGAAGAGGTGTTTAAAAATGCTTATATTCCAAAACGTTTAAATGAAGTTATTGATTTTGAACGAGATATTAATCAAGTGAAGTCGGGGATTTTGAATGATTTGGTTTATAAGACGTTGGTGGGATTGAAACCAGACTTGAGTGGGACGGTTGAGAAGCCACAAATATTAGATAATGGAAATTCGGAGAGTGATGGTGAAGAGGATAGCAGTAGTGAGAATTCGGAAGAAGAAGGCAGCAAATTTGTAGATGCTTCTAGACCAAAACATGAAACTGTAGATGAGAAAAAAGCGCGTAAAAAGGCAATTAAAGATGCTAAAGCTGAAAAGAGAAAAGTAAAAATTAAAAAACATATCAAGAAGAGAAAAGAAAAAACAACAAAAAAATAGTTAATCATTAGCAAATGTAACTGTTTTAATTCCCTGGAAATATATATTTTTTTTGTTAATTGATGTTTTATTATCATACATTGTGAGTCATTAGAATAACCACCAACCACTGGACCTTAGTAGTTAACTTTTAATTGTGTAAATTAATTTATTAACGTAATTTATTTAGTATGATTCAGCTTATAAACCGAAAAACTTAAAGAATTGGGAAGTACCAAAGTTTTATTGTGAAAAACCAAAACAAAGAAAAGGAAAAACGAAAATTATTGCTAATGACAGAGGTCATTTATTGCCTCATATAGGCAGACCACATAAGAATCCATGGGGAAACTTTATGAATACATGGCAAATGCCCAGGAAAATCAGCAGGAAGACTGGTGAGTTGCATTTATTTATCACTTTCTCAATTTATGTAATATTTGATTTTTTGGAATTTTAGCTGAAGATCTTAGTGGGAAAAAACAACATAAAAGATCGTTTTTATTTAAAAATCATAAAAACAATTCGGAAGATGAGGAATCACAAAATATCCAAGATATAAATGATGTAATATTAAAAATCGTCACTTTTCTCTACGTTAAATTAATTGTCGCTCTTTTTTAGGTAAAAGAAAAGGAAAACTGTATAGAAGTAATTCCATATGTGCCTGGTGATTTCACCGAACCAAAACACCGTTTAGATAGTCACGAAACTTTAGCAATCGAACGATATAAAAAGAACAACGAACCACCTCGAAAGGGATTTCCACGTACAAGAGATGATTTCTCTAGACAATCTCCCGAAATCGAAGACCTAACTGAACAAGTAAAGGAATTTTACGAAAAACATGAAGAAATGAAACAAACTGTCTACAACGATTCCGAAAACATTGACGATTCTAACAACGAAGACAGGATGTTATCGCCTGTTTTAGCAGCTATTTCAAATTTTAATCTTGCCAAAAAACTTCACAGAGAAAACTTGGAACATGAACCACTGCCAGACACTGTTACAGACGCGATTTACAAACGATTTCAGATGCAGCGAAATGGAAAAGATCCTGGACTAACATTAGCGGATGAAAATTTCGCATCTGCTGTTGGTTGGAAAGGCTATCCGGGCTACGGACCAACCAGATGCACTAAATTAAAAGTTTACCGACCTAAAACCGGCTTTATAAACCCGAAAAACAAACATGATGACAGTAGACCTAATAGTGTTAGTAGTTTTGATAAGAAATGGCGATTTATTCGTCAAAATAAAGTGTCTCCGATTGATTTGGCTATTTGTTGGGATTTAACACCGGAAAATCCCAAAGATGAGCCCAAACCACCAACGCATATCGACGGCTCGAATGGATCGGCAGCTCCAGCCGTCTTTTCCCTTGTCCATACACCAAAAAGTGAAAAAGATAATGAGATACAAGAGAAATGTGACGGTGTACATGGCTGTGGACCGATCTTCGAGCACGGTGGCCAACGAAATAACGAGAAAGATTTTATTTTCGATAGGCCAAGATCAGTTCCCCGTCGTAAACAGTCTTGCAGTGACAAATCTGATGACGGATTGGACCGAAAACGAGCAAACAGTGCGTACGATTTACACCAACAACAAAAACATTCAAATAATTCCAAAGAGAAACAGAACATACATCAAAGTACACCAAATTTAAATAAAATCCATGAATTGACTTCTAAATGTAATTCAAAGAATTGCCCAAGGCAATGGAAACGGTCTAGAGATCGTTTTTGTGTTGCATGCGAATTAAAAAACATTTCACTTAAAGATAAAAGACCAAAGAGCGAATTTAAAATGGCTTTTAAAGCTGGCGTACCACAAAAACAAACAATGCGCGTAAGTAGATTCAGTAACACAATTCTCAATGTTCCTCAACAAAAAGACCCGTATCCTCAAAAAAACTATGCCATTTCCAGTTTAGCACCTCCTTTTTCTTTGCAGAAAGATAAAAGACAAGATTATCCGGAACATTGGAGATTAGCCACTGTTTATCAGCATTCGTACAAACCAATGCATACTAGGAAGCGACCGTTATTGGCAACTGTCTATAAATAATAACGGAGTGTTAAATTACACACTCACTGCCATTAGATTTCACTTTTTCTTTTAAGTTGTGTTTCATATTGTATTTTATATTATTTGTTTTTTCTTTTAATTGTTAATGGGAAAAAGTATATTAAACGTTAATTATTTTGCTTATAAAACGAATAGAATAATAGAAATTTCATGGCATCAATTTAGTATATTCAACGAAGAATGAACTTTTTCGTACACTATCCCACACTTTTGAACAATAAGCCAGCCAAGTCTTTTCAGTCAATTGAAAATGCGTTAAAGGATTTTTTGTAGAACCTAAAATATTTGCTCTTAATCGCTTAATTAAATCTTCTAACGTTGGATGGCCGTTGTAAATGGAAGCTGTAATAAATAATTACATACAGTAATTTGAATTATCTCCAATAATTTAAAATCATTACCAAACTTTGGATTATATTCTGGTATTAAAAATAAATTGATTGGATCACCGCAGTTATCTATATTCAATGAATTTAAAACTCTACCAGAACCCAAGCCTAAATTTGTATCTATATGCATTTTCGTTTTATTAAGTAGAGATTTGTATATCTAAAAAATCAACATATTTACATAAACTAAATAAAAATCTCATTTAACATTACGTTTTGCATTATTTTATATTTTGATGGTGTAAAGTCTTCCATTTGGGCTTTGTTATGAATCAACAAAAGATTAGGAAAATAATCTGCCATTTCGTCTTCTGGATTTGTTAATGTTGGTTTTAACATTTCAGCAGTTTCAATAAATCTGAAATTTAATTAATTAATAGAAGATCATGATTCCCAAGAAGCTCTAGTTTTGTGTAACTGACCTTATAATATTACTGTCGAAGAACCAGTCTTGAACTACTATAAAAACATGACAAACAGACATTAAAAACGCTGTTAATTGAAGTCCCTGAATTTCACCACTATTTTCTAATGGAATAAACTCACTCACTAAACTAGTTCTTTTATTTTCGCACTGAATTAATTCTTCTAATACACTTACTGAGACGATTGGTTGACAGTCAATTAATATTGTCTGGAAAACAAGAATAAGATATAAGAGAAAATTATTGAAAATTATCCATTCTTACCCGATTTGACGTAATGAATATGTCCAGACCCTGGGTTGCATTTAGATTATCCTCTATATCATCAATGCTCTCAGTCTTAAATATTTCGTAATCCTTGATAATAGTACTACTATCTTTAATATCCAGTTTTTCTTTGTTATGTATCAATACTTTAGGCTGGTGTAATCCATCGTCATCGGGTTTCTTATGAAAATATTTGAAGATGCTTTTTTTAACATCCTCATTAACTTTATTTTGTGCTAACAAATTCAGAATCGTTGATTTTCCAACGCCCTGGCCTCCTACAATCCCAACAACCAAGAAATCGCTGTTCTCTTGAACAAATTCTTGTAGTGTTTCTGTATGTAAAATGCCTTCGTCCATAAATTTTATTGATTTTGTCATTTGTTTACAAGATGCTGCTGTTGAAGCTATAAATTGTGTAAAGATATTAATCTAAGAGAGTTTAAAATAGATAACTAAATTTTACCATCATTTTCCCTTGAAACTGGCGTTGCAATTGTTATTGGAGGTGCAGAATTCTCACTGTCTTTATGAGTACGTTTAGGGGACACAGAGGCTTCCTCTACTGGTTCCCTTGCTTTAATTAATATTGTCGGCTGTTTAATTTTAGGAGCAGTTTCTGAATTTTCTTTTTCGTAACGAGAATAACCAGAGCCAGAGCCACTGTTGCTTTTACTGCTGAAAAAACTCCGACCTCCGGAACCTTGAGAGTCCTAAATAGGAAGTCTTAATAAATCGTTCTTTGATGGTAACTTTTACTTACCCTTTGAGACTGGAACTTTTTCTTAGGAAAAAACTTTCCACGTTCAAAATCGGACATTATTTGAATCGTTCAAACTTTTTGATCAAAATAAAATATCTTAACCTACAAAAAAAATTTAGTGAATTTCTAGTGACTTTAGTTTTATTTGACGTTTTAAAACTGACACCACATTTTCCACTAATAATCTGTAAACAAAAATTACCGTATTTCATAATTTCATACGGGTTATTATTTTACACTTTTTTCGTGTATTTCCCATGTGTCGGCTCGTGTTATTAAGTATTAATCTTTTTTACAATTAGATATACTTCCAAGAAATCATTATAGCAAAATGCCACCATCACAAAGGCTAGCATGTTGGATGTCGGAAAAGAAATCCCAAAAATTAAATTGGCAAGAATTTGAATCAACGTGTAAAAAGTACGGTTTTGAATTATTTAAGGTATGATTTACTGAAATAATATTGTAATTGTATCTATCAATGTTTCGTCTCCATTTTCAGCTAGATTTAAACGCCTCCTTGGAGTCCCAAGAACCATTTTGTGCAATATTGCATAAATTAACTGATGTCATAGCTGCTTCAATTCACGGTGATATTAATGTAAAAACAACCTTCAATCACAACTACAACCACAATAACACACCTCTGTTCTGTTGCAGAGTAAAGACATTATAAACCGACTGGACAAATACATAAAGCAAAACCCATCCGTAGTAGTAATTGATCCAATTTCACACGTAGAAGTCCTTTTGGACAGATATCGGTGTTACAGCATCATACGTTCCACAAATTTAGATAAGCAAACTATTTTTACGCCCAATTTCTGTGTATTCCACTCGACAGATTTAGATTACATCAAAGAACAGCTTATCAATGCAAAAGTTTCTTATCCGTTTATTTGTAAGCCTATATTAGGACATGGATCCCGCCAAGCCCACAAAATGTCTATCATTTTCAATGAGAAACATCTAATCGATTGTAAAATTCCCTGTGTTGCACAAAGTCTCATCAATCACAATGCTATATTGTACAAAATTTTCATTGTTGGCGAAAAGTTTTGTTATGTGAAACGGCCATCGCTGAAAAATTTTTACACTAATATAAACGAGACAATGGACACAATACATTTTGATAGTAGCGATGTATCAAAAGCAGATTCCCAAAGCAGTTTATCGATTTTGGATCCGAACGATGTTGTAGGATATGAAATCGAACCAGATAACAATGTTTTAGAGAATATTGTGTCATCTATTCGTCATGCATTTCGAATGGATTTAATCGGCGTAGATGTGGTGATTGCAAATTCAACTGGGAGATATGCGATTATTGATGTTAACGTCTGTCCAGGTAAATTAGGGCACTAATTTGTTTTATGTCAAATATAAATAAGCACTTTATTTCCAGGATACGATGGCTTTCCAAACTTTTTCGATGCTCTCCTGGAATTAGTGTCAAATAAAGTAAGTTCCTTATTATAAAAACCGAGATTCATAATTCATTGGAATATACAACAAAACTGCCAAATATATTATTATATTGTAAACGATTGTAAATACGAGTAGTAGATAGGTTTTTAAATTTTTTATATAGTATTATAATTATTGAGCAATGAGCTTTGAGCAATGAATAATAATAGTCTTTTTGTATTTCCCAAATTTCCTGTTCATATTTTTTTCTATTTGTTATAAACTGCTGGTCTAGTATTATACATTTACCAATACAAGTACTATTTATTTATTTATTAAATTGTTTTTAAAGCTGTAAGTGATATTGGTATACTACCTGAAGTGATATACTATATTTTGTATAAATTTATCCAATTAATAAACCATATTCAGTAATGAAATCGATTTTATTTTCGATAGTATTTTACAATGCCGTTTAAATAATATAAAACAAACATGATATTTTATTGAAAAGAAAATTCACTTTCGAATAAATGGTTATTCACCGTTTATAAATATTTAAAATACAAATAATAGTATGGAACCGAGTTAAAATACATGAATGTTTACAATATGTAGCCCGCGGCACCGCTGGATCTTCTAATGAAATACTGACAACTGCTTTTGATGAATCATTAATAGTAAGCTAAAAGGAGTAGTAGCAGTTGAATGTGGATGGATGTTGAACAGCTGATAGACTTGAAATCGCCGTCTTCTTGTCTTTTTAGAACATAATCGCGTTCTGCTAGCCAGTTTCGCGTGTTGCGTTCGCGCCGATACATTAAATTTTTACTTTAAAATTTGAATATTGTACTGGTGAGTTTCGGTATGACCTTGTTTTACATTTTTTCTTCAAATATTTGTTATAATGAAAATCCGCCTGTTAAGTGTTTTTGATTCGCATTTGTAATTGGTCAAATTGATGGTTTTTTAATACCCCGTTTTTTAATAACCTGAATTTGATGCTCATTAAAGTAATAATAAGTGTTTTATTAAAAGTGATTTCGATTTTGTAAAGTTTTATGTAGTCTATAATGTGTGTGTAATAAAATTTAACAGTGTTAGCGTGTTTGAGTGTATTTTATAAAATTTTTTAAGTATTCCCAAGTTTTATCATTAAAATTATTACTCTCGTAACATACCTACAATTCATTTTTATTTTCGAGGTAAGTTTGTTCAGCATGTATTAACTTTGTAATCCACTTATTCCCTAGTTTAATTCAAGGTTTTTTGCCTGAAATAATCTCTCATAAGTATATGTCTGTATAAGTGCGCTTTTATTTTGTAATTGCACGCATTTAATTCAATGAAACTGGCAGTGATATGAGTTACATACATATTCCCAAATGGATTTTTGTCCTACCTTTTATGTTGTCAATTGTAAAGAAAAAAAATACTGTCATATAGTTCATAACATTACAGTACTGTAAAACTGAAATGATGGTACCTTTTAATATACAAAAAGAAAATAAAATTTACGGCCACTAATTTCATTTAATTAATCTCTACTGCGCGGCATTTATCAGAGCTTTTACCATTAACAACAATTTTTATTTTCTGTTTGTGTGTTTCAATGTTTATAAAATGAATACATAAAATTAGTTGCTAAAATCACCGATCTTCGCAAGTAAATATTTACTTTTCATTCTGTCTTTATGAATACTTTCTTAAATTTACATGTAAATGCATTGTTTACCAGTAAAACAGACAATATTTAAATTTTCTGGTCGATCATTGTCCCAAGAGTTAATATTCGCATTTAAATTAACAATGTATAATTGCATTTTGCATATGTGAGAGATTATTTGTTGAATTCCTTCCTTATTAAAACATTGAAAATTGTACAGAGAAAAACTTGTTACTATAATGAGCGTAGATAGGCAATAGTGTTAGGTTTTTCGGTGAGAAAATATAATTAAAGCTAATCTTTCTAACAGTTTTTTTGCTTCAAGTGAGAGGCGAGACAATAACAGACTACACATCCAACAATTAAACCAATTAATTATAATTATGAGCATTCTATTAAATACATATGTAATTTAATATGCGACTTTGTTTTTTATATTTTTTTACCATAAATTCCCAATAAACGCAATGCAAATAAGCCTAATAAATTTAATTATATGATTTATTATTTCATTGGTGGAATATGCAAATATGAAAATATGTAAATGAAATTCTGCGATTTAAATTTAAATTGCTCTATAAATGTGCGGAAAAAATTATAAAACAGTGTGTACATTTCACGCTTATACGAGTAACGAAAACATATTTTGTGGTAAATATTTTATAATAGCTTCCATCATCCTATGTAATACTTTTTACCCTAATTATATGCTATTTCTATTGTAGATTATAATCTGTAAGTGATGTACTGACAGATGAAGGAATAGCGTGACGATAATACCACTCTAAGACAAATAGAAGGCCACTTTGCCAAAATATTTCTTGGTTACAATGACCGCGGTCTTCGGTTGGCGGAAATGTTGGCTTTAAACAATATACCTGTTTTATAGAACGTAATATATTACATTTGCTTTGGCACATTAGTCTTACCTTAGTCCCTAAATCAAAGCTATAATAGTATTAAATATAAGTGACCGAATGATGGTTACGGTACACGCCTAATTGAAATAGCAAATTTAACATTTATGTTTCGGCTTTTAGTTTGTACACATATGCACATTAAAATATGAATTGAATTTGGCAAAAAACATTAGAGAGGCGTAAAATGACACAAGAGCGAGCATGAAATATATTTCATACATTTGCATTTGTACAGAAAATAATTGAATTATTTATTTTAATGTTCATATAGAGGAATTGTTTGGTTTTATGAATATTTTGTGCATTTCAATAGTGAATACTATAGGTATATGAAAACATTCTTTTTATGGACAATTTATATTGTGCAAAATGTTATTCGTTTTTTGGAATACAATACTAAAATCCGTTAGAAATTCTCTAAAAAGAAATATTGTGATCTATATATTATGTCGATCATTTGAAATAATAACGGTGAAATGGTTACAATTTTCAACCAACAAATGAATCTTGGATGAATATTAATATTGTATTTGATTGTGAAACGGTAGCAACACTCGCTATCAAAAGTAATTCAATTTTGTTCGAGGTTTTGTTATATATTCCATATGTTTGAAATTATATCATATTTTCAATCATTCATTTTCAAAACGATAACTTTTAAGACATATGGAAAGTGTACAACCGGATTGTTATTTATTTTATTAATTTTCTTTGGAAAAATGTTTACGTTGAATGCTGACTGTAAAAATTCTAACCGCTTAGCCCTAAACTTCACTTGTACATCATTTATAATTCCTTGTTGTAGGCGTATGCACGATGGTGTAATAATAGTAAAGTACAGTTTTAAATACATATGTTTAGTTACAGGAAAAGTATGTGCACAGCAATGTATTGTAAAAATAAAAAATATTTGTAGGTTGAAAGAAGTGGGATGCACTATTTTTTAAACGCCTCAATTCGAATTTCATACATTAAACATTCATATGCAATATGAATAAGAGACAATTAGTTAGTTTCTTTGATGTGTAGGTACAATATGTTTCTACTTCAATTTTCTTAAGAAAACCACAAATCTAAACCACCGTTACCATAAAACTATCAAATAAACAAACGTGTGTGTGTGCAGAAATTAATGAACTTTTTTAAGCATAATAAATTTAGAAACAAGCCTTTTGAAAGGCAACAGATCTTCCGGTCAAATCACTTTCACAGACACGACTTTCTATTATATGTGTATTATTTGGGCATCGGCAATAAGTTGTCTTTTTATATAATTAACAAAATTATGCGTTAGTTTCGCAAGATCCCAAGTAGGTTGAGTTTCTTGTTTTGGTATTGTTGCGTGTGCGTTTTCGGAGGTTCCTTTTCTCTCTTTATGGTAGATATTGAAAAAAATCGTGTTTGCAATTTGTAAGTTTGGCAATGGAATCGGATCATTTATTTAGTCAAGAGTTTCCAAACGATTTAACTTCTATCTTAAGGTATAGCTGATGCTAGCAGCGTGGACGGTATTTTAATTTAATTTACTTTGAGTACAAAGTCCCTTATAGTAGATCTCTTCACATAATGATGTCCCATTGAATAATTCATTTTAATTTTATTTGCGTAAACTTTACGATTTCTTATAAGCAGTACATAAATGTTTCGTAATTGTTTCCACGGAGATCGGTTGGTAATAATTCCACAAGGTGAATACAACAGGTGAATTGTACAAATCACCTTGAGATGAGTTATCACCACTTGACGACTCTATTATTTATAATTAGTGGTCCGTGTATAAATTTCAGTAAATTTGTTACCGAAAACTTAAATTTTGCACAACATTGCTTTCTCCTTTGACATTTGTTTCGCTTTTATTTTAAGGAATTTTCCAGCTCAAATTTCAACTCAATTCGTCCAAATTGTTATTAATATTACTGACATCAAAAGGGTTATACTATTGCGAGTACTATTGGATGGCATACTCAACATTTTCTATTTGCCATTCAATGTTGAGGGTCAAATTGCACAACGAAAATCTAAATTGCCTAAAACATCCTAAAACGATACTAATGGATTCCACGCTGGAAATTTATGAAGAACGAATGTATATAGGAATGATTAGTGTAATCTATTGGTTTCCATGTTATAAACCAAAACATATTTCCGATACATATACCCATTTCACACAGAAAATTGACTCTTATCGCTAACCAGTAATATAGCTTTGATAAAATCGGTTGCCCCAGCATCAGTCCTTCATATCAAAATCACGTAATAAAACACCATTTCCAGATCTGTTTACCCTTTGGATGATAACGTTTAAAGCAAAAAACACTATGGTCCTACAATTGATAGCCCCAAAGCGATTAGTTATTTGAATTTTGAACTAAATCCTTAAGTTGATTTTAAAAGTTTTGTTTTTATTGTAACGATCGACACAAATATTAGAGGAAGTAAAGATAAACCCAGACGTTGTGGCCCAAATAATACAAAAGACGTCCTTTAAATGTTACTTATTTTTATCGGCCTTTAATATCGTTATTATTTCAATGTAATTATTCCCTATTCATGAGAACAAGTCCATTGTACGTATCTTTTGTATTTTTATAGACAGAATAGATTACGTTCATTTATTCATCGTATACATATACTAACGTTATTCCAACCGAAGATAATTACCCGTTAATTAAACCTTTTAACTTATCAGTTTTAATTCACCCTCCCAAGTTGCCAAAAAAATACACACACACAACCGATTTATTGTCTGATGATTCACGACCATTTAATAAACACACTGTGCCATTGGCTAATTAAAACATCTGTTTAAAGAAGATTTAGCAAACAGTTGAGTTATCTGTAATAACAGTCCCAGTTGGGGCCACACGCAAACAGAATGGCCCCCGTAATAATGACACATATAATAGGTATATGTATATAAAGTAATAGGATTAGTGCTTGTGGACGCTTTTGACGAGAACAAACTGGACTTTCCTAAATTAGTAGAAAGGCTTAAATCAGAGAGCTAATAATGTTTCTGTTTCATTGACAATTTAATTAAACCGAAAACACATAGTCACTACCTATAAGTTATCTCAACCAAACTGTGCCGATTTTAATGCGTTCAGGGACTATTGCAAAGTAATCCCATACATCCTCGTCCCAGAAATGCCACATTTTCATCTTCTAAACACCTTATTCAAATAAATGCGGTTCGTTGGGGTTGATGTGTTCGCAACTGATGCGAACAACTCCCGCTCACTTCTATCTCCCGTGATTATGACTTCACAAATGTCAAATTAACGTCAACATATCCAGTTTCCACCTCAGTATCTGATGAAAGTGCAATTCCTGCTACTACTGTTTATAATTTGTTCGATATCATCGATACGGTGCGATGAGTCGGAGGGCGAGAATGTGGCCTTGGTACACGACGACATCTCATGCATAAATGGAATGAATAACTTGTGCGAGGAGGGCGGAAACGGTGGTGCGGCTAAACATAATTCGGCGGACGCATCAAATATAGCGATTAAAGCGGCCCAGGAGGCCAAAGCGGCCGAAGATGCACAGCAACAGGCGGGCCAGCAGGCGGCACATCAGGTGAAAGAGCAATTAGCGGACAAAGCTGTCGAGGCGGCCAAAGCAGCCGAAGCTGCGCTCGTTGGCAAAGAGGCCCTAGTGGAGCAATTGCGGGAAGAGATTAAAGAAGCGGAATTGGTGGTCTCCGAGGAGACGGCCAGTTTACAACGTTTTACGCAGACCGTACAGGCGGCCACAAAAGCGACACAGGAGGCAAAGGCAATAATAAAATTGATGCAGACTATTCTACAAATTGCACAACAGAATGCAGTGAATACTGCACAGGCGTCCGAAGGGATACAGTCGCAGATGAATGAGAAGGAGCAATTGTTGGAAGCGGCCAAGAATCGATTAGAACAATTAAGTAAACAATTGCATACGGCCAAACAGGATTTGACGAAAACTAAGGATGCTGCCAAGAAAGCTGAGACTGCTGCTTCTGAAGCGAAACAAAATGCGATGCGAAATCGACGTCGTATAGCAAAAAGACAAGCAATTCATTAATATTTATATACATATGTAGTTATACAATTAATATACATATACAACTTAATTTATAAATATATTTATTACATATTTGTAATTTTGTAACTCGAGTATTTCTTTATTTAAAGACGAGAGGTAAATTGATACTGCACATTTGCGCAAGGCTTATGTATAAAGTGGATTGGATATTTAATAAATCCCATAAATTTTGATGAGCTTTTTTAATTATCAAAGTATTGGGGAGACAAAAAAATGGATGTCGCCAAATTGCACGTACTAACGAACTAAATAATTAGATGTTTACATAATCATGGCTATAACCGCTATAACTAATTGTTGGATTATATTTTCTTTTTTGTTTCAGATGAATAATTATGGCCTTGCACGGACCTGGACAACACGACAGCAAATTTTCGCAGGCTAATGATCTCCAAATGTCACCTTTTATCATACCTGTACGTTATTTTTTGCCAATTTGTTTGATTATGTTAATGTTGGTTGTTTTTTCAATTAATGACATTCCTTTCGTTTCTCACATTTCTAAAATGGATCTTCAAAGAATAATATCTTTGTATCATATATCACAATAAAAATGCAAAGACAAATTATTGGATCATAAAACGCAATGGCCTTTGTATCAAATAACCGTATATTTATTACACGAACGCATAGTGGAGAAGGTTATTTAATTTAGACATTAAGTGTATTTATAATAGCAGAGTAAATAGAAAATGAATAAATAGAAGCAATTTTTAATTGGTCAGTCTGGCTTAAGCCATTCATTCCAGCATATTAATTACACTTGTGCCAGGCGCTCTCTTTAACTTTAGCCCACAAACGTTATAAAACATTCAATACACCCGTATTCATTACAGTTATTAAAGGACAATGCATTTCTCAGACTATTCAAAACGGATTACTTTACGACGAGTTTTCGGAGGAAGTATGGTTTCCAATTTCCTCATATTAAATTAATTTTGGAATGCATAAAGGAATTAAGTGAATGTAATTTATTTAAAATAAATCCCATTCGTCGTATATTTCATATTAAAATAACAAATGGTCTTAAATTTATTAACTGTGTCAGCGGATATAGAAGTCTTCCTTTAATTAATCACTCCCTTTAGGTGAATGTGGGTATTCTTTTATTTTCTCAAAATCATTTTTGCATTCAAGATCATAGTGAAACAGAGGAGGGAATTTATTATATGGAATGATGGAAAACTTCAAGGAACAACCATCAGTGAATCGATTTTTCGATTTATTTAAGCAACTTATTTTAGCCATTATTAAATCCTTAGATCTAAAAAGGTGCTGGTTAAAGTGGGTAGCAGAGGAATGTATGTTTCATCGCATTGTTTAATTCATTTCGAGATTCATTTATAATAATTCGGTGCAAAGGACATTTCTTGGCACTTTTTCAAGTATAAATCATTTGATAACTAATTCAAAAACACTTATGGTTGTTGGTTTTCCTCTTTATTATTATAATGAGGATAATTTACGACTTAGATTTTACATTATTGAGTGCTATTATTCAATTCATAACAATTCTCTATAACAGGAAGAGATGTTTTTTGTACATCCTTGAACTTAATTCGCCCACAAAGTAATACCTACATTAAATTCGTAATGCGTATTATAAATCACTTAAATAAGCATTCTGTAGATACACAGGCCTTTTTTTCTAACATTTTTACTCTGATTAATCGTGTAGATTAATACAATAATTTTGTTATTAATTAATTGGCTGTTTCCGTTGTACTTTATTTTATTGCCGATTAATTGACCGGTAGAATTTTTCTATAATTATTTCACTATTTCAAAGTAAGTGCCTTTTATTTATAATCAATCATCAATTGACATGGTTTCCAAAATCCTTCCTTATCAATCAATCAAATGTTTAACAAGGTTGAAAGTTTAAGTCCCACTTATAATAATACTGAATGCAAAAGTGCCCCAAACAGTTTCCTAAAACTCACCTAATAATAATCTGCCAAAAATCATAAACTCAGTCGGTGCAGTTGTTGTGCTCGAGAGAAACTTTTACCCTTCAATCAATGGGAACGTGTGTATTTGGCAATTTGGTAATGGCTTATTATTATTTGTTGAAATTTCCTTACAAATAAAATGTGCTCGAAAATAGTTAAACATAAGACCCAATTTCTAGTTTATGTGACAATATTAAAATGAATTTAATATGTGATCTCATTAAAATGCAATAGAGATCTAAATTGGTTTTTGATGAGCCGAGGTAATTTTGGCAAGTGAAACATCGACTTTAGACTTGCCACATTTATATTATAGTTAAACTCGCAACAAAGTTTATTCGGTACATAACGATAATTTCATGTTTGCAATGGTAAAATCAATTTTCGATTTTTACTGACGGTGAAAGCAAAGCAAAATGCGGCTACAAGATTTGTCTGAGTCCATTGTTGTAATAATTTAATGCTGTTGCAAGATGGGTATTATATTTTTCTTCCGCATTGTTTCTTTTTAAAATAGCATCACGTGTTTGTTTCATTTCTCTTAACGAATATTATTGAGAAACGGAATAAATTTACAATATGATGATGCTTTTAAATACGGCAACCAGTTTGCGGCGAAAAAAATGCTAGTTTCAAATGGATGTAATAGTATTGAAAAGGGGTGTAATTAGGAAACCTCAGCACTTAATTGTCTATTTACACATGAGTTACTCCTATAATGTCTATTCAGTTGATATCAGTTGGCATTAAATTTGAATATTATGGCGAAAAACATGTTCGTCTTAACAAATATTCCACACCAAATCCAATTAATTTCAAAAATTGCTGCTTGAGTGCATTTATGGAATTTTGATGCCCAGTTTGAGAATCACTTTGGTGTGAAGATATTTTCAGATGAGTGAATTATTATACTATTACAGTTAATCAAGTCTAAGCAAATTGAAATTGTATTCAATTATTTTTTATTTCGTCCGTTTTCGTTAGGTCTACAAAGTTTATAGCACGCGAGCACGTTCTTAGTACCTAAGTCCGACAGGACTTTGGAGAAGTCGATTTTAAGTTTTAAATTGAAAGTATTGCTGTTGGATACTTGCTGTGCGATTGTAATTTACAACAATTGCAATTTAAACTTTAAGGTGGCGGTTAAGTTTGCTTCGGCCAAAGTGCAAGTAAGTAAGTAGTTTTCACGAGAAAAATGCGAACAAGATTAAATCCTGAATTGAGACGTGAATTCAGATGAGTATTAAAATGTGCAAATTGTATATTATTGTCGTGTAATTTCTCATTAAGTTTATCACGTGAAATTACAAAACGAATGCTTTGCAATTAAAATTTTATGAGCTAACATAAAAATGTATCAGGGCTGTAGGTACGTTATAAAATGTTTACACTCATAAACGATTTAACTGTCGTAGTGCTGTCTGTATATACATATATACTAAGAATTTTCTAATTGTAAAAAATTCCTAATGTACCAGAGAGAAGATGGAAAATTGCATGTGTTATAAATTGAATATAAAATGTTTCTAACCGGTTGTAAAAATAATTGAGACTCGGATTTACCGCTTGGAAATACTGTAAAATGAATTTATGGAAAATTCAAGTAGTTCTACGAACTGAATAACAGTCATCACTATTGATGCCGATGTCAATACTTTATTACAAAATCCACCTGTATATTGTTTGTTTACTTGATTGTGATATCTGCAACGATTATTGATTCCCATTTGGAATCATATGTAATGCTTAACTAAGCGGCTGTACCTAATATACTAAATCAAAATTTGTCGATTTGATTTGTATGCCTAAATACTTGTAAAACCGTTTAAAATTGTTACCTTTCATTTAGTACAATGAAATTTAAGAGGATAAAAGCTTTAAAGGTTTTTCGCAAACGCGTTGGAAAATAAATATTATCTCTAATCGATTTGCCAAAACTTTGAAAGTTTTAATTGAAGCTGTGCACTTTTTCAATCTAACAGCCTTGTTAAATGTTCAAAGCTTCTACCACCTGCCTTTTAGGAAGTGCTTTTTAAATTTTAAGCATATTTAATGCGATTCTCATTGCGCTGCTTTTCCACATTTTTTATGATTGATTGGTTTAATTTGCTTTTTAAAACAATTTGAAAATTACTTTGGGAGCAGTGGCGTAACAAACAGTTACGCAACACTGGCTCTTCTTCATAAATACGAACAGACACGTTATTATTTTATTTGGTGTTGTTGCAGCTGGTATTACGCTGCTAGCCACATTTAGGACCCTTAATAGCAAATAACTCGTACACGTATTTTGTTTAGAATAAAAGTTCGTAAATCGTATAAAGCTATTAATAATTGCGTCTGAAATGAAATTTATTACCGATAAAGAAAGTTTATTTGTTTAAAGGCAAGAAAGTTGTGAAAATTTTCACGAATTGTATACAATATCTCAAGCCCATCTAAATAAGCTGCACCTTTACTATGTTAATAATTGAGCACACAGCTAAAGCGATTTTAAATGTATCACATCTCTAATTAATGTCCTTTATACAGTTAGTTTAATGAAGTGTCACATGGTAATGGTTATTACTTTGATAATGAATTTTGTTATCAACATAAAGCCGTATCGTTTTACTCATTACTGATTATATTCCATGCCATTAATTTTATATTATAGCTATTGGGAATGTTTGTCGTAGTTCTTTATATTTACTTATTTCTTCAAAAGATCGGAATGAAAATTCTTTTCAGAGCTCTAGTTAATAAGTGAATCTCAATAAATTAATTCAATTAACATTTTAATTAACTTAAAATGAAAGGATCGATTGAATTTTATTTGAAAAGCGATTGACAAATAATACTTATTTTTCCTCTTCACTTTCATTAAACAAGAGGAAAATAATTACCAAAAGTAATTTCAATGTCTCGCCTCTTCTCTCTGTATGCTGTATCTCCGCTTCGTGGACTTTATATTCAATTAAGAAATACTATTAGATTCTACAAATAGCCTAACACTTGGGACCAATTATCTGTTTAAAGTTGAATTTAGCTTTATTTATAGAAGTGAATAGTTTAAGTGAAACTCTCCAATATTGTTACAATTAAAGGGCTGCAAATATATATAAGTCGGCGAGGAACACGATTTTATCTCGTTTATAGTTTCCGTTTTTCGATATTAATCTTCTCCTGCACCAAACCGTGAGAAGAGAGTCTGTTACATATTATTGCATTCCATATAATTGATGTTCGACTGAATTTCGAGTGTTTAAATTCTGCTTTCAGATGATAGTGCGTGTAATCGGCGATGGAGCAGCTACTGATGTTCCTGTTACCCCGGAAACTACGTCCAGTGATGTTATTGAATGTTGTCGTGATCCTGGCGATGAGACTTGCAATCTAATTGCTGTTTGTCCTGACCATGGCGGTAAGTTAGCCTTTTTTACGGGTTCTAATCTGTTCGTTTTTTGATCACGAAATCTCATTAAGACTCAATTTATCTATATATTATCATACTTAATGATTTCTAAACACAGTGCGGTTATTTTTCAATCAAGAATTACTGACTGGAAGAGAATGAGACAATTAAACATTTTTCTAATTGAGTGAAAAAAAATTTTTTTTGGTTTATAGTACCTCATCATACCGTTTCAATATGGAAATTCGAAATGAAATTACCATTTGCCCTCAATTTGGCCTGTCATTAAAAAGACGCGTTATTGAAATTAATAATGAAATTTGATTGCTGATGAATTATACGACATAAAAAATGTTCAACCTTCACATAAAAAGTGCACATAAAATGGCCTCTGCTAATAAAATGTGTCGTATTTGTTGATTATTGAATTATTACTTCTTTTATTAGGTGAAAGCAGAATAATAATAACATCGTAACGCTTTGTGCTGTTTAAAAAAAATGTTAAAATACGCAGTTCATGTTTGGTTTTACTCTTATTTAATTGAATTTTTGCCTCACTGCAGTTTGCTTCACACCAAAATATTATTTTAGTTTCACTCTATTAAGTGAGCACAAACTACCACTCATTACAATCAATACAATACAAATAGAATTGACAGCATAAAATATATCCTTTCCTGTACCTATGGACTCGCAAACTCGCATAACGTATTTCGCGATACGTGATTCAGACGAACGTTGTGGGGGTCGATATAGTCGTCGAATCGTATATTGTGTGGTGCACATTGCACCTTCCATGTACCTTTGAATTGGTTTTGGTTCACGCTAAATTAGTGGATTTATCCCTTGATAAGGGAGCTCTGGTTTCCGCAAATCTCAATAAAGCGCTGCGAGGAGGTGATTAGTGGATCTGAATGAATTTGTTACGGGCAATTTTTTTACCAAGGCTATTGGATATTGTTCAATTTACATAAAAAAAAGCAATTACGTGAATTTTCGTTGTTTAGAATGAATTTGCGTTAATCTGTTTAATTTAATCGTGGGAAAACCTGCATTCCTATAATTGTTTCTATCGCATGTTTAGATAATAGTGTGATGTAATTTTAAATTTGTAAACAGGATTTTTTTGCTTTGTTTTATGAAATGAATTTGTCCTGATGGTGTTGTGTTGTTTTTTTGCAATTATAATGCGGTATGAGGAACCTTAAAAGAAATGAGAAAAAAACTCTATAAGAAAGAAAATATGTAATGGAATGGGAAAACGCGCGTTGTATTTGAAAGACGACGAAGACGCAATTTTTGTTTTTTTTTTTTGGAGAGAAAATAACAGTCTGTTAACGATCTGCTGCGCTTACGATTG
Organism: Silvanus unidentatus; assembly: GCA_963930825.1. Taxonomy (NCBI): domain Eukaryota; kingdom Metazoa; phylum Arthropoda; class Insecta; order Coleoptera; family Silvanidae; genus Silvanus; species Silvanus unidentatus. Next base: position 2,585,272 of record OZ005760.1, read on the forward strand.
ACTATATATGTATACGATGATTTCATCTATCGAAGCGAAACAAGCTGTTTCTTGAAAATAATTATTACTGTCAATTTTATAGTAACCTAGTTATTTCTTATCATTTGACAAAAGTAAATTTCAGATGCAAAGAGGATGTGAATGTTCATCATCTTGTTATAATTAAGTTGCAAATGTATTCATCTAGTCTTCCTTCAATAATATTAGGTAATGTAATTTCTCTGAAAGTTAATACTTGGTGTGTGCTTTCTATTATTGCAAGAACTTGTACACAAGTTAGAAGATCCACACATGATGTTGGGCTAGGAGAGTTGCTTATGTTTAAATCTCATAAGTAAACGGAACAGCTAGTTAAAGTAAAGACATAATAAGCTGTTTCATGAATGTGGATGGATAGGGCACTCGGTTATATGTGTTATACATATGACATTACAGTCGTGCCCACATATTAGATCCAACTTAAGGCTACAAAATCAGAGTCTATAATGTTGATTCGCTCTCGGAGTGCTTATTGCCGGCATTGTTTGGGAACAATGACTTTTAGGACCTAAGAGAGTGTCCATAAAATGACAGTGGAAATGAAGACTTCAAAAGCTTTCGAAATTGTTTAGGAAACGCGATATATTTAAATAAATACGAATGAACCCATGGAAAGAAACCTTTTATGTTTTCATTTAGTTAAAAATTTAATTAAAACTCACTGAATCCTGCACAATTTCATCTGAAATGTAAATTTTCCTATTGTTAATGATCTTGTGAGAAAACGAAACACGTTTTAAAGCCTTGAGCTATCATTAGAATGATGATATGACATTTATTTGATACTTATTGGAGTTATTGGTATTTCGTTGGTTGGTACAATACGATAAATACATTTCTTTATTTCTGAATAAGTAATTTGGGTGTCCTTGCTTTTGGCAATCAATCTGATGTAATAACGCTGTATTAATGTTGAAAAACATTTTGGAAGTGTTCGTATGGAGACTTGCACATAGCGCCAACAGTGCTAAAATGAATGGCTGGCCATTGTAACTTGAAATAATGTAATTTACGTGCGAATGGTGATAATGTGACCTATGTGCCCCTAAGGACGCAGTAGGACCATTCACTCAGTTCACACAAATCACCTTTTGTTCATCTACTACATCCCATAATCACATTGCCCATTGAAAATACAATAATATGGGCTATTTTTAAAAGACATAAATTGTTTTAAAGCTCGTATGTCAGGGAGTTTTCGGGAATATTGTGGTACATTTTAAAAAAACGTATGCTTATATGGCACGTGTAATTAATTATTTTTTCCACGAAACAATGAAATTATTTTCCAGTCAAAATAGAAATAGTGTCAGTAGGAAATATATTAGTTTTATTGCTTCATCCTTGACCTGTCATGAGAATTTTTTAGGCACGCACAACATATTGTTTAAGGTGTGGTGATGGTGTTCCTTCTAAAGTTGATTTTTGTTTACTGAGTAAACCATTTTTTATTTAACTCATTTCACATTAATGGGTATTTGATTTATTTATTATGCTTCAAGGTGAACGGCGCGATGTTTGTTCAGAAATTTGCAAATTAGTGCACTGTTGAAAATTAAATGTTCTTAATGATTTTTTTTTTCAAGTGGAAACTGTGCGGAAATTGAAGGGTATTAGTTGGGTTTTATAAGTAGATTCACATTTTTCAGGTTTATTTATCATTAAATACTAGGGTTTCATTGCTCTTTTTATTATTGGTGAGCTAGTTTGTGATACCTAATCGGATTGGGTGTATCTCTGAAGTTATTTTCCAGTTACAGTGTTAAATCTTGGTTGTATAGGTATATATAAAATCTAAGATTTACACCCTTTTTTCTTATATATTTCCCGAAGAGAAAAAACACTTTATTTAATTGGTTATTTCATAAATTAATCGGGTATACCTAATGGGTTGGTATGTAGGTTTTTTTGCTCAATAATAGACACTGCCCGTTGAAACTTGAGTAATTCTTATTTATTGATTTTGTAAAAGTTAATAACCTCTACTACAGTAAAATATTATTCCGTTTACATGTTGAATACTTATAAAGGTTTTTCACCATAAAGACAGCCACACCATTTCGTATTGATTTTATTCAATTACATAATATAAATCTATATAATTACATCTGTTAGAATTTAATTGTTCCAATCTCGCTCCTTCTCACTTTAGTTGTCTTTAACTTATTATGCATGTTTAGCCATATTTATTCCGTTTGGGTGATTTTTGGGGCCCGAAATGGTAAACTGTGTCACTATGTGTCTCTTTTCGGTGGGCTTGTCGAAGTATTGAGTCGCACAATACGTATTTCGTGTAGAACCAACCCTGATAAATTTATAATGAAGCTATTCCATATTACTACCCGAGCTATTTCATTTCTATTCAACAAAATGTATGTAGGTATACCTACTATCAGTCGAATCTAACTAATCGAAAGCGAAACATTACTATTATTATAATAGCATTATTTTTATGGTTTCAATTGAACTTGTATTAATTCAGAGCCCCCATAACCATCAGACGTGCTAGTGCTAGATGTGATCTTATTATTTAACCTAGTAATTAGTTTTTCTTAAAGATGATGGTGGTTACTTCATCGGAGACAAAGTTCGATGAACAATGTAAACGTACAGATTTAACAAAAAACCCTCCGTCGCTAGTGAATGCTCTGGGTAATATGAATTTTGCATAGCTTAGTTTAGTTGTATTGTAAAGGTGCAGTAAACTCTGGTTTTTGGTCTTTGTACTTTACGGATACATTTTGTTTGTTAGAGTCGTTTTTCTTCCCTTTTTTTAATTAAGAAATCAAATTATTCAGTTCTTTTTGCACCTTCGTCTGCATTTATAAATTCGTTTATTTTCAATTGTGTACCTAAAGAGTTTTTTTTCCTTCTTTTAACTTTTAATGACTCTCTTAGTTTAATTTTTAAATGGATTAGATTTTAAAATTATAAAAATTTTAACGAAATAATAAAGGCAAATATACTCCCGATTGTGTCTAAAAGTGTAGAAATTACATTTTATTATATTTCGTTATTTTATTCAAATAGTTAGGTGTCTACTAGCCGCATTGTCTGTTTCTAAATATCGGATTATTGACCAAACTGTTTTGTATAAAACATGAAGCTAGTAAAAATAGAAATGGATTCGTTATAGTTTTATTTTCCATTTTTGTAATATGAAAACCGCTCAGCACATATTTCATATTGTAGATTTTCTTTCACTGCACTTCATTTTAGAATGTTGTCATATGTGAATCTATTTTTCAGTGCACTTCTCAGTAAATACAGTAGCCATTTACGATATAATTAATGTTTTATTACTTGACTTGTTCATAATATGTCGTCCCAATATATATAGATATCTATGTACATATCCGAGTATGTATCGTATCATTTCAGCTCGTATTACGGTATATATGCATAAACAGATGCATAACTTGAACTAAATATGGTGCATAGATATCGAGATAGATATTAATTCATTTAAGTTTTTTATACCAATTCTCGGTATTTAAATTAAATTAAACTAATTCTTGAATGAACCGTAAGAAATGCTTATTACGTACACGACGAGTATATGCAGGAAAACCATAATTTTATTGAAATTTTATTGTCTCTTGATTATAGTTTATTGATAGAAATTTTTTGTAAAAATTCTTTGCGTAATTCTCAATAGCAACTGTTTCACTTTGATTCCTTTCTGACAGCGATATTCTTGCAATTCTTGCACCTTCATATTTTCAAATCTTCCAAGGTCTCTCACGATGTGTATTCTAACAACTTAACGATGTATTTATTTCCTACATTGCTACATTTCGCTGGCAACATGCTCTGCAATGGATTACCTTACTTTTATCCAACGATATAACATTAATTGTTATCGATTGGTTAATAAATCCATGATGTTTGTATTCATTCACCAAGAAAAAACGATTAAATGTCTCTCATTCTCGTTCCTCTACAGTCCTAATAAAAAATAGCGATTACGTGGTATGTTTTCATTTTCAGAATGTCCTTTGCGTGAAACGGATCATCCGCTGGAGATACTGCAACGATGGGGATCAGGACGTCTTGTTTTACGTTATACGGTACTCAGTTCAAATGGTAAGTGCAGGAAGTTTAATAATTTTCATATAATGAAATTGGCAATAATATCTAACGTGAACAATATAAAGGGAACATGTATGAAATTCCTCAAGTTGAAAATCTAATATATGTACCTATAAGTAGAAACGTAAAAGGTAAGAATTGTGTTGAAATCGTAATAAAATTCTCCAAATAATGAAATTCCAACAGTGGAATCGTATAAATTTTTCTGAAATTCTGCAAGTGTTTTTGAGGAACCAATTTATTTCTCTTATAATATGTATAAGAGTGTCGCATTCGCATTTTTAAATTGCGAACACAAGTGACGGATATGTTTATGAGGATACTTTTTTTAGTTGGGACTTCGACCTAAAGCTTGTGACGTTTCCATATAAAATATTTCATTTTTTTAAACCCTTCCCTGACAACTAAATTATGTAGGTATCCGCATACTAAGTATTCTAACTTTGTCTTTAGATGCTGGAGGGAAGATTGTCTTATTGCTTTTATAGTAGGTTATACATGTATATTCATACATGTAAGCTATTTTGTTTAAATTTGGCTTATGATATTAGTCATACATGTATATGATAATGAAACACGCTATTCAATCTGTTTGGGCTTATACATATAATTAACATCTATTGTAATAATCGTATAACACATTTATGTGCTAGTTATCACCTAATTCAATAGCAAATTGGATTGAATAATATCATACAATATTGGATTTGGATTTTTATTTGTTATTAGTTTATGCATTTGTAATGAGTGGGTATGTGATGGATTAACTATTGATTTCCATTGGGATGAAAGTTTCAATTTAAAGCACTCCTACTGCAACAAACAAGTTCTTTGTGTTAACTAAAATAAATAAAAATTTAACGCTTATTGCTCAGTATACATATTTTATTTTGTTGAGATGTAGTAGCTATTTAATGTTCAAGTATCTTGTGGCAAAAAACAGCTTTAATAAATAGTATGATGTATAATATAAAAATAATTACCTATTATTGAAAATTAGTATACCTAATATTAAATCGTTCTTTTTATCTGCCCACTTAAATACCTTGTGTCTGTCACTTTATATGCCCATTAATATTCAGTGGCTGTATTCCTGCTGCTGTACTGTTTCTTGTTCACATATTTTACGATGGATACATATGTGCGCATTTCATGTGTTACATTATAACATTGTTGCAATGTAAATCTAATAGAATTACTCTTTACTAGTGGACTATTGTGTAGTATTGCGAAGCGCGCGATCCATATATAGTGTTTTAGGCTTAATGGATAATGGCAATTATTTCGTTGTTGAATTGCTGAAAAAAGTTTTTCAGAGGGATGCACAAAAAGAGACGATTAACTTTGATAGGTGGAACAAGTGAAAAGTCAATGTAATTTTATGTTACAATTTATGGTATAACTTTTAATATTTAAACTTCTCTTATATGTATAAGGGATGTCAAACTTATTTTTAGATCACGTTCTAGGTATATGAATGAATTGAATGGAACGACAAACGTGGAGATAAAAATGTTCAAATGTAGGTGCTAATTTAACTGATTTTATGTAGGAGGTACTTACACGTGTGTGCGACTTATGCCTACATACAAACTTTTTCAGAATTGTACCTGTGAGAAAATAAATTTCCAAGTTAAGTGAACAAGCAGAAAAACTTTTGTGTGCATCATAAAGGAGAAGAATATTGAGAAGTGTATTCAATATATTAACCAGAATAGCATTGTGAGTTTAATCAAGCGAATTCCCCGCAAATGAAAAAGCCCAGTCAAGTCTCATTTAACTTGTCCAATTAATAAATACTTTCATTTATCAACCGAGTTAGATACTTTGTGTTGAAGACAAATTCTACTGCTCTTTAGTTAATACCTAACAGATTCGCAAAAGTTCGATTTGCACAATTATTTTAAGGACTTTCTAGAAAACCTGCTTAAAATGCAGAAAGAAAATGTTGCAATTTTTCTCGCTTTAAATATGCCATAAAAATGTCTTTGATGGCAGTAAAAGTAAAGTTACATTGTGTTAAAAGTTAAAAAAGCGTAAACGCAAAGTCTCTCTTGTTACAGGGTACAAGTATAGGTACATCCCTGTTTAGTTTCTTTTTTGCATTTTGTGATTTGATTTCTCTTCCAACGTGACAAGCTCCTGACATAAAGCTGTCATATAACATGACCGGATTCGGCATTACGTATGCATCTGGCCTAAGCAATTCCAGATATTCATTAGTCATTTCCAGTAGGCGATTTGGGGGTCGTTCCCGACGAAACAATGACACAGAACATCAGCTGTTTATCACCACACCCATGCTGTGTCAAGTTTAAGACCCACCATCTATATCCTGACAACAGTAAAGACGTTGTTGGCATCTCAATTCTCAAATTTCGGAATGAAATTACATTGTTCGTAAATGCAATTTTGTGGGGTCGGTAAACACGCATTTTCACACATCAATGCATTGATGAAATGCTGTTTCTATTTGCATTTGAGCCAATTCATTTATGAGATAGAATAAATAGGAATCGGATAAATTAAATCATTTATCTGTTATTGCCATGATTGGTTTAATTAAAATTTGCATTGGTTAGGTTCAAATGTGGCTGGCTGTGTGGGGTAATAAAACAAAACCTATTTTCACACTTTGTCTGGGGTCTCTAGAAGCGTGCATCCTGCTGGAAATGACAAATAGATAAAATATTAGGTAACAGATTTCTAATCTATCGATCCCGTTAAAATATGCTGTGTCCTTTTTTGAAATATTATCTTAATATTCATTGACTTCAGCTTAAATGGTTTTTCCATTTATTATTCTATTAACTTATTGGAAAAATGAAACAATTAAGTAAATTGATTTCTGTTTGATTTAATGTTGATATCTTGTGAAGCTATTTCAGTTCCTCGTTTTTGAAACCACCACAATTATCCACTATAAAAGAAGTCTAATTATAGAAATAAGTTGGTAAAATACTCGGTAAAATATATCTGGAAATTAATGAAATGATTCCGCATCGAGTTTATTAACTAAATGTACTTCGTTTCCCGCCATTCCTAATAAAATATTGCGCTTTATTTATTTAAAGTTAACACACTTAATTGGATATTAATTACACAATTACTTGCATATTTTACGCTACAAACACGAAAGCACAACCTTTTTACACGAATATTCTAATGAACAAGTTTCTTAGATTATTAACAAAATACATTAATCTAACTTTTGGTACAATTTAATAAAGCCGAGAATCTTACAAGTTCTAGTTTGCATTGCAAATAGATCTGATTAGAGGGTAAAACTTTTGACACAGCAAACATGTCTACGGGCATGTTATTTAATTATGAATGCAGCTTTTGGATAGGATTTAAGGTCATTTTTCGGCGACATTGTGTTTTCTGTACTGTTTTGTGAATAAGGGATGATGTTCTGTAGCCGTATATATGTTTATGTGCGTGTGCCTGTCATATTTCACGAAGAGCTTAACATGGATTTTCCAGGATTCATTTCTAGTCATCCGACAATAGAATTCTGTAAAATCTACACCACAGCAACTTGGTGCACACAGGGCACCATGAAAATACATTCCATTTATTCCTTTCCATGCCTCATAGCCCCCATTTTTATAGGATTACGATTATATTAGCACACAAACTGTAATAATGTATATGTAATAAAAAATGTGCCCACATATCATATTCATAATTGGGTTATGAGTGAGATTTTTTGTTTGTATGGTCGAGTTTTCAACGAGGAAGTTTTTAATAATAAAATACACTCCAGATTTTCATTAAATAGAAATGCAGAGGGATTTCAAAATTAAATTCAAATACCACGTTGGATTAAAGGTAATCAATGACCAAAATGTGAAACGAATCGATAACCAGACACGTACTTAGCAAGCTCGAGAGTCGACACTTCTTCAGCAGTTCAGCACACAAAGACTATTCTGGTTCGGTTTAGTTCCGGCGCATTCGCCACGTTTTTAACAGTATTAATTGGGAACAAGTCAAACGCAACAGCCAATATTCCATAATAAGAGAAATTCATATTAAAGTCGACTTTCCCAGTGAACAAATAAAATGCGGTTTATTGAATTTTCTGTAAGATCGGCTTGGAAATTACAGTCCAAGTCTCAAATATTGACATAAAATATGTAAACAAGTAAGCTTTCGACAATATTTACCCACCTACCTTGACTTTAACCAAACACAAATATGTGTGTTTTTTGAAACGTAATTTTTATTTACTTCCAAACAATATTTTAATTAATATAATGTACCTACTATATAAAATATCTACGTAATAACATTTGTGTAAATGTAATAAGAAGAAACTTCTACAAACACAGTAGTTAGGGATAATGAGAACGCTTTTATAAACGTAGTTTCATTCAAAGTAAATGATAACATTATAAAACTAGCAATTTCCATTATGGTAACAGTCATACCGCTAATTACACCTTGAGATCTAAATAATGCTTATTTGATGTAATAATTGCCATTTGGGAGATTGCTGTTTACCAAAGATATCAAAAATAAGTGAGATTATACGTGGAGTCCGTGCATTAAGGCTGTCGTAACTGGTCACTAATGGTCAATCGTAGCCACTTCTCGGTTTAACCCATCCGGACCCAAATAATTCAACGGGTTGAAACATCTACGCCACTTTACATAAAGTCCTTAACTTAATTATGAATTATTCTCTGATGTATTTCTTTAGTATCAGATTCAAGATTCATCGCATGTTTATTATTTATTCTATAAACAGCACCTACATAACATTGTTATTTATTAGTTTGCGATTCCATTGTTATAACAAGTTTAATTATTGCAGTGTTATTTGAACAAAAGGTGCCATAAAGTCGTATTATGAGTAATGAAAGTGGATATAAGTATAATAAGTAAAGCGATAGCTTTTTATGAGATTACGCGCTTGAATAGGAAATAAGCTTTCTATAAAGAGTTTTGCAAATTATTTTTATGCCAAATCTCGCAAGATAGAAATATATTATGGGCAATAGTGTGACAATCCGTATTGTGTATCTATTGAGATGAAGATGAGGATTCAGTTTAACACAAATGGCGGTTTTAAGTCCGGCCCCTTCAGTCGAGCGCAATCTATATGTAAATTCGTCCAAGCATAGTTACGTGGGTGATATTTAGTCATTTCAAAAGATATAACGAAATGATAACAATCGATTTTTTATGGAAATCGCGCTTCTAAAACGCTCTCATCTTTCGTCATTAATTTTGGCATTGTTTCTTAGTACATATTTCTTCAGTTGCTTTTAATTTCATTTAAATAATTGTTCTTGTAGGTTTGTGTATGAAAACATTAAAAAGTCATTTTTAGAACGCAAAATTTTAAAAAAACGTGGCTATTATAGTCGTGGATATATGTATATAGGAATAGATCGGGTCAGTTTTGGTACATTAAAGCAACGTGTAATTTTTATATGTTCGTATATTTTTATAAGGTTTTTCTATATAAATAATATCTACCGATCTGTGTATAAATTTTTCTTACATTCTACAATTTTGAGGCAAAACACAGCGTTCTTGTCTATTCAAAATGTAACCTTCTTTGCAAAAATATCCTTCGACACACTCTTGCGAATTCCTAAATGGAGGCCTGTTGTTGCAATAGGTGGGATATTTGGGACCACAAACTTTGTATTCTTTATGATCATCATTATTGCAATAATTATTATTGCAATTATTATGTTTACCTAAAGATTAAAAGAAAGAAAATTCTATTCAGTAAATTTGGTAGAGGAGTTTTTTAACTAAACTTACGTGAATTTGATTGTGAAAAAACTTCGATTAAAACACTTGCAAATGTGAAAACGCTTAAGAAAAGCAACATAACTTTCAATAAAACTTTATTTTATGTTTTTATTCTTATACTGTGTTCAGTTGTCAATTTATTTGTTAATGTTTACATTCAGTTCAAAGATGAAATCTTTTATACTTTTAAAAAACAATGTTAAAAATAGGAATAAACCGAGATTGTACTTCTCGGTTTTCCCTAATTGAGATATGGGCAATCATATAACTATACATATTATAAATAATAATTAACATGATCATGGTTGGATTTTTTGACATTGAAGGGTGAAATCAAATTGATGTTGTTCCCATTTTATACGCACTTCAAATTTAATAAAAAACAATACCATTGTATTTTTATAACTTTATAATTTGTTTTTTTTATGAATTTTTCCAAATTTTTTCCATAGTTATTCCTTAATAAAGTTGTGAAAAGTTTTGGTAAAGTAGGTAAAATATTCAGTATGTAAATGTTGAATAGGTATATCAGAGGATATTTTTTCTAAACGATTTTATAATTAGTCGTGTGATAACATGACTTTTAATCGCATTTTGAAGACGACTATTGGTTGCGTTATAAAAAAAAAATGATATACTAATTTGGCCCTTCAGCATTCCGTCTTTTCTTCCGACTCTTGTATCAGAAATTGAATAAATGGTTTACATAAATAGGTACCTATGACTATTACTGCACGTTCAAAAATGACTCAATGAAAATAATCATTAGGATAAATAATAATTTGGTCGGTACGTGAGCCATCTTGTTCGTCCTGCATATCTTATTTAAACCTTATTTAGATGCAAAACTTTTGCAATTAGTGCTTCGACTGTGAATGTTGGCCATGTCGCCCCCAGTTTAATGAAATTTCCTATTTGGACATTATCAAATTACAATTCGGCTTTTTTCGCTACTTTCAACGTTCTGAAGAGAGAGTAAATAAATTTTAATTGCACTCTTGTACATTTAGGAAACAATTACCAGTATAAATAATATCCAAATCACAACTGTGTAGAGTGTATTTGCTTTAATTAAATTGTAAATTGGCTCATATATTTGGTGAAATAACTTAATTACAGAATTCATCCTATAAATTCTCATGATTTTGAAGATTATACTAATAAATTCTTAAGGTAGATTAAATTTCACCACATAGTAGGGTAAATAAAAATTAAAATACAACTCGCGCTATTTTCCGGGATGAATTGAAAATAGCTATATAGCTATATAGCTATTTTGTATTCGGCTATTTTGCCACGTATTTATGATGAAAGAATTTATTTTTCAGTAAATTACCTTTCTGTAAACCAAAGCTTCGCAAACATAAAAATTGTATTAACTATGTTTGGTTAAATTTATTCAATGATTTGCATATTCAGGACTTTCAAAAGGAAACATGCAAAAATAAATAAAAATCTCACACTGTAATTTTTAACTAGAAAAATAATGACTTTGAGTATGGGTTATATATAACAAGAAAAAAAAATTAAAACATTCATACGGAAAAATTTTTGTTTTTTCACTTTTTTTTTCAAAGGGAATTGTAATTATCTATTTGCACGGAATCGTAATTAGAAGTGGGTGGTGCGCGTTTTCGAGATTTTCTAATTCTTAGCTACTAATTTTCAATCCTCGGTCAGGAGTCGGCACATCAAATACCACCTAAACGTAATTTAACAGTTTATAATACTGTCGACATTGCAATTTAGTCTCCAGCCTAGGTTTAGTTTAGGTATTTCATTTCAATAGGGAATTCTCAGGGTGCAGATAAACCACGTCTCTGCACTTCATGTAATTATTCAAATTAAGTGACAAATTAAGAGCTGGCACACAGATGTGTTTGTCTAGGCTGCGTCTGTTTGTACATGCATTTTGTTTTCACAATTATTCTCACTTATCTAATCATAATTTAGCATCGTATGGGAGATTAAAAATTCATACACTTCAACAGTCTTGTATAATCACATTTACATTTCCAATGCAGACTATTTTATTTCACATTTCCTCAATCTAGTTTTACAGTTAATTTGCGTGCGTACAATATATTAACCCTCCATGCATTCGAAGATAGCATATATAGCAAGTTAATGATCTGAATATCATTGATAAATTTAATCCCATTCTCCGAGGAGATTGGATCTCAAATCCAAATCAAGTCATTTACTCAAAACAAAACCCAACTCCACTCTCGGAATATACTCGAGTGGAAAAAAACATTTTAATCAAAAAGTTGGTGTATACGAGGATAATCATGGACTGCAAAATAACTACCTAATTAATTTTAAGAGCACAAGTAACTAGAAAATATAAACTTGATATTATGGATTAATGAAACAAAAGAAGCAATTAGAAATTTATTCGAGTACATAGCATAAAATTACAAAAGCTGACTACATAATATATATGTATACAATATAAGTGCTTTATCTTCTGTAATTGCGCTCGTTTAAAAATTCAGTTATTTCATTCTAACGCTGTTGTTCCATCAAACTTGAACTAGCAAAAATGTTACCTCAACATACTTTTGTGATGTTAATTGCTGTTTTTGGAGTTTTACGAAATAGCACATAGTTTAGGAGTTAAATACAAATTTGTTGCAGAAAGTATGTACCTATATGTTTGCATGTCATGCTGTTAGTGCGGTATTTGACTTAGGTATTAAGCGTTTTTGTTCAATTAAACTATATAGTCGTTGATAATTTATGGATCACTACTATGAGGCGCCATCTCGGACATTATTAATCAATACTTAATAGAAACTTATCAATTATATTGAAAAAAAATTGCGTATATTTAAAGTTTCATAAAAATATATTAACAAGTTTATCTATATATTTGTATAACGCAATTATAAATATGAAGATAATATATATATATTATCCTTATATTAATAATTGCGTTATACAAATATATAGATAAACTTTGTAACGATACAAACCCGGGTTAATTATTTAAATTTTTATTTTATGAAATAATTTTAAACCGAGAGTCATCGTTGACCAGATTCTAAGGTAAAGTAGACCAACTGAAAGAGAATAAAAGTGAGAGTTAGTCAAAATGATAAATGACTAAGTGAGTACATATGCACATTTTAAATAAATTAAATGAAATAAATCAAAATAAATAAAATTGCGTCATACGACTGTAAAATGTAATTAATTGTTTATCGGATTAAGATCCTCTGATTGACTTCACTTTTGCTAATATCGCTTGATGCGTTCAAAGCGTTCTTGAACGTTTAAAAAGTCCCATCAGCGTCCTGATGGGTGTCAGGCGTCCCCAACAAGGTAGGCTTATTGCAAGTTAAATATAAAGAAATTAAATGTACTACAAATCCGTAATACATATAAAATAAGCTGCGATACCGACACAAATCCGTCAGGAGCATCTTTTAAGAAAACTTATATTTAAAATTAAAACATTCTGTTTTAAAACTTGTTTAACAATAATGGAGACATTCTGTCTCCTTTAATATTATAGAAAATACTAATAGTACTGAATATTGTACAAAACAGGTACAGATAATACAACGCGTTCTAACAATCGTAAAACGCAATTTCTTGTAAATTAAACACGAGTACGTAACGTACATTAAAAATATCGGAAATGATATTATGTAAATAAATAGCAATTAAATAAAACAATAAATGTAGCACTCACCAAAATATAAAATATCCAAATTGTTAATAACAAATCACCAAATTTATTTTAACAACACTTTTAACGTGTTCACGCTTCTAAACTTGTTCACTAAATGTGAACTGTCTCGCTCTGGACAATCTAAGCATTTATTAGTTGCATTGCCAAAACATATATCTACAAAGAACCTATTGTTCTCAATATATGGACTACGCGACAAAATATTCGTAAAGATATACATAGCTCGACTTGCGGTCCTTTACAACTTGTTAATATATTTTTATAAAACTTTAAATATGCGCAAACTTTTTTCAATATAATTGTTAAGTTTCTATATATTTGTATTGTTTAATAATGTCCGGGATGGCGCCTCATACACTACACACCTTTAATTATTTTAGTTGATAGGTACACTAATTATTATGCAAGAAGACTTAGCGTGGTTAAGCAGAAATGTTAGTTTGCACATTAAACTTAAAGACTTAAAGCCAAATTGGTATACATCGTGTCAAAAACTTATTAATGTAACCTACTCGATTTTTAATTGAATACAATATAATGGTTAATTCGCTTTGAAGTTACATTTGTATTCAAATTCTCCTGGACTATTATGCTCATACATTTCGTCAATTATACATATAACACCCACTTATAACTACTTGCTGTAACCTCAATCAAAAATTTATCTCGTCTTTTATAAAATTCGATCATAGAATTTTATGTGATTCAATTAGTGGAATTAATTGTAAAAGTAGGGCCTAAAGTGAACACAATCCTTGAATAGTCGCAATTTGCCCCATGCGAATTAATATAAGGTACTCTAATAAATAATCTTGTCACTATAAACTTCATACCTTTTTAATTAACTTTAGAAATTGAGGCCGGTTGAATGTGGTGAAAGAGGGTGACGATCTTTCATTTGCTTATAAAGTTGTAGGTATTACTATGCCTATGAAAGTTTATATTCCATACTCCTAGGGTAACATTTTGTCGGGCTTAGGTACGTGATTTCGAATACTATGAAAAGGAAATTAAATTTTGCCTTTTAAAGGGGCCCAATTTTCTAAGTACATAACCAAAGTATAAACTTGAAATAATTACAAGAACAGCTTCCACGCATTTATTTGAATTGATTTAAAGTTTAATTGATTGAATCGTTGGCTATAAAATGATGGTACCCATCATCAGATAGACAGATTTTCTTCATTTAACAATTTGCCTATCACCTTTCTCGCCTCCTTGTATTTTGTCATAAATTGGGGATGTATAAATCAACGCAAGATACTCTAAGACAATGGACCACTAAGGCTTCCTAAATTTGACAGTGTATGAAAGGAACCGTTGTCATTGTATTAAAATGCATTTGGTGTTGGTAAAAATGTAAATGTCACACTATCCCGTATCGCATGAAAATGCAAATTTTAATTACATTTAATTCCAATGGAAATTCCCTTTTTCCTTGTTGTTCTTTATATAAGGCAGATAATAGATCCAGTTAATAAGCAAGGAATAGCAGTCTTTCCCATTTAAATGTATTTCTACATGAGCGCTTTTAAATGACGAACTTGAGCAAAATTTTAACAATTGTTATTTTCCTCTGAAGAAAATTGGTTGTCGGAAATTGCCGAAATTAAAAAAATTACTTGCAATAGTAACTCCTAATTAGCAACAATTGCACGTGTTTTTAAAAGAATCTTAAATTTATAGGCTTATTATATAATATGTATACGTAAAGCAGTTACCGTTTTATTTGGGAAACTTGATAGCTACTTGTGATGAAGTCTTTGAATTGAAACCATAAAACTCAAAAGGTTAAAACTGTTTAACAAGCTGAAAACTGCTTAATAACAGAACTTCTTCATGTTGGAGTGTAGTTGCAAGAAGTCCTATAACTAGGATCTTGGGCAAAAGTAAAACATTGCTGTAGGAATTGGTTTCCGTTACTTATATGTAACAAAAAACGTATCACTATAGGTACGAAGTCAGTTAACTTAGAAAAACAGAAAAGAAATAAATTTCTTGTTTATTTGTTGATTAAGGTATGTTTGTCTCTTTATTTGTATATATAACTACTATATGCAATTTACCTAAAAATAAATACTGATTGCTTGATAATAACAGTGACTGTCTTATAATAAATCATTTTGGAGGTCATTTTTTTCCACGAATGCTGTAGATATTTATTTTTTTATGAAACATTATAAATTGTTTAATTCCCCACTGTCTACTTGAGGGTGATAGATGGGGACTGCACAAAGCTCTAAAGAAGTAAAAGCTTGAAATCTCTAATGAATCAGTATAATAAATAACTCATTCTAGACTGTTCCATTTTTATACACATTTTCTACTTGGAACAATGTGGTATCGTAAAAGATTTTCCAGGTACAATTTTAATTACTTTGTTTTGTTTTTCCTTTTTTTCGATTTCTGAACTGGAGCAAATATAAACAAATCTAATTGCATTTCGTAATGTTAATGACAGATACATTTTCTTTTCACATTTTCATTTATCAAGTAAGTTTTTTCCAGACAAAGATTAAATGTTTGGTTCATTAACCAAGTAAATTGAATGAAAAATAGAGTGTTTTGTAAAAGTCACTGAATTTAAAAGAAATAAAGGTATGTATGTATATCTCAGCTTGACACGATACGGTTAAAAGGTATATATACCTATTGGATGCACCCCCGTTGACATATTATCTTGCTTACTGGGCATTTATAGCAATGTTTTCAGTTTAAGGGAAAACATCTTATGGGGTAAAGAAAAGGAAGCTTGTAAAACACATATATAAGGTATATGTTTTTCAGCTATTTATTTGTCTCTGATTCCTGCAGCAGAAAGGGGATGGAGAATAAGCGGAAATAGATTGAAATTTATTTACAGCAATTTGCTTTTCAATTTCATAGACTGTTTGAAAATTTATTTAGTTTAGACATTCTCAAGACTTATATAGTATATAGCTAAGGCATGTCCTATTTCTCATTCCTTATCTGTACTTGACAGATTTCTAATATTAACGAGCATTTTTCATGGCGTGAAAACGTCTTTTGCTGGTCTTATTAATTTCTGTTAAATTACTAAAACGTTAATTAATTCTGAAAAGCCATCTTCTCCTTTAATTGATCGTTTTGCCCATTTTGCGTATTACGACAATAAAAAATTTCGTTGATAGCATAATGAACGAAAATAACAATCAATTAACTGTTAATTTCGGCGGTTTTGTGATGTAAGATGTGCGTTATTAGATTTGTTTTTTTTTCTTTCTTCTAAGAATCACGTTTAATTAATTTCTTAAAGATAGGCATCCCAAACAGCAGTAGCAATGTGCGCAAGTCGTGCTTACATATTTGAATTATAACCGTTTACCTTCATTTAAATTACAAATTATGCTTTTTTGTTGTGAATAAAGTAAAATGTATTTCACAGAGATAAAAGCAATCTTTATTCAAATTACATCAGAGAATAATTTCCTTCGCTGCTCTTTGTGATAAGAAAATGGCATATCATTTATATGCATTTTCAAAGGAGTACCCCGGGATATGGACATCTTCAACATAACATTTCATTCGAAATAAATATAGTGTGATGTTGAATGATGGGTCCAGATATCCGGGTAAACCTGGTGCGATAATCATATACATATTTCATTTCTTCTCGTGTTATATTTTGATTAAAACATGGCATGGAAAAATAAAAGTGGGGACTGAAATAAATAAGTTGGACTTGCTGATAACCAGTGAGTGAATTTTGTAGTTTTCAAGTCCGTAACGATTTGGCCTGCGGGTTTTAGTGTGAGAAAAGGAAGAATGAAGCCGCATTCCAACAGGTGTTTGTAGGTTAAGGAATTTGGCTTTAAGCCGACCTAGAAGGTAAAAGGCGGGAGAGAGGCTGTGTGTTGTGTATGTATGATGGTAAACTCAACAACTTATAATCCGTAATGGAAGATTGTTGCTTTTGGTGATGGCTCTTCGAGAGTTGGGAGTTAGAAGTTGTGTGCGTATCGTCTATCGATATGGGTATGGAGTCCATAGGTAGGTATTATGCATAGAAATTGACGTTCACACTAGATACCTTAATTAATCGGTAAATCGTAAATGTGCGAATTAAGGAAGTTTATCGGATCAATTCCCATATCGCACATTCCTTTATTAAGTTATATGTAAATTGGAAACTGGTGTCGATTATTATATTTATAGCGATTATCTCATTAGCAAAATAAAGTTGTTAAAATCCATATACGCCTACAATAAACAACTTCTCATTCGCATCTTGAACGTATTTTTTTCCATTTACAAGTTGAATAATATTTATCGAATTATCGAGTTGTAGAAGAAAACAATTCTTGAAACCACTTTTTAAAAGATTATTATGCTATTGAAAGTTACGACTGGAGTACGTTCACCCATACCGATCCTTAACGCTCTTACATTTATTTGCAGAAAAATATTTTAATAAGAAGCATATATAGAAAAATCGTTTTGTTGGATGTGGAGTAGAGCCAGAAGCCAGAAGCGAATGGAAATTAAAGAAAGTATAATCCAGCCATTGCTTTTACGTTTATTTCTTTCTTCAAATCAGAAATAAACTTAGCTCGACCTAGTTTCATGTGGTGCAGTTTTCTCAACGAAATTAACTATTCAGGTTTAAAACAGTCAAGTTTATATGCACTAATAATTTCACTCTTTAGAGAAATTTAATGGTTTCTTGTAATATAGAATATTGTGCTATAAGACAATAGTTAAGAACTTAAAATTGTATAATTTAAATTAATAACAGAGAATTTCATTTTCATTATAAATTGTGTTTACCTTCGATGTGAAATAATTCATACATTAAACATTGAATAATAAATACCTAGTACCGTCAGTGAAGAATTAAATTAAATATCAGATACGGATCATGGATATGGTAACAATAAATCGAGAATAAGCATAAAATTTAAATGTTTCGTTTTGAATATATGTATTATAGTGTATGTGTGTTTCGTTTAGTAGCCACCCACATTGCAAAGACTTTTCAAAAACGTTAAACAATATACCGCTGGATTTGAAAGTTAAAGGTTTAGAACCTGTTTTTTTCGGTACAACTTAGAACAACAAAATTGTTTTCTATTTTGAGTTGATTGAATAAAAAAATGTTTTTTAATAGCAATTTAAAATAGCATACCTAGTAAGTACAAGAATAACGGCCTCAAGAGTTCTGTAACGAACTCAGGTACGACCGCGTATACAGTCACAGTACACAGGTAACTTTTCCCCACCTTCTCGTTCCACAGGTTGGTATCGAGTTGCTGTACCACTAGTTTGAACTAAGGTACGACTTGCCGTGTCACGAATTTCAACGGTTTTTCGCACCAGTGTTCGATTTTTAATTAAAACAGCAGTAGAAGTAAGTCGTTTTGTGCTAAATTCAGGTGCTAATAGTTCTTAAAACTACTGTGTGTATATTTGTGTGTTTTTAATTGAGGTGTACATGGTGTTTTTTGGTGGAAATTTCATGTGATTCAACATTGTGTTTTTAAATGTTTGTGTGATTACTTTGGATATTGTAAATGCAAAAGTTGAGCACGACTTTCATACAACACGGAATGCTTGATCTTTAAGGTACTATACTCCGCATTTTCTTCCTAGTTGCTTTCGACGAACTATTCTGTGCTAGAGCGGCACGATTTACAATAAATTATTTGGGATTGATGTGAAAATCCGTTCTCAGAAATTTGATTTGAAGGTTTTTTGATTTAAAAATGTTCAGTACCACATTTCTGTTACGCCGCTGCAATACAAAGTGTGTGTTTTAAAAGCCGGTTCCTAAATTATACGAAGCTGCGCTTATGTAGCAGTCCGTCCCTGAAATTTCGCCGCTAGGCTTCTCAGCTCTATGTAGCACCACATTGAATGTTAAAAACTTCTTCGTTCTCTCGCGTCTCGAGAAGACTTTCATTTCTTCTAAATTACAGATAGATCTTCCTAAATCGTATTTTATTTCATATTACTGTGTGATAACTGCTGTAATAATATTCCATCACGTACTTTCACCGAATGAATTATTTAAAAAAAATTGTAAATAAATAAAGATTCATTAATGGTGTAGTCGTGTCGTTCTTGTCATTGGCGTTTCATCAATTTATATACAAACGGCCACAATTAACTTACTTATTTATAGAGAAAGTACTTTCCCATTAACATAGTCTTTCTGTAAGGCAATTTTATGTGTTACAATATGAGTGCACATGCACTTGTTTCTACCTTTATGTCAGTTTGATGGGAAGTCATTAATACAAACTGTTATACACCATAGATAATTGGATAAATCGATAACATGCTGGTAGCAACTAAATAGTTTAATGTAAATAATAAATTCCATTACATATACAGGTTTTAAACTAGCACATTTATATCCAATCTAAGTTTAAAATTCAATGATAAAACAATTAACAATTTATCTTGTCAGTATATTAATTGAGTAAAAATGAATCTGTTTATGAGTGAAATAAACGATTCCATCAGTGGTTTTGAGACGACGATGCCATGTTTTAAAGTAGATAATTTAATGCACGCAACCATATAAGAGAGAAGACGCAACCATTTAAGAAAATTGTTTGTTTGCTCTTCTACCCGGAACAAGAACAAACCAATTTTTGCTAACGGGTTTATAATCACATAGATATTCAGGTATGGTTAATGCGTCATGTAATAAAACAATTATAATTAAATAAAAAAACAACAAAGATTCATGAATATATATTGTTATAAACGTTTTACTGCGGTAACACTTAGGTAATAACATTATTGATTTCCTATAAGGCGGGATCAATTTTACAAGTGTATTCACCTTTTCCACAAATTTCGCAAATTTGATTTATAAGTTAGAAATGTGAAGAATATGTCTACCTAGCATGTTTAGAGGGGTGGATTCTTTTATTTATGAGTATCTACCTGCTGGCTAAAGTCCGTTTCAAAGGTGTCTGAACACTGAACACTTTTCAAGAAAAATGCTACCAAATATAATCATTTTTGTTTTCCAGTCGTGACAAATTGTTTCATACTCTTTATCTAGATGTGCTCCATTGTTTAGTCTGAACACCTAAAGGAGTTTCTCTGAAGGTGTGGGGACCACTAAAGAATTCATAGGAATCTTATAAAAAAATTCGGAGAATCTGTTATGCTAAACGGCTGTTTCTCATCCACGATGGGCAAAGCAAGCATCTGAACTTGTTATTTGACTGTTCAATCGCCATTCAACGTACAAATGTCGAAATAAGTTTTTGTTCTTCAAATAATAGCTGTGTTTTCTTCTTGTATGAAACTTGATATTGAACTAAGAGGAAAGTTAGTACATTCATTGGCCAAACTTTTGTTTAATGCAGACACAATTCACGTGTGTGTATATGCATTTCACACAATTGTTGTTGTAATATAAAAAAAAATCACTCATTTTATATGATTCCGGGACTTCTTTTGTGTAATTGAATAATGAATACCAAATGCAATGCATTGCGATATATTTATTAACATCTGTCCGTTTAGTGGACATGAATGGGGTTTCATTGATTAAAAAAACAATTGGATCCAACATAATCATATAAAAACAAGAACAATTGCAACACTATTCTACACTACACGGCTTTATCTGCCAATTTATATATATCTTCGGTAGGTATTATTAACTTGTTTATTACGATAATCCCACTGACAAACAACCAAAATAATGGATGTATTGTTGGATTACACACTGAAAATGATACAATTCGGTGGGTGTAGACTTGCATCAAATTACAATTACGTGTAGTTGAATTTATTTGCAATTTTGAGGCGTGAGACCTTTACAACAAAATGCGGATATATTGTAACATCGAAGAAGATTTCCTGCCAACATAATTGTACGGTGTTCTTCCATTTTTCATAATTATTATTTCCGTTTTTATCTTGAAACTGTATTCTTTATTATGATTAACTGCTTTCACTTATTTCTGTGTAGCACAAAAATGTTGTATGCAAAAAATGCTTCCATGTTGTTAAATTTACTAGCATATTTCAGAATAGGTATTAAGACTGAATAATTTTTCTCGAAAACTTTATATTTCTACTATAAATTTTTTGTATATTCATCTGAATGTGACAATTGGGACAAGTTTAGCACTTATATGTTTTATACTTAAATTTGGAGAGTTATAAAAGTTGTAAAAAATATACCTACACCATAAAAATATTACATAATTTCAGAGTATTTTTGTGGGTTCTTAAATGATAGTCTTCTGTAGGCATTTAGTTTAATTAAACGTTGCCAGGATTTTTTTATGGTTTTTATAAAGAGGAAATACAAATAGTCGTTTCAAGGATATTTATTGGTAGATTTTTGTCGGACTTTAACGAGTTGCTTCTGAGGGGAAAAGTACTCTCACCTCCATTCGGTTAGTACTTTATGGCATTGTTGTAATATTAACGTTGTTGTAATAAAAGAAATAATTCCTGTAGGTTGAGTAAGCGTATTGCTTCGAAGAAAACACGATCCAAAGCTAATTCGAAATGAATTTTATTTATTTTAAATTATAATTGCATTTGACGGTAGTTAACTAATCATTTATTATATAGGTATACATACTCGTAGTAAAGTTATTGTATGGCGACTCAGACAGTAATAACAATTGTTTTTTGCCGAATAATCAGGAAATGGAATTATTAAGAAATTTATTTTTGCTCACGTACGTACATAATAAATATAATACAGACCGGCAGCATGTATCCAGACAGTCAGCAATTTCAATGGTTTTGTTTTAGTAATCTACGTGTAGTTTAATTGTTTTATATTTGTAATTTATGTAGGTAGGCTATTATTCCTTAGCATGAATTAAGTCGTAGGCTAACGATCTTAATATTACAAATTTAAGTCTTGTTTTTGATCTTTTCATCTCTTTATTATTGTATATCTTCTCGAACAGAAGCAGGAAATGCTTTGCATAAAATTGCTGTAACAGCTTTCTTCCTTTTCACTCGAAAAATAGGTTACGTAGGTAAATAAATTCTATCACATACAAAACAACAATACAAAGTCAAATATCATACAGGGTAATAAAAGGATGTTAGTATAGAGATATTTTATGATTGCATATTTCGTACGGTTTGTGACTTTTCCATTGTGTGTTTATATGCAAATCAGTTTAAATCTCTCTGTCACACTTTAATTATTTCCTAATTTGTTTACAATGTATTCTATGTAGGTGTTGAGGCACACGGAATAGAAAGTTCTTTGTACTTTATTATTTGAGTTGAGGTTTAACATTAGTTGATTTGTTTTTGGTTTAAACTATGCAAAAGTCATAATTGCTTCAAACCAACAAAAATTCAGAAAACATTCCACTAAGTTGCCGGTTTGATCCAAAACCATGGTGAAAAAAGTTTTTAAATTTCTAGTTAACTATAAAATGATGTCATTTTTGTGCGTGTTAAAGTAGGTCTAAACAAAATCAATAATGTGCTTTGCTTAATTAAAATTATGTGTTATTCCGTTTAGTTATTCTAATTTAGATTAACAACAAATGTTGTCGGTTCTATTACGGTTTTCGTTAAAACGATATAGTTTCATTAAAATTTAATTCACTTTCGTTAGGTATTTCATTAAAAATTATCAAACGTGATCAATAATACATATGTATTGTACCTATTGTAGTTTAGTTTAGTTGGTATGTGTAGGTAATGAAATTAATTCGAGTAAAAGGTAACAAAAAACTTTTTTTACGTTTCATTTTGGTAAAATCGAATGGTATAGTGATTTCACTACAAAGGAGTAATTGTTTATGCATTTTATTTATTCATTACAATTTGATTGTTTCATATAATTTGATTGAATTTTAATATGAAAAATCGATTACGAGTCCAGGGGTGAGATTCTCGGTGAAACTTCATTAACTATTTTTGTTATTTGCTTTTTGTGCTCATATGGAAATGTATTTTATCTACTGTTGATTTAGTTTGCTTAATATAATTTTGCATGTTTATGGATTTTCGAACATGAAAAGTGGAAAATGATACATTTAATGTGAATTAATGATGAATTTTGCTTATATGAAATTTGTCAGCTGTTTATTACTATATGTATGTACTCGTATGTACCTATTTCTAATTTATTACATTTTCGTTTCGAATTTGGCTGAGAACGGAGTATTTGAAATACTGAACTATGTGAATGAACAATTTGCCTTCAATTTTTGATGAATGACAACATCGATTTTCCATCCATTTGCTACCAACCTAATAATAATAATAGCTTTTTAATTCTTTTTTCGATGTAAATTGTTGCACTTGAAATACTTGTCCCTTTTTAGCACACATATTCAAAACTAGTTATCATTTTCTATGATTACGTTATTGTTATACACACACATTCTTAACTGTTTACTATATTACTACATAGAATAATTGAAACGTTGAAGTGCACTAGTTAGGTATAATAGCTTGGTTGGACGCGACATGCGACATAACAGATGTTTCTATAAACCGTTATAGTGTGATTTCCTAGTGAACATAATGAAATGTTCAAACAATTCAGAACCTTCAACTGATCACAATTGGAGCCTTTATTTAGTTGTAGTTGTAATTTCATTCATATTAAATTAAAAATTGATAGTTCATTATACCATGTGATAATTGTATGAATTTGAATTGTGGATGCGTTGGGGCATTAAATCACACTAATGTCTCATATGCACTACTACTGTATATGCTTATTATTTAACCACTATGAAAGGAAACGTGTTACGGTGAATGGCCGATTTGAAATTCTTCCTAGATGCTGTACCTATTCTGCTGTATACGCTATTACGTATTACACTATTTTATTATTATCGGTCATTTTCACAATATTTTCACCATCATCTTTATTGTTACAGAAGAATAACTAACAACGTCCGTGAAGAAACGATTTATACGATTTTAATTATGTTGTTAATTAATTCTGCAAATTGTTGGATAATCTCGTCTCTTGTTCAACTCTTTTTTTTAACTAGAGAACAGAGACTTGCCTTTATTATTAGGAAAGTATTTTATAAGGAATTTTTATTATCGCTGAAAGTAAATCATATTATTGATGTAATGAAGTATTTATTATACTTATATGATTTGAAACCGTGGGAATATTTATCTTAATTAGATAAATAAAGCATGTTACTCTCTCGATATATGCTGCTGAAAGATTTTTTTTCTTGTTTTATATTTATTAGACTGTCATTAATATTGATAAATTTGTAACATTTGTGTCATCAAATAAACGATTTTATTTCATTTTCTGATTTCATTAAATGGAAAGGTTAAATTTAATGGGTTCAATTAACTGGTGTATGTGTGTGTTTTGTATATATTCTTCTATTTCGATTACCTAAAAGGTATACGAGCACCTAATAATATATTCTGTGAATATATTCGTTGGAATTGATATTCCGGCCCTGCTTAATTAGCTTCATGTTAAAAAAGAATAAATAGTATTTCTATACCTGGATAATATTAGCTTAGCGTTTCGCTAAATGAAAATTTCACATCATCATAGTGGTTGCTTTATAAAATGTACGTTATAATTTCCTTGTGGAATAATAAATAGTGTTAAATAAATAGGTACATAAACCGTTCTACATAAATGAATCTAGAAATTATTAATAACACTATAGTGGAGCATTTACCAACGAAATTGCCTGCTGACCTTGTTGCATCTTGTTGACTAGTCACTGTATCTTTTTTTCTTTCAATTTACATAACATAAACATTTTGATGTGGAATTAGCGCAATTTGTTATGCCAAATACATAATTTCTATATTCCATTGTGAAGTATAATAAAGTACTTACACCCACCAACTTTTTTAGGGTGCGGTCTGTCTGCAACGATGTCATGAATATAAAAGAGGAAATGCATTAACAGGAAATGTATTGCCTAGTCATATATGCTAGTTGTCAGGAAATCCGGTTCTGTATGTGTTTGTAGGTGGTTAAAAATCGAATTTGAACAGGTGACATTTCAAAAAATGCCCCAAAAGAGTGGTAACCCTCTTTTCCTTGGTAACGGAACGAGAGGGATTAATCATACTTCAGCTAGTAAACTGAAAATTCTTCTTGATTGCAGAACGTAATAGGAATCTGGATATAGTTTAATATTTATCACATTACGCTACTTAAAGGAACGTAGAGACCATACCATATATCAATTCATATTACCGTAAAGCGTTACAGTTTAATTGACCTTTTAAAATTTATTTCTATTTTTTAGCAGTTATGTGTGTAAAAGTAGGCATAATTCTTATAAATGACCTAGCTATAAGCCCATTCATATAATAATATGTCCGTACCTACGTTACAAAGTTAGAGTAAGCCTACCTGTTATTTTTATATGCACATTATGTAGAAAACAAGAAACGAGATAACATTACATTGACCCACATAAACAGTTTCTTGTCTTCTTTTAACTTATTTTACTTTTCAATGATTTATTAACGTTTTATTTTATCAATATTTATTGAAAAAGTAATACACTTAATAATGTCGTACTTAATGTAGATGTTATCCTCGACGTTATCGGTAACCGGATTTAATTAATGTGTTCTCTGGTTTGGTTGTTTTTTGGTCATTTTTTAATGAATTTCAATGAAGCTGTAAACATAAAAAATGTATGAACAGATACAAAGGAAAAGTTACGTATGTAACTGAATTGATTCTATATTGGAATTGGAACATGTGTAGTTACGAATTTTTATTATACTGACAAATTGATTTGTGTATGGCCACAATTGTTCAATTTGAAAATTCATAAAACCAGTACAATAGCAAAGTTGGTGGTTAATTACGATTTCACTGCTCTTTTTGTTGTTGGTAATTTAAGTTTTTTTGTTATGTTTTGTTAAAATTATTCCTCTGCGAAGGAATTCCGGGTTTAGTTTCCAATTCTCAATTTGAAAACTGCATAAATACTTTTGGCATAAACAAATTCAATTAAGGCAGAAAAGTGAAGAAGACGTTTTAATTTATTTTTGAGACCGCATTTTTAATATCCCAAAGAATTCAAATGAAAATTAATATCGTGGGTATTTTAATGAATTCAATAGTATATATTCATTGATGTAAATGATATGAAACCAAATATTCCAGAAATTAAAAAAAGAAAAGGAATTGTGGCTTGAAATGTACATAAATTACATTTCACTTTACAGGTTTTCAAAAAATATGAAAATCCCTTTCAAGTTTTTCTTCTTTAATCATTAAACGGTTTTCATTAGAAAGTTTTTACAGTGGAAGAGAAAAATCATTGGGTTCTTTGGTTTTGATACGAGATAATGTTTAAATATACTTTCGCGTTTTAAATATGAACGTTCTTTTTGTTCATGTATCTTTTGAAAGTTTGTTATCAATTTTTTCCCCTTCGTCCTTTTCTCTCATCTGCACACACATACTGAATATGTGTCTCTGTATTATATGTGATAAGAATTAACTTGAATGACAACCGTATTAAATGTAAAAATAATCGCTTTAACTTTTTTACTCTCATACATTTTTTTGATGTTTCCTTTAATCATCTCATTTGTGGTGTATTTAACTTTTTTCCCAATATAATTCCAATGCTTATTTGTTGTACATACACAGCAATGTACCAAATTACTGTCATTTCAGTGTTATTTATTTTTTTTACACATTCCTCATATATGTATGAGTATGTAAGTTCCTACAGTATGGTTGATTGTTTAACATTAATTGACGTCAATAAAGTGAAGTTATGTCTGATTTTATAATTAAATAAACAGCAACAGTGTTGTTAATATTCGATCCTTTCTATATTCTATAATACATGCAACCTAGTGTATTATACCATTTTCCCTATAATTTAATTCGTGCACAATTAAGTTGTCTCTAGTTACACAACATCTCTCAGACAATTACGAAATTTGCTTAACAAATTCCAAACAGTCGTTAAAAACGAGAATTAAGTTGCTGTATTTAGTTAATATCAAAAGTGTTAGTTAATTAGTAAATATCTGGCGCTTAAAATGAATTTAGTTTTTTAATTAAAATGCTACATTCTAAATTGTCGTCTACTTTAAAAGGACTTCATATAATACGGTAAGAGCAATATATTTCTTAGTCATAAAGTTAAACTTGATGGTAACCTTATACCAAATTGTGAAACCGCTCGTATATATTATATGTATATAATACTCGTATAAGTTTGTAATGTCATTTTATAACCTACAATGATACGAATTACAAAAGAATTACTTCCAATGTAGAATGCTGTCCTGGTTAACTGAAAGTGTGATATGAATACAGTATATGCATCGACTACTGTCTGCATACCACTGACGGCATATTGCATTCAACAATCAACAAAATTATGTTACATTTCTATGTATGCGGTTTTTTACGAATAATTATTGTGTCTGTGAACTTCACTTGCTATTGAAAAAAGCTATTTTTAATCAAGGGCACACACCATACATAACTCTCAACGAAATTACCAAGATATTTTCACATTATCACTTTTTAATTATGTTAAAAGGTCATAAGGGATAATATAAGAGAGTTGTTACATATATGAGTTTTTCCATTTATATAACACTTCTTTTCCTCGTCTACAGTTTCTTGGTGGATTCACGTCATTATATTAATTTCATTTAAATTGGATGAATAATAATTAAATTCATAAATGAGTGTAGCTTCTGGCATAATTAACGGTACTCCAATGCAACATTGTATTAAATTATTATCCCCTCCTGTATGTTTATGTGGTTGTATGTGTATGCTCATTTAGGAGATTTTCAAGTACCAAAGAAGGTGTCACATCGTATTTCCCATATGTCGCATTTATATTATTCAAGCTAAATATACACTTGTGTAATGTAGCAGTTTGTAAAGCATGAAAAGTCGTCAAGCTCTTCGTAATGCCCACACACGATACATTAAAATACAGAACAATTCTGCAAAGAAATTAAGTTGTCCTATAATCTATTCACGATGTTGATGCGATTGTACTTCCGCATACTATTAGTAGCATCTATTCTTACATATCCATGTCTTTCTATTCTACAGTCATTCTGACGCGGTCTCTAAGACTAATTATTGAGTTCGTTTCGTATTGTTGGTATTAGTGCGAATGGAACGCATATTATTCAAGATCCTATGTTCTATTCTCTGAGGACGGGATGCCGAAGGTTCGTTTGACTTTTTTTGAACTAGCTATTGTAGGTATGCCTTTAAGGCGAGCGCTTTGCGGTTACACATAAATTCATCCCATGTTAATTTTGTAGTTACATCCTTTTGTTATTTACGACTTGATAAGACTAACATTTCACAGATTGAGTTGTTTTCCTTTTAACTAAACGGATAGGCGTAATACTTTTCTTACTTGACTAGTAAATACCTACCAATAACAGCGAAGGATGAAGATGTTTATGAGCTGTGTGCCGTTAGTCTGAGTGGATAAATATGGGACTGAGGAAAGTTTTATTTTTGGCAAAAGTCTTTAATCCGTGCACATGACATTTTAATTTCATCGAATGTGTATTGAAATAGCGCTAAAATATTTCCATGCAATAAATTCTGCAGCTCCATTTCAGAAATAAAACTGAAATATGATATGTTCTATATACCCATCATATTTGATGTATTCAATAAAAAATTGGTTTTGAATATATTTTTTTTTAAAAGCGCACCTTCCATGCCGTATTATTCCTTACATACACTCTTAAATTGTGTATGTGCAGAAAGCAAAACATCCATCTTATTTCTGAAGATTTGAAAAATTAAATCGTTTATGCATTTTTCGTGCCATATTAGAAGTTTATAAAAAAGATCATTACAATCCATTATCTACGCTTTTATTCTAGAATACTTTCGTCAAACTTTGCAAATGTATTTTGTTCGAATATTCTTCGTAGGGAGCTTGAATTATTGTTGCTGAAAAGTCGAGTATTTTCGCTCTTACTTTTAAAAATAAATCGATTACGTATTCTTTTTTTGTATTTCTCCATAATATCGAGAACCACGTATTATATGAAAACGAACATTTTCCAATGGAAAGTTGGAATAAAGGCTGCACAAAGTGTTTCGGTCACATTTTGTGGAAGCAATACAATGTACAGATCGTCTAAAAAGTGACTGAAGTACTCTAGGGT
Source organism: Silvanus unidentatus (assembly GCA_963930825.1). Lineage (NCBI taxonomy): Eukaryota > Metazoa > Arthropoda > Insecta > Coleoptera > Silvanidae > Silvanus > Silvanus unidentatus. The sequence continues at coordinate 2,615,000 of OZ005760.1, forward strand.
AATCACACTAGTTGATTAATGGTGGAAGAAGTGGAAGTTAAGCTCCAAATCTAAAAGGTCTCACACAGACACCCGTTTGTACTTTATAAATTGTTCTCGTTTACGTTATTTTTATTATTGACATAAACAAAAGACAAGGCGAAGATTTTCAAGAGGATGTGTTATTTGAGTTAATGGCAATCTTATGTATTTGTGCAAATGGCTTTCTGAATGTAACCAGATGGTTTTGCCATCAGTATGGTACCGTTGGCCTGGATGCTCCATTTTCTAAAGAGCTTTCCCATTTATTTTGGATTAGCAAATGTTTTATTATAATATAATAATTGTCTAATGAGTTCCCTGCAGAGATCTTACCGAAAATTAACCTCTCTCTCGTCTCTCTTATTCATTATACATTGGACCATTTGAGAAAGGCGACCACTTATATCCAGTTATTAATTATTAAGGGGATCATAATTAACTCATGTGTGAATAATTTAATAAAAATGATCATATTCCTAATTATACCGACCGTTCTGTAGGGTGCAGTTTAAATATAATCGGTAATTTTTCATAAACTCCTTTGCTATCCAGAAGCATTTTATGAATAATGCAAGTGGATAACCGAAGTGGAATGTAATGTAACAATGATAATTATTCTGAACGAGTCTGTATTAGTGTATTGTATTTTATTAGAATAACTCATGCTACTAAGCATGCTTTCATCTTCTCGCTATTGTAGTTTTAGTACATTCACTTTTCTTCTATGCTGAAGGTTTTATATGAACCGTTTTAAATCCATCATTTTAGATTTAAGTAAATTACTTTCGCAGCATTATTACAAAAGTAAACAACACTTAGTTCTTTGCAGGCTGTTATTTAAAGACAAATTAGCAAATTGAAAAGTTTCTGTTAGCTAAACGTGTGTACCTGCAATCCATTTAAAAAGTCTAGACAGTTTTATTTACAAAAGTTCCCTTAAGCAGTTTATTTGTGAAAAAAATGAAAATTTCTGTATTTGTATCGAATTGCTTTGCGCTTCAATGGCAGTGGCAAAATACAGTCCGCTTGTACAAAAAAAAGGAAAAGATAAATTCAAATTGTTACTGACAAGGCAAACATGTTTAAGGATGATTGAATAGTGATTAATTTATTGTTGAAAAAAGCATAATGTGCAGGCTATTCAACTTGTGAAAAATGTTTTCAAATAAATTTACATACGATTCTTATGTCTTCTGGTTTTATTTTATTATATCTGCAAACAAAAGAATATTTCCACATGAGTACATTTTCTAGAAGTGATATCATTCGTGTGCTGTACCATGAATTTCGATTTAAGTTTATTTTATTTCATTTATTACGTTTCTCAAGCCAATCTATTGTCCATTGTATTTTAAAAAATCACAATAGGAAAGAATATATTCGAAATTTTGTACGAATTATATGAAGAAAAGTTCTCTTTTCGTATTTTCACTGTTGCAACGAATAATGTTTTCATTTTTAAGGGTATATATATTCTTTACCCATTAACTGCATTCATAATTACCAAACAGCAAGTTGGTTATAAAATAAATACATAATTACCTTTTCCTGCATTCACAATGGGTGTATTCTCTTGCAGGGTAATGAATATGTGTTGGTCTTTATTAAGTTTGCCTGATTCCTCTGCATGATATCCTAATTCTACTTCCTCAATCAGCATTACATGGCACGCGAACTACTTATTCTTGCTTTATCTAATAAGTCATAATAGTCAGAGTAGGTATAGCTCAGACTGACCTTTCTTGCTTCTGTTTACTAAGGTATTAAGGTTAGATTTACGTTAGCGAAATTTGGTACAGTCCACAAAGGAAAACGATTCGTACATTAACCTTTTTTTTATAATACTGCATTGTTTTCACTGACCTACATACTTATTATAATTTCATTGACAACATGCTAGGTTTAATTAACTTTATGCTTTTTTAAAAGAAAATTCTAATTAAGATGAGATAAAACGGCTTGATGACAAGACAACAATTCTATATGATGAACGTTGTGCCCATGAACACAAAAACAAAACATTTAGCACCAAATTAAACAATTTTAGTGTTGGAATTGCGAAGAGATGTGTTTCTGTATTTAGGCTTTTGACCATTTATGTTTTAATTGACTCCCACCTGTCGGGAACACACTAATAAATTCCTTTGACGTGAACTTACCTTTTTAACTTTGTTGGTAGACGTGTTTTGAAAAAGAGATTCATCGACCTTGTCGACTTCCATTTAGAAGTTTTGCAGACAAAATCAATTACGACAAAAGTGTAACCGCATGAAACTGCTGCACCATTTCAATTAAAAATCTTACCACACACAGAAATTTGGCGAGTTTATAATAGGCGCACTACTCAGCTAAACTGGGGATGACTCTAAAACTAAATCAAACATTTACAAACTAACTAGATATTTTGACAAGAGTGTAAAGTCGCTACCCAATTGTTTACTTTTCGATTAATGGTCTGTTTTTTTAAAGACAGATTAATTTCCCGAACGTGATAAATTAACGATATCGGTATCTTGGTGCTATTTTTCAGGTGAAAAATGTCCGTGTATGTTGCCAAAGCACTTTGTCAATCCCTTGTCTGTTATTGACTTTTATATAGTACACCAGCTCACATCAACATCAATTTTATTTACAATTTTACAAATCGACTTTTTCCCATAAAAGATATAATTTTTTATTTTGATTCAACTGTGTGTATATAATATTGTCACATCAGTGTCAGTGAAAGTCGTCACTTCAATAATTCCCTTAAGGAATTTTCATTCATCATATCTATATATGCAAGAAAGTCTCATGAATGCATTTGACATTTGAATGCGTACACAACCATTACATTGTGAATAAGAATTGAGTTTTTTTAAGATTCACATCTGCTACTGTGTAGGTGCTTTCAACAAGCAAACCTAAGTACTTTATTGTAAAATCCATTTTAAGTAAACAACATTTGCATTATGAAAAATTCAATTAGATCCGTATAAGAGACAAGTGCACCTATTTATTTGAGTTACTTGCTACACTGGAAAATGTCTTTCTAATGTAATTGAAATTTCCGTGTATTTGATGTTGGATTATTTCATTAAATTAATTAAATTCCTTACAGTAATAGTAATTTGTAAATATTTTTAAGGCGCGCATATTCCCTTTGAAACTCCATGAAATTACGTACTGAGATCTTACAGCATGTGTGTTTCATTTCAGCATTAATTTGTTTCTCATCAAGAATGTATGAGTGCTTTTAACCTTGACCAAACCGCATCCCCTTTTACTCAGACAAAAAGAACTGTACAATTGCATTAAAATCGTATAATTTTATTAGCTCGCTAAATATTTTCGTTTTATTTGCGCAACGAATTTGAAAAAAAGAATATCTGAATTTGCCATTTAATGAATAGGTTTATATTCTTTTATTTAAGATATTATTGTTCCTGCAAATGTGAATCCACATACCACTAAAAATCCTTTTGGAATATGGTGTGGAATTTACTTTGTTGTGTTAACGTACACGTATATTTATGTACAAGGTACGTTAAAACAAACCACAACTAAGGGCATACGAAAATGTTACATGGAATATGAGCGGGACTCTGAATGGAACAGGAAAGAAAAATGCTACTTTTTTGTTCATCCATGCCCCAGTGGAATTCGAATTATTTCTTGTATAAACTTTTTTAAAGTACCTATATATGCGAGTACCTATTACCACCTACATATATACAAGTGATTTTTTCAAATTGCAAATTTTTTTTTTCAATTTCAAATTTAATTATCGTGTTTACACCATCAACAACCACACAGAGCGGAATATGGAATATCGTCCGTTACCCCAATGGAAATAAAGAAATTTTCATATCTATTCTATACCTAACTTCTCTTTCGGTCTATTCCGCACACACTATGTATTTTGATGTAAAAAATGTTTAATATCGTGCCAGAATTGGAGGAATATGCTTAAAGGGCGAAAATAGTATTAATTTTGTATTTGAATTGTGCAATACCAGTTGTTGTGTAGATTCCTACACAAAGTTTTGTATGAATTGATTTAATTTTGTTATGAATTGTATTAGGTATCGGATGTATTCAATAATTTATTAACTGATTACTTCCTTTTCAGGAGGGACTTACGAAAAGAGAAATGGTATGAAGGAGCCAGATCACTTCGGTGAAACGGTAAGTTTACGAGCGTTTGTTTTCTTTTTATCTTATGTCCAGTGGCAAAAAGTTCCTTAGAAAACCTCTCCATATACGATACATACTCATTCCGATCGGTAGTTTCATGCTGTATCAACCCGTAATATACTTGAAAAGTAAATATTTGATGATGTTTTTCCCAGACTGATTTTTTAAGGACAAAACTCTATTGAAACACAAAAGGATTTCTTTCGCAAAATAAGCTTCTTGTTATATAATGTCCGGTGTTTGTATATGTTGGTACTGGACATTTTTGATTAAAATCACAATATAAAATTCTTTTTTCTATACCTATACATGTCAGTTTCGCGCACACATTGTCAATATTTGTGTGTGGAAATTTACTGACTGATCCAAAGGATGAAATGTGTACCTAATCCATTTTTTTATTTACTGAATAAAATATCACTCACAGAACCTCAATTTTTCGTTGGAATAATACACAGAAATGTTTAATTTATAAAATGATTTTTTGTTAACAAGGTCAATGTTGTTATTTTAGCGTTAATTTGATAGTGTGGAAAACGCGCTCCAAATACAAATGTCCATAAAATTTATTAACATGTGTTTGTCCAGAAATTACCTTCATCTGCGTGTTAATTTTATTTATTATACAATTGAATCGCTTTGATTATTTTGTTGTGTTTTGTAATTTTGTGTCCACGAAAACCTTCAACGGCAACAATTTTGTAGATTTAAAATTCAAAAGTAAAAGTATGTTTCAATTTGTTTATAGAGAAAAGAGATAAAGGAATGGCAATATGCGAAATGAGTTTTGCATTTTGAGTTGAAAAAATTTCATATTGTCTGTTTTTATGGGCATAAAAAGCGAAGTAAAATAGCAGCAAATTGGCATGAAACAGTTTTAAAAAGAAATTCAATGCTCGACAAAGAAGGAATGTAGCACATATACAATGTAGATTTATGTACATATGAATTGCAAATAGTGTGTAGAGATGAAATTTTACTAAATAATGCTAATGACTGAAGTACATACTCATTTTATGTTTGTTTAGAATACCATTTTCCATTTGATTTGATGCTGCATAGAGGTTTATCGAGTGTTTATCAAATTTGAAGAAAGCCAGCAGCATAGAACTGCCGATAAATCCCGCATAAGGAAGCAATAAAGCAGCTCTTACTGCCATAAAATTAATTAAACCCTGACAGTGTTTATTTGCTCGATTTTGACATTGAGAGAATCAGTTTCAGAGTCTCAGAATTGAACGCGTTCTGCTATTGTTGCTAACGAGTCGCGATCATTTTACTCAAATTGTACAAGGATATTTGATACGGAGACTTATTATATGATGTTGTGATGCAGAAGACTGTATTAAGTCTTAAGAAAAAAAAGAGTTAAACTGCGTTGACCTTGAACAGAATAGGTGGGCAATTGTTCAGTTCAAGGCCATCATCTTAAAGAATGTATGATTTGCGGGTGTTCCTCTATAGGCGGCCAGATCATGCACATTAAAAACATTTTATTTTATATACATTGACCTTGATATTCTGAGACGTACTTTAATAATATACCTACATACTTAGGAAGTTTGCACGATATTTCTATGTACATACATACACTTATAAAACTCCAGACCAGACCCATAGTACAGAGTACAGCACAGCTATCGTTTTTATAGATTATTTATCGAAATGTACATTTAACGATTACGAACATGAAGCCACACGTTGAATTATTCCAGGGGGATTTAAATTCTCTTCAAGAATGTGAAAATACCATCAAAATCTGCCTTTACTCCTCTAGCAACGTTCTGTATTATAGTTTGTAGGTATTTAACGATATTTTTGTGGAGGGTTGAGGTTGTTTTGCTCTCATCAAGTATTAATAGGTAAATAAAATAATCGTCTGGAAAAGATGGTAGAGGCGATAAAATAATTTTTCCAAACTGCAACGGTTATGTACCATCATATACTTTAATGAAAATATAAATATCACTGTCTATTTTCTAGCTTGTATATATGTACCTATACCATATAGCGTATCTTGTTTATGTAGGTATATCTTCTCTCCGCTCACGTATCTATATATACTTCCAATATTACTATGAACAGGTAATTTGTTGTCGGAAATTTAGATTCAGGAAGTTGCAAAACAGGAAATAAGATAAGTTGCAAAACTTAATGTATGAGGATAATGCCTAAACAGCTGAAAATACACTTTACAATAGATACAGACGCTATTATACTGAAAACAATACTATAAATAGGTCTGTCATTTATAATGTTGCTGAATAGTTTAAACGAGCATTTATTATTCTCTTCTCACATATATGGAAGATATGCATTCAATAATTGTGCAATTTTCTCAGGAGTCACTTAATATCGAATTCTTATTGTGTGTAGTGTAGTGTGTGCTGAAATTCAAATTGTCTGTATCTTATTCCCGTAAAATATTTTAATTGGATTTTTAATTGATTATATGTATATTGGTTGGTCACATTGAATATATCTGAATTTAAAGAATCCCCTAATGAATATGTATTGATTATTTAATACCATTCCACGTATATTAATTTGTGTGTCGTTCTGATCGAATATTTTTGTCACGTTGAAATTAACAAAATTTCTGAACCGTTTTGAATTTGAAATAGAGGAGTGTCTATAAACAAAATCATAAATAATACTGCAAGGACCAATAAATTCACTGTGACATTGGAAAGGTAGAGAAATGTTTCTTGAAATTGTATTTTCCTCATTTATCATAATATAATAATTCTTGTAAACACACTTTTGGGGGTAAACCAAATTTGAGGGTAGGTTGGGTGTGTTGTTAGACAATCTTCGTGCGCGACATTGGTGGCTTTATGAAATATGGAACAGGCTTTGTCAGCTATGTATGCCTGAAAAATAATGGTTTCACACTTCACTGAATGACCATTAGGTCAACTGAAGAATGATGACGCCCAAGAACTCAAGTCTAAAGTAAGTTACTCCAGAAAAGCACTCGAAAAAAAACTTCTCTTCCCATTCTATTTGAGTTGCAAGCATAACACCTGCTTTACGAGGCCAATTGAAAACGGTCTTGTTATGTTTGAGGAAAATGTGCGGTGTAAGATAAGACACTAATTGTTTGGAAGTGAAAACTTGTTGGTTTTTCTTCGTAATAATTTTTTATGCGACATGGAATTACAATCATTAAGCATTTTTTTGCTCCCACGAGATTATTGATGTTTTGAATAATTTATGGTAATACAATATGGTATTTGACTTTCATATTACTGATATGGGTGGCACTATAGGCTTATTGTTATTTAATTATAGTGTTAAGGAGGAACTAAAGGTGGTCCATAAACCATACAACCTTAACAATATCTCAATATGTATATTAGATGTTAGAATATAATGTGTGTCGCAGTGGTCTGACTCCATATGTTGAAAAAAAATTAATAATGTTTACCACATCCTATTTGGTTATTACAAACGTGATGCTGAATGCAACGGTATACTCTCATGTGAAATCTATTTGCAAATATGTATAGTAGATATATGTGTAAATGTATGTGTTATTATTTGTTTTAATCTCGATTTTTAACATATAAATACATACGTATATTTACCTACAGTATAAACAATATCAGACGTGGACTATTTGTTTATTTTCTCTAATTTATCGATTATATTATAGATATAGGTTTGGAATATAATGTATTGTATTGATGGTAACAATGAGAACACAGGTAAAAGTAGGAACTGTAATTTAACACATTGTTTTATTTAAGGAAATTTGCATACATAAAATTGTACCTAAATATTAATCTACAACATCCTGTAAAGAACTAACAATTATTTGTTAAATGTGTGTTGTATAGGTGACCTCTTTTTCATTAAAAAACGTATAATTATTAATGTGTTCCACACAGAATATTTATTTGGAAACGGCTCTTAATGTTGCATTCATTAATTTAAAATTTAACGGAAGATGTCGTAAATGCTCCAGATTATGATCTGAACTCTTACGAATTTGTAATTTAGAAATTCACAATGTTATTGTGTAAAAGTAAGTGTATAAATTTTCATCTGACCATTTTACCTATATGTATATGTATATGCAATGTGAAAAATTTTCGTAGTTCAACAACAATTTTTCATCTAGGTATATCGAGAAAAGTATATGGGAATATTTTGTGAGTTCATTAATTTTGCTGTGAAAACTGAAAGTACTTACATAAATAATAATTTCTAATTACAGCATCAACATGTAAGCTGTTAGTAATTGTAACTGTATCTGCTGGCTGTGTGTAACAATATTGAATAACGTTTGCAGTAAAGAAGGATAATATATTATAAAACCCTCTCAGTGTGTATTATATACACGTTATAATGAATTACTTATCTTACAAACAGTAACACATCTTTCTTTATAACACTGCACAATAAAGAACATAATTGCGAATTGTTTTATGAGCCCTAATAAATGTTGAATTAAATTGATATTTACTATTATGTGTTATGATATTTTATTGCTATCTGTTTGAGTTTGCTACATGGAAATTGGTGGAAATATGTGTTTTAGGGTATACATATGTAGGTATAATATACAACAAAATTTACCAAAGGTAAATTAGACAGAGTGATTTAAAATGATAATAATAATCTTTCATGGTAACCTGAATTTTATTACGTTAAATTAAAACTTAATTATACCCGCCACATTGTAACAGAGAAAATGTTTTAATTTTAGATACTAAGTGAATTTGGTTCTCCGCTTTTTTTATATATCAACGTGAAATAATTTTATGTATGTTCACATATGGTCACCTACACAGGTGAAACTTGTCAGATTAAACATGGTATGAATGGATTGTTCGTCTTCATTCAAATTAACTGAAAAAATATCACCTTATAGGTAAAAGTTGTGCGCGGTTGGTGGACCGAAACTAGTTTGAATATTTCGAAATCAAGCGATAGTAGGTATAACAATTTAGTTACATAATGCAATCTAAACAGATTGAATTAATTCTGTGTATTGGTGTAGATATTTGTTCACATACCAAACACCACCCACACATTATAAATGTAAATAAGAAAAAATTGAAATTGAATTTGCTGAAGAGAATTAAAATCTTAACGCACATACAACACAAACACATAAAATTCGTAATGGAATTTATTTCTGCCCTAAAAATACCTACTTGTAAATTTGCAAGTTGATTTTGAACGACGTGTGTAGGAGAGACCAGAACCTTGCTCCAAATTGTGATTTAATAAATTATGCATGTGTGCTGTGTGCTTTGAAAATGTTCGATACACAAACTATTGCATATGCTTATACGTTGGTGCCTTTCTGATTGTAAATCTCCTCTCATTGACATTCTACTGTGCAAATACACAGTGTTCATTGTCTATTTAAGAGCCATACATACGTATTTGTAATAAAGCTTCTTCAACATACTTATTGCAGTGGAAAAACGTTAAATATTTACATGGAAACTATCGTCGTCTAACACTACTTTGTCGTGTAATAATCAATACTTGCCACAAACATTGAAGGATTTTATCATGATAATATATTCCTGTGATCATAGTTTAACGAACTATACTCCCTATAGGGAGATTTTTCCTCTTGGAAATGGTATATGCCATTTAATCTTTAAGTAAATGTGTGGTTTCCACACGTATCAAAGATTGCGCTGGGATGGTGAAATAAACATTCTCCCTATTCAGTAATAGATTTCAATTGTAAATGTCGACAGTTTACTTAAATGTATGGACATTTGCTTTTACTCAAATTACATTGCCAATTTATTTATTTGGAAAGCGCCTATATGCGTTTGAATGCAAATAATTTGATTCAGTGAGCATCTATTTAAAAAAATATAATATTGTTGAATAATAATTTTCCAATATTGATCAAAAGCCTATCGATGTATTAATTAAATTAATTGCACCCAGAAAATGTGTTTAATTCAGGTGGAATGTATAGACTACATTATAACAGTTCGCTAATTTCACGTTTTGAACAATTTTGTGATGCACATTCATGTCGTGTGTACTCCAAATTCATATACGGTTAGCTATGACTATTGACTTCATTTTTTAAATACTTGTATGTGTCCTAAATAAATTTAATTTGATATCAGTAATTATTTATAATTCACTGTTAAATTTAATAGTTAAAGTTTTCCGTAATGATTTACGTGTATAATCATTGCAGCCATAAATTTTTATTAAATCAAGTGAATATAAAATCGTGTTCCAATTTTTAAAAACTTCTCTTGTTACAATAGGCACGCCGTAAATTCTTATAAAAGTTTGATAATAAAATTAATAAAAAGTTTGTAAAATGTGGCGTTGTATTTCAATGTTTTATTAATAATTACAAGATGGAAAAGTGTGCATTCTACCGTGCAAAATAATAGATCTATACAAAAGGGCCGACTCTAGTAAATATTAAATTACTTTTATCTTCCGCCACTAAAATGTAAAGAGAAACAAATAAATTGGATAATTGTGAACATAAAATGGCCTCATATTAATGACATATTAACATTATGTACGTCGCAGTACAATTATTTTTATGAAGCTGGAAAAGCTTGTTTTCAATTACACAAAAGAGAGACATATGAATAACGTATAATTTGTCATTATAAATATTGGGAAAAGCATTTTACAATTTATTAAGAAAATGAAGAAGATTTGAATAAGAGAAAATTTCTAGTTTATATGAAAATTTAATATACATGTTCTGGGGGTAGAAAATAAAACCAATTTATTTTCGAGAAAACTTTAAAACATAGTCTTCGCAAGATGTGTAATAAAGGGATAATAATTATTCCATTTACATTTTAGAACTTTTACACGTTATTTACTGTATTTGCAAATGTTTTGTTCTAACTGTTTATTATAAATTATAATTTAGGGACATCATATTTGCTAAGCTCCTTGTGGCAGTTTGACACGTTGACACGTATAATATAAAATGCAAATTTCACATTTAAAATAACTTTTAATGTCATGTTAAAACATAACTACTACGTGTAAGTATACTGGCACGTATATTGTGTGAAGGGAAATGTATTCAAACTTTAAACTATATCTACATATTTCCAATTGGCATAATTGTTTATTATTCTTTTTCCAAACTAACTATTATATATATACTTTCATTTTATGTGATAAAATTTCTACTTCAAAGTTCGTGTTTGCTATTTTGTAGTGGCACATGCTTTTGAAGTACCTATACATATACCAATATATCATAGCAATGTGAAGCATTTTTGACGTTCTTCCCCATAGTTTTTGACTAATTATTTATCATACGAGCATGTTTTAGCCAACACTATTAATTAATAAAGTAATACACGTCAAAATTAAAATATTTTTGGAATTTATTTTCATATTGCTGTCTTTTGTATCGTAATTTAAGACCGAGAGCGATATTTAATTAACTAGTACAAATTATTGTCACAAAAATTCACTTATTCAAACCGAATCCATACATAAGTCACCAAGATTAATTAACGAAACTTTTTTTCTTTGCTTCGGCATTCAATTATAAAGTTTTTTTGTGAATATTTTGCAAACTCGCTAATTAATTGTTAATGTCTCAAAGTTCTTCAATTTCTGTATTATAGAGTCCAATATTAATTTTTTGTTTGAGAGTTTGTCAATTTATAATTTTTCTTTTTTTCAAATAAGTAATTAAAAAACAAACATTGGCAGTATTAAATTGTATAGGTATTGAAAACACATTGGCCTTTGTTGGCATTTGCATTGAAAATGGATTAAAGGTGAAAGCGTTTACTCTTCGAACACTTATTTTCCGTTTGAGTTTTGGCTTTCCTTCCTGATCCTGAACCCTGTTATTGGATTATCCTGAAAAACATCAAACACAGGTGCAGATAAGCTGGTCGCTGAAAGGCCAAAGTCAACATTCGCCTAGTTGTGTATCACCAAGCTCTTTGAAGAAAGAAAAATTCTTTCATTGATTTTACCTTTCATTGGAACGAAAACAATATCATTGTAATTATGTTTTCATTTCAACATATTTTGATGTTAGAACTAATCGTTTGATCGACTTTTTATATCAGAATCATTTCAGGAAACTAACAATTTCCTCTTGGCTTGTCAGCTGTTATTTAATATTTTCTCTGTAATAAATGGCCTGGCAATTTATTTATTTATAGTAAAAGGGAGCTCATTTGCTCATTCATTTTCATAATATTTTTACGATTATATCCTTGTGGTTTTTCGGATCAGTTTCGTAACAAAATACGTCACGCCATTTCCGAAGTTATAAAATTGGAAATAAGGTACCAACCCCACTTGTGATCGTTGGATTATGCAAAAAGTCCTTATAATAACCGTTATCAAAAGCCTCCTCCTTTCATATATACTCCAAATTGGTAACTTCGGATGTACGTACTTAGTACCTCTTCGCTAACAAGAGCGCTTGACCTTTTTTTATAAATGAGCTTGATACACACAAGAAATTCTTGCTTTGCTGTGTTTCTATGTAAAAAAATAATAACTCGAAAATCCCAATTTAACTTTAGTGGAGAGGAAAACCATTTTTGCAACATTCCTAAAATAACCGATTTTTAATTAACAACCAAAGTTATATTAATCTTATTACTTTTTTCTAATTCATTTCCCAATTTCATTAAGGAAGGTGATCCTTTTAAAGGATTAACGATAAATGTAGAACTTTTTAATTAAAATAATATTTTCTAAATTAAGCTACATTGTCTTATAATTTTCCTCGAATGAAATTCCATTGCACTGTTTCCGGAACGTATACGTTACGTAAATTTCTCACAAGCAAAAAAAGTTTTACTTTATTGTGTACGTGATAAAAAGAGGAATAATTAATTAATATTTTTTCCCGATTTATGTAATCCGGTAGAAGGGAACACAGCACTTTGTAGATACAAAGTAGTTCTTTGTGAAACCCTCATTTAATTGCATTAATAAATAATTTTGACTTTATAATAGTACTACCTTCATATAAAGACAATTATTACTGCATTAGAACAATATTAATTTCGCTAAAGTTTCATATATGAACATTTACTCTAATCTTGCTTCATTTTACGAGCTCAATTTATAAAAGCCTTTACTTAGACATTACTCTCTTTTATGCTAAAATGTATAAAAAGTTGTGTTTGAAATTTAAACTAGAATTTTAATTGAAATAATACTCAATGGATTATTAGATTGTCCCTCTTTTTATCTCTGTTCGCACACTTGTCAATATTATGTACTACACTGACGGCTTGGGAATGGAACTTGTTTGTGCCTGTAATAATTTAATCAGCAAAAATTATCTAACTCATATAACACGAAACATTGGTAATAGCATTCAGTAAATCAATGCAATTAATTGTTTGCAAATTGATATGTTTGTTTCTTTTTGGCACTAAATTATTACTAACAATTGTTCTGTGTTAATTGAATTTCTGGCATATTTATTATTGCTTGGTATTTTAAATCAATTGAAGCTTTTATAATATATACAATTTGACATACATATGTAATTAACAGTTTTTTGTAATTTTCCTGAAAATATTCTTATTTTTTTCAATCACAATTAAGTTAGTTAAAAATCAATTTCTCTGAAATGCTTGTAATTATTAAGTAAATAGAAGCACGCCACAGCACCTGAAGCAATGACAAATTTGTACCGCAAGCAATTTATTCCCTAATTTATTTTCTACATTATTTTATTACTTGTCTGAGTTGGGGTGTAAGTTTGCGGAAAATAAACACTCAAATTATTGAGGAAATCGATAATATGTTTTCTGCATTTTTAGATTGCGATGTGGATTTAGTAGATGGGATAGACTAAGTGGAGGATTTGCGTTATACTAGAAACGCAATATATACATCTTTTATCGCTTAACAACTCTGCAATCCTTTGTTACAAAGGAAAGAATACCTACATAAATGTATGGGTAAAAAATGAAGTAATACTCGTATATGAAGATTTGTGGAACGCGACCCTTAAATTCGACTTTTTTAATGCGGTTTTGTTTTTACTAATGCTTGTCATAATTTTTAACGAATAATGTTGAAGATAAACAGCGTTATTTATAATGTAAACATAGTTTTAATTATATGCAGATGGCAACAATAATTGTTAAATGAAATATTTGCATAACGAACGTAACATTGTATTAAAACTAATAAAATGTTAAATTAAATGTGTGAGTAAAACCTACATACCTACGTTTTTCATTACATTGTATGTCATATATGGTATTACGGACCTATGTAAAGAAAAAAAATGCTGCTGGTAAAAGGTTAATTAAGAGCTGTGTAATTGATAATTCATTACTTGACTCCATAATACATTAAAATACGATTTTATATAATTGAAGCCTCCAAATATTTTCAACTCCAAGTCTTCGAGTCATATGGTTGAAAAGGATTTGAAGTGAAAATGAACAATTGTGCCTGAGTATGTACATTCCTCTCAAAAGATAAAATGTCCGGTAAAAACATTTTATCTGGAAAATGTACTTGTCACAGTAATTTTACTTTTCACAGTAAACAGCATAACAATTTATTACATCGAAAATGAGTATACTTATCATTTAAACATTTTCAAGGGTGTCGCCCTTCATTTTCGTATTTAGTTTCATTTTACTGTTTTAAGTAAGGTACAGCTGATTTTTTTGTAAATATAAAAAGCTCGTATCGCACCGTCGACCCACATTTACAGCTTTAAGGATTACGATAATAATTTCAGGATCTTAAGATAAAAAAGTATATGAGAACGTCTAGACTCTTTTTGAAATGGTTTATTTTATAAATTTGAATAAATTTTAAAACGTTCCCAACGTAATTCCGGTAGTAAATAACAGGTTTCAAGCTTTTATGCTTTAATATTATTGCTATTATAGACCACTTACACGATATAGTGAAGCTTTTTACCTAATATGCATATTGGTACATGAAACTACCTTTTAGGTATATAAACTAAACATTTTTTAGGTCCAAAGAATGTGTGTCACATGGGGGTTTTTAATTACTTTACGTGACCTGAAACGCGGCCAAGGAATTAATAATACAAAAATTGGGTAAAATTCAAAGATTAAAATTGATAGACCCACTCGCATACGTGCACTATTAATGTATTTCGTATTACATGATGTACTCATGCCACTCCATCCAACATCGACTACAGAATATTAATATTATTAGTGGTCCACACGGTTTTCCTTGTTCGAATTAAATTCAGATATTGATTGAAATTAATTAATTAAAGCGAAACATTTTTTACCGTTCTATAAATAAAAAACACACCCGATTGTTCCCATTTTGATTGTATACAATTTATGGGGACTTTATAAACTTTATTCGCTTAAAAATAATTAATCAATATTTTATGCTATCGTATATATTAATGTTGTTTTTGAATTGTTTTTATATAGTGTCACTCAAGTGATGAAAAACTTAATAATGCGCTTATTCAAGGATTTTATTGATTATCCATCAATCATAACTTTTTATTGTGATGTAGATATTTTTTATTTAAAGTTCAAGGTATATTATGCAAAATATATGTAAGAAGGAAGAATGTGATACAAAATTGTAGGCATGAAAGTTGACGTTGTTTGTTTATAGTTTGTTAAAAAAAATAACCACACATATATTTAAAGAAATAATTGCTACTTGAAACAATGCAAGGGGGAATAAGATTGTCGTCTGAGAAGTTTTTGAGATAAAAAGGAACAGTTTCAATAGCAAAAAAAATGCAAACAGTGTGCTCTACAATATATCCATGTATTCTCTTTCTAATTAATTCGAATTGTGAGTTATGTTAACGTCCATCATAATCTAGAAAAAATGAAATTGCGTGAAAATGTTTCATAAATCATTTACATAAACAATATCCCAGGTGTATTGTAAAAGTTTTGCCACATTTTTCTACGTAAACGCAAGTGTGTGGCAATTTAAATATCGACGATTAAGTATAAGAAGGAAAAATTGTGCCGTCACGGTATTGAAAGGTAATTTATTAGGTAAATAAAATCCGTTTTTCCAATAGGCATTTAATAAGCAATATAATGATGAATAAAGTTAGTGTAAAGTTAGTGTAACAAACGATATAGTGTTGCCTGTAGATGGTATACATATAGCTGAAGGGTTTCCCTCTAAACCTTGAGGTTGAAAGATTGATTAGTTCCCACATTTCTCGTGGATGTGCTTGCCAAGTTGGGAATACGGTGTGCCATCACTTTAATTTGTAAACTTCACTTCTTCCAGTTATTTACTCACACAATTGCCTAGTGCATTTGTTTCCACTAAACTGCTCTGGCGTACAAGGAAAAAAATTTAATTAATGAACGATTTTGTATAGATTAAGTAAAACTATTCTCTTACCAAGAGCGGATGCTGTTGTTAACATGTACACAGTGCATACACAATTCTCATGAAGAATATAAATTGCTAAAGAAAAATCATTAATATTTATATTCACGAAATATAATAAATGAAAATTGTGTACGAAGAAAAATTATTGTCGCGTGTTCTAGAATTTTATGCGGCAGTTTCAATTTACTTCTTCAAAATTTATTTACCTACTTTAACTTGGAACGACTCTTTTGCACAATTTAGCAAGGTAAATTCTTTCTATATTTAAAAATTTTCCCTTGGGGATTATTTTCGACTGTGGATATGGTATTTCAATATTCCACAGTCGTCTCACTCTCTAGTATGTGTTTGTAGGGATTTTATATCTTGTAATTAAATTCACCAAAGTAGATGCAACATTTAATGTTGGAAGGTAATCAATTATTATCTATGCTATGTGTAGTGCAGCGTAAAGTTGAGCCATTAGAGCGAGGTTTTTCCCCAACAAAGACCCGAAATAATTTTAATAAATACTTTCGCAAGAAAGTTATTTCCTGCAATGCAGTAAAATTCACACAGAACGATTTATATATTATATATATATATTGGAAACATTAAAACTCGATTTTTGATGTTTCATTAAAAAGGAAAAATGTAAGTGGGCCATTAACATCTAAAATATAGATTTTATAGATTTTTTATTTCCATTTGTATATCCCAGAGCAACAATTTACTACTAATTATTAGGTAGTAAAATATAGTCCACAATCTAACACACAAATCTGATATAGGAAACAAGTACAGGATGTCACAACTGTGCATTCTCCTCTAATTAATTCCAAATAAATGGGTTCACTTAAAAAAGTGTGCAGTTTATTGCAAACAAAGGAAGTAATAAAATAACTCATCAATT
Organism: Silvanus unidentatus; assembly: GCA_963930825.1. Taxonomy (NCBI): domain Eukaryota; kingdom Metazoa; phylum Arthropoda; class Insecta; order Coleoptera; family Silvanidae; genus Silvanus; species Silvanus unidentatus. Next base: position 2,632,440 of record OZ005760.1, read on the forward strand.
AAGCACCGATTTGTCGTGGGTAATTAGAGGTTATTGCAAATATTAACTGTTTTTTATATTCACAATCCCCCCTCGTTCATAAATTATAGATATTATTCTACTGGTTACATACTGGTAGCTATAAAAGAATCTGTAAAACGTACAGTCGTATATAGAGAGATAACAAATTCTAGATGAAAGTGTTTTTTCACGTAACGATTATATCCCGAATCAATTTCTGTTACATTTGTCGCCCATTTACTTACCCCCTAGGGTTATAATATCTAATGGTCTGAAAGACATTAAACTTTCCTTAATACTTTATCTACTAAATTATTGAATGCTAACTACACCAGATAAATAAACCATCTTATAAATTTGAAGTAGTTAAAGTGGAGTTTAAGTGAATACAGACATAAATTCATTGCAAGTTTAGTAAAATGAATTCGAATAACTTATGCCTTATGCACTTGAAAAAGACATTTAACATTTTAAGTTGATGGGGCCTGTGTAGTGTACTATTATTTTTGTATATATACAAACTGAATGCAAATTCCTATGTTTTATCTGTAAAATAAGTGCTCAATTTCATATAAATATGCAAATAATACACCTGGAAGTTTTACAAAACTTAAACTCGTGTTTATGTAAGAAAAAATAACTTTTAGCAAGTTTCCAAAACGAAATTAAAGTTTGTTTAAGGGAAAGAAGGGATGTGTGGCCAGCAGTATAATAATATTTAATTCTGGCGTGTACTGAAAGTGCGGTCCTGTTAATAAGATGTGTGGTACGTAGAGCCTATGATATATGTTTGAGATGAGAGCTATCTTGCGTAGTAGAAGACATCTTTAGCTTTACACTTGGGACCATAAACGTTTTGCTTCCCACAGGGATGAAGATAACTCTAACATGTTCTAGAGTAAAAGATCTTTCACACAAAATACCTACATGTCAAGAGAATCACTTTAAAAACAATAACCTTCTCAAAGCGTCTAAGCGAGTTTACATGAAAGATACTACTTTAGCGTATACACAGAAACCATATACCAACATGTGGTCTGGACTACATCTTGCAAGTCAATTCAAAACTTAATACCTTCCCAACAAAGCTTTTTTACCATTATTACAAATAGAATAAGTATCATACTATCATAAATATAGGAATAACAAGTTGTACATTCGGTAGAACTTTATTTAACTTTAATCCCGGAAACAAGCATTAGATTGTTATTAGACAAAGTTTAGTTTTACTGGGAAACAATTAAATTACAAAATGTTTTACATTGCGAACGCCTGGCACGTAATATATAGTAGGTGAAGGGTTGAAATGCGATATTAAGAACTGTCAAGTGTTATTATTCAACTTTGTGCACCTTTCATTTTCAATTTTAAATTTGAATTGCAAATTAAATTATGTTTTTGAGTTTTTCTGCGTGTGATGGGTTAGCCCATTTCTCAACGGAAATAATTGGCCTTTTTATGTAGAAATTTGAAAGTAGTTTCAGTTGTTTGTGGCAAACAAACTGAGGCGATGGAAAGGGGAGAGACGTTTAAAAGTTCAGGAAATTCGTTTGTTGTTAACTTTTTTATCTGTCCTTTTAGGCTTCTTACGGATGCAGAACTAGAATAAAGAGCCATTTAGATTTGAGGACATTACTGTCTTAAAACAGTGCAATACTTAAAATGACAACACCGATAGATTTTCTCTTATTTATGGGATTTTTTGGAGAAATAGAAAAAAATTGTTGACATTCCTAAAGAAAGTAAAAGATGATCGAAAACAAAAAAACCTTTAAAGCTTCGCCGGTGTGGATAACTCAGTAAAAATCCATTAACTAACCAGAAATGAACAATACGAGCAATAATTAATTCGAAACAAGTTGTCTAACATACTTTATTGCAAAACTTTCCCAACTTACAAGATATAATTCAAATTTCAAAATAATTAAATTGTGTTCCATACAATTGTTCCTAAAGAATTTCTCACCCCCTGCATCTTAGCTTCCTTCCAGAAACAAGAATGTCACTGGAAACGCCGTCAGACTCTGTCGACCATCCCATTTAATGATAATAAACGTCTGTCTTCTTTCACGTCATTGATGAGGTACTTTAGAAATTTTTGCTCTTGTGGCGGTCGGTGTGAATTCTAAAAGTTCGAATTTATATAGCATTTCTAAAATCCCGTATCTATATAATTTCAACCCTTATCGCATCAATGAACATGCGCATAGGTCTGTTCCATATGAAATCCGGACCAGCGGTGGTGGGTATTTTGTACAATGCGCTTCCACATTTACCATTAGTTTCGTACCGGCTTGTTTCCGGGTTGGTTACGGTCACTACTACATCCTTCATTAAATCGCCCGAACGTGCGGGATTCACGTTACAAGTGGTGTCAAGTGGTTTGTGCTTATTTATTCAAACTGTCTTATTTAAAACTTTTTTCTACATAATTTACGAATTTAAACGAAAATGTGCACTGGTGTACGCCGCAACAACATGTAATTTTTTCACTAATTAATTTTCAGTCATCTGATTCACCTGTTGTATAATTCGGTATATTTTTTTTGTGTGTTTTTCTCACAATTGTATTGTTACTTTGTATTGTATCCTATTTGGTATTGCTCACTTACATAATTTCAGGAAGAACTTTATTAATTAACTAGGCTCTAAATTATTTTTAATTGATACACCTTCTGCGTTCCGAACGTAATAATTTAACCATTTTGAAATTTTACAACAGATGAGTAGGTATTGGAATGCCTTAAAGGAGTTAGTTTATTTGTGTATTGAACGCTCTTTTAGATGCCTTTGTCCGTAGCGAGTACACTTAAATCACCTTAATAGACGCAATACATAAGTGTTTTTTATTTTATGAATTTGCGTTGGGGAAATTGCTTCTCATGTATGGATAAACGTTATTGTTTGAAACGATGACCACAGGGGAAATATTGAGTTTGGCACTCGAAAAATACATAAAAGAAACGATTTTAGCCAGTGGCTGTTCTATGACAAATTACCGATCCTCTCGGAATAATATAAATGTTTGCAATTCATCCTATCTCGGATAGATGGTTAGTTGAGTATTAATACAATTCAATGTAACTAATGAGGTTGTTTCGTATAAAAGAATTGCGATTATTTCGGCCGTCTGTTATTCAAAGCATCAAAGCTCATCAGTCTGTTTGCTTTATAAATTATCGCCCCATTTTATTACAGTTTAGAGTTGTATTTGAAGTGTGGGTACTTGAAATGGAGAGATGTTTTATGACATTAATATATTTTATTTCCAGTAAAATATGCAATGTAATGAAGGATGTTTTGAAAATAAACTGTGGAATAAGCATCATATTATTCATGTCGCTGCGCTTATATAAGGATTTTTCCAATTTTTTTCATGATAATAGATTAAAGGAGATTAGACTTTTTGAAAACCAGTCCACATTTTAAAGGGAAAAATATGTATGCCAGCATATACATTTCGGAGAAATATGTGGGAGAGGAGGATTTGCGAAGGCTTTTTTCTGAAAAGTTATATATTAATAGTTACATCTGTTATTCATGTTAGACAGGTCCATTTAAAAATTTCTTAGAAATCTGTTTAATATCCTACATGGTCCATTGTAAAGTGATCCCCCGGTAAAAAGTTCCCAAGACACAGAAAACGGCAACAGTTCCCAACACATAGAATTGAAAATCATAAACGACATTTCAAATAGGTACTCCCAACAGAAACTCAAATAACAAACACATTTTATAGGCCGTAAATTGTGTTCACCTATAAAATTAATGTTAATGTGTTGTAGATGTTAGTCTATATGGCGAATAAAGACGCCATAAAAGCGCCTATTTTTCCAGTTTTCAACAAATGTGAGTGTGCATAAATAAAAGTTCTTACGAAACAAAGTTCAATTTAGATCAGTTAAAAGTTGGTATAATTAGAAAAAGTCTATAATAAAATGGCAATATGCAATAAAAAAGTTTAATTCCTTTCTCTTGACAAATAATACGTTCGTATAATACACGGTCCACTTTTTAACTTTTATTATGTCATAAGTGGTAAGCCATATACTGTCGTAAATATTTTTATATTTCGTATTATTCGATTTTTAATAACTTTTTCTTATGATTGATACGACAAAACGTATTGAATCCGTGTTCATCACGACATTTTTCAGGTGTACAAGTACATAAAAAGAAGGTAAAAATGAACAATTCCTCAATATGTTTTTGATGAGGTAGAACAGTTTTCGTCGTTTTATTTTTTTTATATGCGATATTGGAAAATGGTGCTGTTTACATCAGATAAGGTATTAAGAGAAAACTACATATAGAAAATATCTACTTATATGTTCAATATGGGGAAGCATTTTCAATATGGCCTACAGTTTCCTCGGGACTCAATTTCTTCAAAATTACGTACTCGTATCTATTGTACCTTATACATATGTTTGTGTTAATTTTTCGGTGAAGTTTAATATTTCGCGTAATTGCATAATGAAAGGTCATTATCTCCGACACGCAAAAACATAGTTAGAGTCGGATTCCTGTTGTTTCTTACTAAAAAAAAAATAATTAAGTGAAATATATATGGAATTTCGGGCTACTCATAAAATGAACAAAATGAGTAACTTGATGGAGCGTGATCAACTTTTTTTGCGTTCATTTCCTATACGAAGTATTAAAGAATTTGTTTGCTACAAGCATATTGCAAAATCGTATAATATTGCTAGTTGTGAATATTACTACTAGACCACCTAAAGCAATAAAAACGTAATATTGTACGAATGTAGGAATTCATATTTCTCGATATTTTAATATGAGAAGTTTTTGCGGCCTTCTTGGGAATCTAATACCCCAAAACTTTTTCTGTAATGTCTCTTTATAACATCATTCAGTAATTTTATATTACTTGCTTCTTCATTTTTTTTCTCTCTCTTTAGATTAGAAGTTATTGGTATATTTACAAAAACCCCATTCATGAAGTAAAGAGGGCTGGTATTCTTAGTGTAAAATTTAATGAAAAAAGCAGAAACTTTTATACTTAAGACTTCTGAAATCAATCCTAGTAAATTTTCTTTTTGGGCAGGCATTGGACCCTCTTATCGTTTCAACTATTGTTCACACACTCTAAGAGCAAAAATCAGCCCAACAGTAATTTATCCTTTATCGGTTAATGAAAGTTGAAAGAGGGGTGTTTGACCAACTTGAACATGGAATGTTGTTTCACACAAGACCACACAGTTGATAGTTTCAACTTCATCATCATACATATTATATGAAATATATGCCGATTTTGTATTCCTCATTTAAGAAACACGAAGTTATGTTAAAAGTTGTAAGTGTTTTGTCACTATTTGCTCCTATGAACCTCCGACCATTATGGGAAAAAACGTGCTTTAATGACATATAGTCGTAGTCGTAATCAGAAATGAGAGAGTTTGTTATAGGGTGTAATCCTCGAGAGTTAAATACTTTAAAGTCACTGATATAAATACTTTACACTTATTAAAGTAATAGTAAATTACGAACACATTTAACGAATTAGAATAAATTATATCCAAAATGCAGCGTAATTTTTCTACGTTTACCCCGGGAGCAGCACAGAGTGAAAGTGAGTCAGAATTTCAACCCTCTGCTTTTACCATTATGAAACGGAAGTCTTACAAAATTCTGCCTCACTTATATTACAACGAACAGAATGAAATGTAATGTAATACAAAATTCAGACAAAATGAAGAAAAAGAAAAGGTGAAATAGAAAAATTCATAAATCCTGGGGATTATGTGATAAGTTGCTGCGACGAGGGGAAAAAAACTATACAAACATTTTACTCTTCTTTATTATTTTTACCATATACATGTACCAAATTTGCAGGAATTATTTATCTGCTTCGCCCTATTTCGAATATGCCGAGATGTTTCATAAACCATCGATCTATAATACTTGTGTGCCAATTGAAACTTAAAACAGATGTTAATATGCAAAATGGGCACATCGTTTTCCTACAATAAACAAAACGCGGTGAAGCGCACAATTTGCCAACTTACATTCTTATCAGTATTAATATCAAGGTTCCTGTAATAAATGCAAATTACAGTTATTTTAGATTAAACAAAATTCCTGAGAATTAAATATTACCAAGCGGATTGCATTAATATAAATTTGTTAGCTTTCATTGTTAGACCTCGGAGGAAGAATATGAATGGGAATTTTACGGTAGGAGTTGGCGCGCGAAATATTTTTAGTGTAAATACATAATATTAACATTTGAGGAGCTTTTCAGTATTTCAGTAAAAGAATAAAGTCTGTTGACAGTTTCCGTGGCGACTGTATGAGGCAAAGCACAGCACACACCTTCAGTCTATACAAAAACTTGAAATTAATACAGCCTTTGCCTACCTCCTTTAGTAACTATGCTGGGATTAAGTTTGCTAATTCTGATTGCATATTTTCCATTAGACAATAGCGATTTATGGCTTTAATTAAAATGCTCTTCATTATTATTTTAATGCATCCGAAATTGGAGCCTTAAAGCGCTTAAATTATGGGCAAAGAAAAATTTTATTAAACAACAAGAATTTTAAGCTAAAATTTATCTCCATATACATAATACGGAACGGGAAAAAGGTATTTTATTAAAGAGAATTTTATCTGCTTTTAAATTAATCACTAAGAATTTAAACTCCCTAATAAATAGGCAATATTCCACGTAAAGGATATATGTTTGATAGTTTGACATGTATCTGGTGTTTTATAGCATTTTAATGTAGCTTGAAAGTATTACCATAAACAGTGTAGAAAGGACTGATATTTTGTGGTGTGCTGGGTGTATTCAAAAAACTTCTCAAATAGGACAAAAGCGTTACGATACAATATAGCAATACAACAACAGGTGTTCCAAACACACATTTATTATATGTTCAAATATTTATGCGTTTTGTATTCCCACACAAATACGCTGATGTTTGTTTCTAATTTGCAGACAACACAGAATGAATGCTAAGGAGAAATGATAAGAAATGTACAAGTCTTATTAAAAAAACGGTCAATTTAAGTACTTTAGTCAAAAAAGGAAAATGCTAGCTTGCGTGTGTCAGCCGGCCGATCCAAGCATATTCAGACGATCGCCGATCCCTTTGGGAGCACCACCGTTGAAAATTAGTAATCGAGGTGCTTTACCGAAACCCGGAAAAACAATTCGAATTACACCGGCTATAACAGATGCTCCCTCCATTAAAAATAAAATTCAGTTCAGTAACAAACTTTGTGATATCGATGGTGCGGAGCAGGATGGTGGTATTGTTAGATCATCGAAAAGTGTAACCAAGATAAATGATGATTTAAAATCTGTTAAAAACATAACAATGACAACGACATTAGTTGAAACAAAGTTAACGAAAAAACATAAAAGCAATGTTATCAAAAAGAAGGAACCGAATGTAATAAGTGCTAAAGGTGATAGAACTAAAGGTATTAGTGAAAATTCGACGACCTTTAACGTAGAGAGCATGAACTGTGATAGGAAATTGGAAAGGAAAGCAAATGATTTTCAAAAGGTATTCTTGATGTTACTGGTTTGTAAACGATTCTTTCTCTCACTTGCAGTAAATATTCGTGTATTTCTTTTTGTAATGCTTCTGGTGTGCATGAAATCATGAATTTTTAATGAACATTTTTCTCCTCTGAGTTAGTTTTTTTATGATTATTTTTTGAAATGATATGTATCTGTACCTATATGTATGTTAAAATTTAATTTCGTCGAACATTGTATTCGAATTAAATATGTATTTGTTGAGGTAATAGCTTTAGAATTGAACTGATGTGCGAAAAATCCATTTTCATCGCATTTTTCATAAATTTTCTAAATAAAATACGCCCTGATAGGACGCTCTCATGCAGAATTTTAGTGACTGTTTTTAACGTTTTGTCATTCCATTTGACTACATTAACGGTGTTTTTCTGGTATTTTTAATTTTGTTAAACAATGTTTTTCGTCCGCTGTGTCAGACTGTTAGACTGTTAGACCAACCGCAATATATTCGATATTTAAATAATCGTAATATAAAAATTCTGCAACGTAGACACAAGTTGACAAGCAGAATATCCCTGCAATATCCCCATAAAGTCTTCAGAAAAAAGACCGGAGAGAAACGGAGCTCATCTGAAAAACATGACATAAATGGGCAGAGAATTGAAACTTTACAAAAATGTGGAATAGAATATTTGTCAAGGGAACATAAGAATAAAAAGGAAGTCAATTTCTTTTTTTAAGATCATACGTTCAATTGTCGAAGTGTAGCTTAGACAGTTGAATAAAAATTTAACTTGAGAACAGTAAATTTTCGTTCTGCTTCTGTGAGTGTAATATTGATGTAAATTATTCCGTTTTCCGTGATAAAAAAAGGGATTTTTCGACACTAGTTTTGTCTAAATGCCAGATTAATGTTAAAAAAATGCTCACTGGCATATTGTTGGCCATGCACGTTCGGATTGAGAATTTTAGGTACATACAGTACTCCTCTTCGGGAAATAATGAAAGCATCTGTTTTTGAAGTTAATATTCTGTTATATTCCATAAATTTAGCTACCACATACGAGTTTATGCTTTAATGTATCGTCATTTATTTCCTCGCACATTTCCCACTGATGTACACAATATTATCGATTTTGGTTTTTATGTTGGGAAAATAACAATACCTTCAAGGGTCCTCTTTTCACGGCATTATGACTTAGTTACATTTTTTTAACACATTTGTTAGTGAATTTCCAACTATTTTAAATTCGCCTTTGAATACACTCGGTTTTCTACCTTGTCGAACTTTACCTTCTGCATTTAATTTTGAAAGGATACAAAGTCTCGAATAACGGGTTGAAAAAAGTCTTATTCTAAAGCGCACGGGAAAAACAACAACATTCAATAATGGGTTTTTGAATCAGATCAAGCGGAATACAAATTAAATACGAAAGACAAGGAATTCCAGCTTGTATGGTCCTCGTCCGAACCAATATCCCGAGCGCTGGTTGAAATTCTACCTAAAATTGTATTTTCTACAAATCGATCTGTCTTTTATATGCCGTTTTATATTGTCTGAATCGATCTAATAGTAAAATAACAGCATTTACTGGTGGGACTCGGAAAATAAGATTTATGGAGTTAAATTTATCTAAAATGTCGAAAATTTATATATATGTATATAAGCGCGATTTCCAACTATGTTTGTCTTATGACAAATTTCTGGGTGTTAAATCACGCTCAGTTGATTCATATATGTATAATAAAATTTCTTCAGTTATTTTTAAGTTTCTGTATACATTACTGTACACAAATATATGCAAATATTAATTTAGTATTGTTTTCAGTTACCGGACGGTGTGCAGTTGACATTGAGTGAACTGCGCGAAATGGCATGCAGACAGCAAGCCCAGATTGATTCGCAGCATCAGCTGTTGGCAGCGAAGGAACAAAGGCTGCGATATCTAAAAGAGCAAGAGGCTCGTCAACAGCGGGTGCAAGCGGAAAGTGAACGTCTGAAAAGGCTCAGGGACCGTGTCGATGCACAGGAACTGAAACTAAGAAAACTTCGCGCCCTTAGAGGACAAGTGGACCACCAAAAGCAAAATAATATATCTCTTAGTAAGTTTGGACTTTGATGTTGTCTGTTTCTGTGTGTATTCATTCTTTTGTTTCAATAGTTTCGCTGTTGAATGTTTGAATTGTTTCGGTGTTACTTGCAAAATGGATAATAGCAACGTTTTGTTTGATGTTTTGTTTCATATATTTTCAATTTCACACAAGCATACAGATATATATCGACATACAAATGGAAATTGGGGACCGAGAGAAAAAAACAAGACGAATAAATGTATCCCTTTTGAATATCCCATACAAACATTCCTTTATTATAATACAATTCCGGGGAGAATGCAAGAGATATAACAAATTTTCTTGTGATTTAATAAAATACCTTTGTTTTTTATGCCCTTGTATCTACATTTAAGCTATATAAAATACAGTGTTACTTATTCTTAAATTTAAAATTTATTTCGTAGAGAAGAATGTCGATATATATTCTTCTCTAAAAAGTCATAACAGCGTATACTTTATGATGAATTTTCCATTGTTTTCAATTTCAATAACATGTACGTGTTTCCCATCCCTTTAGGGTTTGAATTATAAATGATTTACTTTTTAAAAGTTAAAATGAATTTCCTTATTTGATGTCCGAGATCAATCTTTAATCTCCAACTCTGATCCCAAAACAATTTAATTGAATTAATTAAACAAAAATAAGTTTATTCATCAACCTTTTTTTATTTTGCAACTTGCGCTATTTTGCTTTCATCACCCTCACTAACCCTTATCTAAGCAAATTATCTATTCAGTTTGTATAGGATAAAGACGTGATTCAATGAATACCAAATAATAGACCGTTCTCATAGAAAGACCTAATTAGAATGTTTTTTGAGTAATATAAAAAGCTGCTTAACACCTTTACAGTACATTAAACACTTAACGACTATAACAAAAATATTTCGAAATTTCTGTGTCTTGTACTGTATAAATTGTATAATAATGGCAATTCATTTTTTAACTGCCAACCAAATTTTCATCCATTTGTACATACATACTTTGGTCAGAGACTTGCTGGTGACTAGAATATGATTGAAGAAGTATCATCATTCAAACCGTACATCCAACAGAAATTTGCTGTCAACTTCGCAATAGGGAATCCATTATAGTATGTTATTGTCGTTAAGAGCATATGTGTTATAAGAGAGCTACATGTTTGGCACTTCCACAATACACTTCTCGAAAACATGTATTCTTGATGACTTTCAATACAAAAAAAATTGTTGTATAGATTTGCAGTTAGAATAGTCGAAAAATATGTGGTAATGGATGTATATTTTTGTTATAGCAAGTGACCTTGATTCGATTCGTGCCCTATTCAATGAAAAGGAGAAGGAGTTGTCCCTGGCCGTTGCGAAGGTCGAAGAATTAACGCGACAACTGGAAGAATTGCGGCGCGGCCGTTCAAGTCGGGACCCACCGCCAGCATCTGCCTTGGAGTTAGACAAATTACGACGAGAGCTTATGGTAAGTTTCTGTGGTACTCAACAAGTACTTAGAAATTTTAACAAGATGCTTTATTCCCACATTCATAATTGGACCGATTTTTTTTCTAGTACCGAAACAAATTAAATGAACAACAAAATCAAAGATTGAATCAACAACGAGAAGCATTAACGGCACGGCAGGAAGAAATGAGCGCTATCGATAAACGAATATCGGAATTGCAAGAAAGGCTACACAGGAAACGTTTATTAAATCAACAATTAGCTAATCAAATTAGTGCAGCATCACACAAAGCAGCATATCACCAATTAGTTAGGTAAAAGATTAGAAAAAATCTTTTTCTGGTATTATTTGTTGAAATGTTTTTTCCTCTTTACCTTTTGATGCTATTAATTATTCTGTTGTGCAATCATTTTTTTGTTGTATTTTTTTTACTTCTCTTTAAAGTGCGAATTTCCGTTCAGTCCCCGTATAGTAAATACGTATAATCATTTAAATAATAGCTTTATAGCTGAATGGTTTTCTTATCACAAAATGAACTTAGTTGAATTTCATGTTTTCATACAGATTAACCGGAAATTCTGAACAAAATAATCAGGCGTTCGCTAGAAAGCAGCAACAAAATAGTCAGCAAACAAATGGATTCTCCCGAGGTAATATTGCTGCAGTAGAACCATACAATCATGTTCCTTTACAACCAAATCATCAAATGAGATCCACAAATAATACTCAAGAGGTCAGTACGAACAATGTTAATGCTATTAGTTACAGTTAAGACTCACATTATGTTCGTTTCCAATATAGAATGTGGCATATCATCCAGTTTATCAGCAGAGTGCACATATCAAAAAAGATACAGACTCTCCAAATAGCAATAATCACGATGTGCAAGAGCTTACGAATAAGATGGCAAATCTATTCACGCCACGATTGGAGGACCCTGATAATTTCAAAGAGTTTAATGTATCGAAATCCGATCCGAAATATCAAACATTACCGTACAATACAAAATTTACGGTAAATTTATTACCAAACAGAGTGATTAAGAATGAAAACTTTATAAATAATGTAAATAATCTGGAAAGTAAAGAGAACGAAATTAGTAATCATTTAACAAATGGTAACATGGCACATATGACAGTGCACAGTGCTCCATTAAATGCTATCAATAAGAATATAGCGACACCATTAAATCAGCACGATATGCTGAATAGGAAGACAAATGAACAGAAGGACCAAACTGCTATTTTATCAAATGGCAATCATGCTGAGGACAATAGTCACAAACAAACTGAAACTATGTCATATCTTCAATCGAATTTAACAACAACTACCGCATATCAAGTAATAAAAACTATTCTTAGTCACTATTTGCAATATATTTGTAATGCGTGTTTGTGTTTTTTTATTGCAGAAACCAATAAGTAGTGTAGCACCAACATCAATACATCATTCTGGCATCCTATCCAATGTGTACCAGACGTCATCAATTAAAGTTCAGCCAGTTGAACCGCAAACTATTTCTAGCACCAATAAAAATATTATACCAGTTTCCTATAGTAATCAAGTACAATCACCACAGTCGATAGTTTTATCACCACCACAATCAACAAGCACTCCCTTAAGTACTCCAGAAGTGTCAATAGATAAGACTCCTAAGCCGGCTTTGCCGCCCAAACCTGCAATTAAGCCTCCCCCACGCCAAACACAAATCTTCAGCGAGCCAGAGGCGAACCAGCCGCCCCCGTTGCCCCTAACAGAACCACCTGATGAGACCAGCAAAACGTCACCGACCCTTCAAAAAACGTTCCCTGTCCAAACATTGATAAAGTCATTGTCAGCAGGTAATTACAACAGCAATCAACATCAGCAAAATAAAAATGTAACATCAAACAATAACCAAAACTATCAGCAAAATAATCCAGAGATGATCATTAAGGCTAAACCACTAACAATTAAAAAACAACAACAACTCAGTGAACAACCGAAATTACGAACGAATAACTCATATTCAAAATTAAACGGTCTAATAACAAATAGTAGGAGAGTGGAGGCTCCACCAACTTTTCATTTTCCAGAATTACAAAATATTGACAAGACAACGGATAGTACAAATCAGACGAACAGCGAGAAAGAAATGAAAGATGAAACTGACAAGTCGTCGGTGGAGGAGGCAGATATTAAAGAGGAACATAAGGACGAGAAGCCGATTGATGGTGTTGTGAGACGATGTAAAAAAGGGAATTTGAAACAAACGGGCAAATCGAATCTATCCAGGCGCGTTAGTTTCGATCCGTTAGCGTTATTGTTGGATGCTAGTCTGGAAGGAGAATTGGAATTGGTGAAGAAGACAGCAGCACAAGTGCCGAATCCTAGTGCAGCAAACGATGAAGGGATCACTGCATTACACAATGCAATATGTGCTGGTCATCTGGAGATTGTAAAGTTTTTAGTCGAATTCGGTTGTGATGTGAATGCACAAGACAGTGATGGTTGGACTCCATTGCATTGTGCTGCTAGCTGTAATAATGTGACAATGGTCAAGTTTTTGGTAGAACATGGGGCATGTATATTTGCTACAACGTTAAGTGACCATGAAACGGCTGCTGAGAAGTGTGAAGAGGATGAGGAGGGTTTCGATGGCTGTTCCGAGTATTTGTACAGTAAGCGTGTTTTATTAAAATTTAAAGAAATTGTTCAAGAATAACGGGATGACTTTTTTTCGACAGGTGTGCAGGAGAAACTGGGTATCCTATCAGGCGGTGTCGTCTTCGCTGTGTTTGATTACACGGCTCAACAGCCAGACGAATTGAGTTTCGAAGCTGGACAACAGTTTACAGTTTTGAGGAAAGGAGACGAAAGTGAACGTGAATGGTGGTGGTCCAGATTAGGTGATAAAGAAGGATATGTTCCTCGAAATCTTCTCGGTGTAAGTATTTAATGTGAAATAATGTTGAAGAATAATGTTTTAATGAACTGTGTTTTAGCTTTATCCGAGAGTGACAAAAAGTGAAGAATGATATATTATCTAATGTACAAGAGACCGTAAAACAAGTACCTTATTGGCCTTGCGCTCATGAAACACATAATGAAAAATAAAAGAAAATTTGTTTTTTACACGAAACATGTTATGTGTATTTCAATTGCCTTTGCTCAATATATTTTTATATTGTTCAGTTAAAGGTAACTTTTTTTGTTCTTGTTAATTGTATTCTATTAGTATTCTTTTTATTGCCTTTGTTTCTATTGTTGCTTTTAATATATATGTTTAAAACTTGTATATACTATAAATATTATAAATATGAAAATATCTAATGTTTACAAAATAAAAGTATATAATTTATTTATGATTGTGCTTTTACTTTATGTTAATATCTTAAGACCGGTTTTGTCCTAAGACGCAACAAAAATTCCGATATGGGTGAATTAAATGTAATCAAACTCCTATTATTGATATAATGAACCAAAAATTTAATCAATCAATTATAGCTGAATTAGTATTAAGTTTGAATAGAAAACCAGTTTATCACTTAATGACTATTATAAATGTGTCTATACTGTCTATATGTATTATCTGTTTAATTTTGTGGGTATAGTACATTTTACCTCTCTTGAGAATAAACCGTTTTAAAGATTTTATTTTGGAGAACGGAAGCATCAATATCGGTATTCATTAATATTTTATAAGCACTGATTCTTCCGGAAACACAAGAATTTATTATTTATATGTATAAATCTAAAATCTGTAAATAAACAAGAGTGCAAAAAACATAATACTTTCAGCGAAAGATAGAAATACCCATTTCAGAAAATAAGAAAATGGAATGCAAACATGCAAACAAATGGTTTAAAAATCAATTACTATTTTACTTTGGGGAATTTATACCGAAAAGGGTCCTAAATCCCGGAAAGTAAAAATAATATGCAATTCGGATCCGGAACCTCAAAAATTAGGTACTAAAAGAAATAAGTAATAAAAATTTTAGCCTTTAGCTAGTATATTATTTAAAAAATACCTCATATTCATTAATACCTGTTTGAAGTGGCTTCGCATCGGAGGCGCACCAAAAATTCACTTTTCTGAACTTGCTAAACCAATATAGCATATACTATTGTGACAATTGTATAGTACCATAGTACTATAAATGAGTTCTTTCGCGAAAAATACATAAAAAAATTCCTTATTAAAATTGATTAAAATCAGAAAATCAAATTCGATTTTTTGAAAAATTTTAAACTAGATTATTTTGAATACAAATTCTTCTGTGAAAAGCGACATCATACCATCATTTTATGCACATTGAAAATTTTAGAAATGGAAACTATATAGGTGCCATTCGATTTCAACTAGAAAAAACCGTAATTCCACAGACAACGAATACACGAGAAAATATTTGAGCTTAAAAGATGGCGCAAGATGTATTTTTCAAAAATAAAATAGCAAAGGTAAAGGTGTATTTTTATTGGTCTTTTTAGATCAATCACGGTACAATTTCGAAAAAATTATTTTCGTTTGCAATAAGTTTTTGAAACATTAACACAGTTCACAATTTTATTTAATGTGTCCTGTTACTAAATAATTATTGGTATATATGTATATTATACAACCATATACAACCATTTAGTATTAATAAAGAAAAAAAAGATAATATTCTAGCAATAGTTTAACCGGGATCGAAAAAAATAAAAATCCAAATTCTTTCCAGGAAGATACAAATTATAACGTGAAAGACAACTTAACGTGTTATATTAAGAATTATTAAAACCCTAAATAAATACATATAGAGAAAATTAAAGAAAATCTAAAAAACGAACTACTTCCGCAGAATAAATTTCCATAAATATGAAAAACAAACAAAAAATAATCTCAAGGACGTAAAACATAAAAAGAAGACACAAATTTGGGTCATTTCTTTTATTGTTAAACACGCAAGGTATAAACCAAACCACAAGAATAAAACACATTTATGACCTTAAAGGCGAAAGTGACGCATCACATATTTGTTCGTAAACTTTTTTCAAAGTGCCTGGCTGCTCTCCCATACCAAAAATTTTCACTCCACTCAAGAGACACCCATCCAAAAATCCACTAGGTTGAAAGTAAACTATACAATATCCAACACGTTACTTGTGTGTAACCCCGAATACGAACCGTATAGACAAACATAATAATATCATAATATCAAATGAAAATCCCATGCATATAAAACATACGTACTTTAAACTTCGAGAGTGCCACAACAACTACATGAAGAAGGCGCGAGCAGAGGTTATTAAAATAAATTCTTCATCTTTCTTCATGTGATTCCTCGGAATGATGCCAAGAAGTTAATAAAGAATGACCCGAATCTGAAAAAAATATTAACGTTCTACAAGTACTTTAAAATACAAAAGACAGAGTGCGAAATGAATTTAAGTTTAAACACGTGTTTTTGCATGCAAATAATACTGATTGTTAGTGTGAATTGTTCATCTGCATTGGATTTATTAGAATTCGTTTTTGGGCCACGACTTGGCAATTCTCAAAAGGTGTCAGCAAAAAGTTTAGATCTTCCGACAGCGGTAAGTTGTTTGCCACTAATTAGCGCACTTGTTTTAAGTAGATTCTTGTTACTTTTCATACTTACAAATGTTATAGTGTTAATTACACTGTTAATTAAAGATAAATGAATTACTGATTTAATTTTCCCCTCATACTAGTGTGTGATTAACACCATAAACAGAGTGATTAATTTAAACAGCAGTTTTGCTTAAATCTCGCTATTAATACTTATAACGCGAACGTTTGTACAACATTCTTATTGAATGAATGAAATGTACCGGTTTTCATTATTAAAATGTATAAAAATATTTGGAATACTTGATGCTGCTTGTAGCGATGATGCTGGGTATATCCGAGGTGTTGTTCAGATGATGACGAATCCATTATATACCTACTTACCCATTATTATGAATAATTGTTTTTTAATCTTG
Source organism: Silvanus unidentatus (assembly GCA_963930825.1). Classification (NCBI taxonomy): domain Eukaryota; kingdom Metazoa; phylum Arthropoda; class Insecta; order Coleoptera; family Silvanidae; genus Silvanus; species Silvanus unidentatus. Next base: position 2,649,472 of record OZ005760.1, read on the forward strand.
CGTTGGCAATTGAACTGAAAGGAGAGAAACTTTTCTTAATTTCGAATATAACGTTAACTATTTGAAAAAATTACCGTTCCATTCAAGTTCATAATTTTCACATTTTGCATTTACCGTACTATACGTTATCTTTAACAATATTCGATTGTATTTAGAATTGCAGATGCTAATGCCGTTTACCTATAACATGTTTTTATTATAAGAAATTTTCTAATTACCGCCTTTATTGTCGTTTCAAATTAAACAGTATAAAATGAACAATATGTCGTAATGTCTCATCTTATTTCATAAATGTTGTGACTTGAGAAACCTTGATTCTCTCTCTCAGTAATTTCCAGTTTTAAAATTCATATCTGCATACAAATTGGCATGAAATGTATAAAAATTGAGAGTTAAAACAATATCTCCATGTATATACATTATTTCAACAACTAAAAGTAACTCACCCATTTTAAATCATTCGTTTTATTACCACTTTATCGTAAAATTAAACCGCGAATTAAAACACGACTGCATAATTCTGCAATCTAATGAGTCAGACCAGTTCTGGAAATTTAGTAAGTGGAAACTGCGATATCCGTACCGATTTTTCTAAAACCGTATTTTAATAGATTTAAATAAATAGAAAGTAAATTTGACGATTGCAATAATTTACATAATTTTTATTTGATGGAAAGATTTGATATAGACAAAAATTTGCATATGAGTTAATGTTTTTTTAATAATGAAAAAACTGTCAATTGCATCAGGTGCATGTTTTGCGGACATCGCCTCTAATCCACGATAACGGTATGATATAACACATAAATGTTCAATACTAACTATTAAATAATCGCCCAAGGATTGGATGGATTAAAAAAATGAGCGTTGAAACTGTGATTTATCAATTTCATTCAGTAAGAAAGTTTCTAAACATTAAAAAACGTGTGCAATTCAATGAATGACATCTGATCATTAAAAGTAGGGTAATAAAATATTTAATAACGTTAAACATGTATAATATCTAGGCTAGAAATTTGATTCAGTAATAATATATAAAGAGAAGAGATTGATCTCGAAACTGAGTTGGGAGAATTAGCGTTAAATAATTTAAATATCAAAACAGAAGAAAGTGAGATGGACCGGAACACACATTAGTGTAACAGAGTTTTTAATAATGCATATAAGAGTAACGGTTTATGTTACGGATATCATACGAGAGAGCGATAATTAAATACCTTAGAAAGTGAGACCGATTTACTTGTAATTACTTACCTTTTATTAAATAAAATAATTATTAGATTCAATTTACAATTTGCGTTCGAGTACGATTCAAGTTTGTTCTTAACACAGTTAAATATGTGTCAGTATGTTAAAATTTTTGATTATAATATGCAAGTATTTATCTCCGCATGAAAGAAAACTTCAAATTGTAGGTACCAATATTGCGATTATTTGTAATTCCTGATTGTCGATTATAATAATCGATAATAAATAAACAGTAAGTGCTGTACTTGATGACAGTGATTTCCTCATTTCCCCAATTTTCTCTCATTGCTACACACAAAATAAAAGTTGCTTTTTGCTATTTCACAAAAATCTTCTATGCAAATTTATAACAAAATTGATCACGCATTCAATTTTCTATCATAATCATTTCTACTAAGCTGTTTTTTCGACATTGTTTACAATTTTACACGAAAGAAAGTTATAAACAAACAAGACAATTAGCACTCGATGTTTTTCAGCAAAACCTCATCCAAGACTGCGGATATCCATTTGAGCAACATGAAGTGGTTTCCGAAACTGGTCATATTTTGACGCTTCATCGGATTCCGTTTGGTATTAAGAGGAAATCGCGTTCGGCGATAGTGAAACCGGTGGCTCTTTTCCAGCACGGTCTTCTAGCCGCTTCGGATACTTGGCTCTTTAAGGGTCCCAATAAGAACTTACGTAAAACTCTACATTGCAATTTTATTTTCTATTTGTTAAACACTCTTTCGTCATTTGCAGCATTTATACTCGCCGATGCCGGCTACGATGTGTGGTTGAGCAACATGCGGGGCAACGTTTATTCCAAGAAACACACCACTTTGAATCCAGATCGAGATAAAGAATTCTGGAAATATAGGTACGATGTTAAAGAATTACGAATTTGTAGTTCTAACGTTGTTAAACTTTTTCAGTATTCAAGAAGTTGCCTACTATGACATGCCTGCCATCATAGACTATGTTTTAAATTTAACAAGACAAGGGAACTTGTATTTTTTAGGCCATTCTATTGGATCAACAGTGGGCCTTATATTGTGTTCGATGCGGCCAGAATATAATGATAAGATAAAATTACATTTAGCGTTAGCACCTCTTGTCTACAGCACACATCCGTTGAATTTGCCACACAAGCTGTTAATCACTTCTGCACTTTATTTAAGCGTTAGTTGCAAATCTATTTATTTGTGAAAATCTTTATTGAGTTGTTAAACTTTTTAGAACACATTAATGGCTCAAAATATTTATGGTTTTTTCCCTAGACGTGCGTACATTTCAAATTTACTGGAAATGTTCTGCAAAGATGGAATGCCCACACAAGCGATTTGCTTGACGAGTATTTTCCTTGCAGTTGGTCCAAACTACCCTCAATTTAATACTGTTCGTGATTTAGTAATGATATATTAACTTTCTAAAATTAATTGGGGATTTTTTTAGAGTGAAATGTCACAAACTGTTTCGTACTTCCCTGCCGGCACGTCCACGCAACTGGTTATGCATACATTGCAGTTATATGCCACTGGTGAGATTGAAATAACATTAATTTCGTTATTTATTAAAATGTTTGATTTTAGGAAATTTCGCTGCCTTGAACTATGGCAACAGTAGTGTGAATTTTGCACGTTATAAAAGTAAAATGCCACCGTTTTACAATTTAACCAAAGTGACCTCACCGATATCCTTGCACTATGGTGATGGTGATTTTTTAGTTACCGAAGAAGTAAGACAAAGTAAAAGTGTCAACATTGTGTTGTTTAACTTGCATTTTTTAGGATATTCATTATTTAGGAAAACAATTACCAAATCTTGTAGGAAAGTTCTTAGTACCATACAAAGACTTCAATCACATGGACTTTATGTTTGGTGTGGATGCGAAGAAATTGTTATACAATCGTCTAATTCTCCTAATGAACAAATACAGACGCCGATAATCGAACACAGGAACTTGAAAACTAAAACTATTTGATTTTAATATTATAAACTTGTCATTAAATTATTTGTATATAGAATAAAAGTAAATACATCAAAACAGGGGGCTGTTCGTGTTTTAGTTTAACAAATAAACTGAACAAAACACATTTATTTTATATTTATACTGTGTATACAAATCATGAATATAATTATTGCTAACATCAAACATACAATTATTTTCTTACAGTTTTTAAGTACAATTTCTCCGTTTAAATAACAAAACAATACAGTAATTAAATACTTTTAGTACACATGATACTTAATAGCGCTTCATATTAAAAAAAGGAAACATTTTTTTTACTTATATACAATAAGTTTGATTTATCTGGACAGAATTGCAATATATAATACATTTGCTGGAGGGAATGTGTTTTAAGTACACCGTATGCACAAACAACATTAAATTCATTTACATTTTCGTGTTGAGGGACATACTGTGTCGAAAAAGAGCGCCAAAACAATGGCTCAACAATTTGCTGGCAATGGATGTGCAAGCCGTAAGCTTATACTACAGTATGTGCTTAATACTTACAAAATCTTGAAAGCCAGCTTTATTTTAATATATAATAAGTATTTCATTTCTTAATTACGATTGACTTGTTTTTTATTTCACTTAGAAGCTATAATAAAATTATTAAAATTGCACTAATAACAAAATGCTGACATTTTATTTATGTGTTTATGTTAAAAAGCCTTCCCCAAAGTGACTATAACTATCTAAGTAATCCTTAAAATAAAATTACAAGTACGATAATATAGCTTTACTAAAAAACTTTTATATGTTTTTTATCTATTGCACAAAAGAATATTTGTTACGTTATAATAAAATTAGACAACAGTTTTAAGAACTACATAGGAAATATAATAATCAATATACTAGAAAAGTATCTTTCTTATTCATCCCTGTGTTATTAATTGTCCGAAGCAGATGGTTCTCATAAAATTTTAGTAACGTTGTTGGAATTCGTGGTGCCACCTATTAAAGTCGATATGAAAAACAACTATTGAACCAAGTGCTAGTCCTGCTAGCAAAAATCTAAAAGGAAATAAAAAGACGTTAATTAGACGAATAAAATAAAAATTTACGATAAAATATTTACTTTTGATCATGTGATAATGCAAGAGACCTAACGCTACTATCACATGCTGGAAAGGCATATAATAAAGCCAAGTTAAATGTCCTCCAAACCTCCACTATGCCTTTATCTCCACCGGTCATCAAATATTCTCCATCTCGGCTAAGTAATAGGCACTAAAATACCCAATGTATTTTATATACACTTTTTATAAAAATCTACGTTGTATTCTTACCTGTAAATTATCATTATGGGACTCATGGCGTAGTCTTTTACCATTTATTGTGAACGCTGCTATATTTCCCTTTTCATAATTCACTACAATAACACCTTCTCTAGACATCGCAATGTTCTCTGGTGAATTGTATCCATTCGGTGGCTCCAATGAACGTAAAAGATCACCAAATGTTGTGTGCACCAAAACTGGACCACCTTAAAAAAATCAACAATGTAATTTACAATGTTAAAGTGATAATTTTAAATTCGTACTGTGAGAGCCGGACACAACTAATCCCAACTCAGCTGATATAACGACACTGGAAACAGGCTGCTCATGGCCCGTCAATGTAGCCCTTGGTGTGGGCACCTCGCCCTCACCGACAATTGTCTGCGTTCGTGCGTTCCAATGCCATAATAGTACAGTACAGTCAGCAGAGCCAGATGCAATATAACAATCGGATGTAATATTACATTCTGATCTGGATAAACATGTTACTACACCATAATGACCAAAAATAATTTGCACAATTTTTGCTGTTTCAGTTGAAAATACACGAAAACTATTATCCCAAAAGCCACAAGCAATTAAAAATTTACTATCAACTGTTGTAACGAAACAATTTGAACGTATTCGTAAATTCTGACTGAAATTATCACCTAAATGTCTACGTAACAATTGATTTTGTACGTTACTATTATTCGTTTGTGCTGAAAAAAAATCATACGAATGAGTAAAAGTTTGATTTTACGCGTACAATTTCATACATAATACTGGATCCATCGATAATGGCAAGTTTGAGGACTGATTCTGGGGAGTATCTGCATAACTGGGTGATTGAGCAACAGCAGCGTATCCCGAATTCCATTTATTAAGAGCAAATTGTTGGTGCATTGTAACTGTAACAACTGAAGGATTTGGTAACTGTGGGTAAGTGTTGGCTGAAATGTGCACGATTGGACTATTCGATAAAAATTTCATAGTCATACAGATATCGTCTGGAATGCTAGAGAACATCATTGGCGACTAAAAAAAAAACAAATCACAAATAAGAAGATTATCATTAGAAAATATTCGTTACATACCAAATGCATTGCGGAACTTCGCGGTGGATGTGGTTCCATTAATAGTTGTGACGGTGTCTGACCAAAGCTTCTAATTTGATTTTCAATTGCTTCTCGCATCAATTTATCTTGAATTGTCTCCAAATCAACACTCCCTTCGTACGTTAAATAATAGAAACAATTCGTCGCTCTAATTGCTTCAGGTCCTCTTTGTTTATAACCGAATATTAAGTCGATCCATTGATGCAATTGACACGAAACAAATTCGGATTCCAATGCCTAAAAATATCAATTATGTAAGACAGTGTTTGGAAAACAACTTAATTACTTCTCGCTATACCATTCGATTTATCCTAACGAATTCTTCCGGTGAATTAGCCCAAGGCGGCAAATCAACATCACCAATTATTTTGCCGTCCTCTGCGACACCCAGACGATAACGGTTTGAATTTACAAACATTTCAGGTAAAAAGTAAAATTCTGGAATTAGTTCTTTAACATCAGATGTGTCTCTTTGACAATTCTTCCACGATAATGATACTGATGTAAAGAGTCTATTAGGATAATCAAATTTGCCACCTTGCAATGACAAGAACATGGTAGTAAATGGTTCCTATAAAAAATGTTCTTTTATCAAGCAAACACTCATAAAAAAATAAACGATTTCCATTACCAGTCGTATTAACCAATTATAAACAAAGGTTGACGTTGAATAATGTGTACCATAATGGAATGGTGGAATACTTTCATGTTCCCAAGTCGAAAATCTGTCCTCAAAATATGCCTTTCGACTTGGATTTAAGGCTCCAATGGGTTTCGAAAGATCTCGATAATTGCTTGGTTGACTTAAATCTAAATCTTTTGTTTCGTAGTTCGTCAATACCCAAGGAAATACGGGATATTGATTGAGATCATTATAAGTGCGTCCTATTAAATAGTAAATATTTATTAATTAACGAACGTGTCGTGATGAAGACTTAATTTAAATGATATTAATTACATCATTAGTTTGACTTATGTCTCCGGTAATTGAGGAGCACCGTTATGAATTTATGATAATTTTAGCAGAGATTATTGGAAAGGGATGCTGCACATATATTTGTTGGACAAAAAAAGAAAAGAGGGGAGTTTGGATTCCACAGGGAAATACTCATATACACACACGAGCGGATGGAGAATGTCACTATGCATTAGGCGCCACTTCAATTACTTTAAGCTTACATGATCAGAGGATTACGGGTCTTCTTTTTGTGAAAATGTTGCTTTTATATTTCATTGAAAACTTTCATAAATGCTCTTTTTCATATGTGTAATAAAAAATCCATTTATATAGGGTTTATGATTTGAAAAAAAAATCACTTAATAGATATAAAAAATAAAAGAGTTTTCCATTAAATTTATGAGAATATGCTTTTAACAGTACTAATATGTTTTTAAAAAACTTTTAGCTAACAAAATATGTTATCATTAAACCTAATTTAAAGAAGTGTGAACATGATGGTGAACTATGAAATTTAAAACCGTCATTAATTTCGTAGTATGTTCTCTCTTCATTTTTCCACTCATAAAATTAAATAAGCTACTAATTCCTGTCATTAGATGGATGAGTGTTTGAGTATGTCTAAAATATGGTGCACAATGAATAAGATTTAACAGCCAAAGGTGAAGTTTTGGGAGCGTCGTCGTGACGCTCTATTATTAGCTTAGGGTGTATTTAAGGACATTTTACTAAATTGAATACACCACGTGATGTATATGTTTTTAATTTACGAGTCCAACCTTTCTGACAACTGCTAATTTTGCATGTGACACTTTTATTCCAGATATATGAGAAGGAATAGGGAATTTACGCACCGTCAACATGTGGAATTATTTCCTTTTTACAGAGAAATCTGTTCCGTTTCCACTTAATTACAATTGACTGTACATATTTTCGTATTCCTTTGATATGCGCTTTTAACTTACATCTTTTTTTTCCGCACATAAACGAGATATACATTCAATTATAAACGTTTTATTTTTAAACTTACCCGCAATGGTATTTAAAAACATTAAATACTCAAAATTTGATATTTCTCTTCGTTGCCATTTTTGAGTCATATTTGAGTTGCGCATTAATTGCCTTGGTGACATCATGCTAGCTCTTCTAAATGAAAAAAATATCGTATGTACAGGGTTTTAAATAAATGTTTTAATTACCGTACCTGGTCTGTGGAATGCCATATTTAATACCCACACCTACTCTTGGCAGTGCTTTAATTACTTTCTTTACGGTAGCCTGGTCGGGAAATGCGAACATTATAGAAGCTGAAAACACGTTCATTAAAATTTTTGCTAATTAATGAATTACTGTGAGAAAATTACTTCTACTAGCCAGAAATATTTCAATGGCATTGTTTTGTAGTAGATATCTTCTTGAAAATATTGCTCTCACTTCCGAAAAGTACCATTTTCCGTGAAGATGATCGCAGTATTTCAGAACCTGAAAAAATAGAACATGAACGTTGTAATATGAGAAAAAATTTCATGAACTTTATGAGCCGTATTGAATTAGTTTTAAGTGATCTTGGCGATTTTTGATGATCTTGTAATAATATGAATCATAAAAAGCGATCATTTTCCAACAAAAGATGGCTGTTGCGTTGTTGTTAAAAGGAGGAGTTTCCTGATTTAAGATAATATCGATTTTCACAACCCGAGCGAATCAACATTTGCAATGTAGAGACTGCGCTTTATCCTTTCCGGTGTAAACAACAAATTGTACCTTTTAATTTTTTTACATCACCCACGTTTTTGTTATAAGAAAAACTATTTCTATAAATTAAATAATTTTTTCAATATGAATCTATAATGATTTCATTCATATTTGTTATTAAATAAGAATAAGGTGTTATTTATATTGGTAATATTTTTTAATATGTCGAGAATCAAGAAAAAATTACTTTATAAAGGAAAATCTTGTAGTATCCCAAATTGAAGGACGTATATTTAAAAGTGCACATATATATTTTATTGTTCTTAACGCCCAATGGATAATAAAACCAAAATCTATAGGGTTTAGACCCAATTTTTATGCTTCGTTCACTAAACGAAAATAATAAAATAAACCTATATATCTTACGATAAACGATTTTTATATTCTAAATTAAAGGACACTTGCATCATATTTAATTTACCATATCTTCTCTGATATGAGGGAAAGTGGTATTATTGGCTCCCCAATAAAATAAAAATAAACATCAAATTTTTAATTCCTTTCATAAAAATATTAATATATACTTTTAAAAATTAGGAAATAAATTCCTTATAGGTACCTTTAGTATAGAAACATTATTTTTTTATATACCTATGTATACAATTTCAGGGTATCTTTTTAATGAGGTACCAAGATAAGTTTCTTCTATGGTCGTCTAAGTTATTTATTACAGATGCACACTGTCACCCTGACAGTTTGTTTATGTGGACCTGTTTCGATCGGAATGTACAGATAACACTTGATATTCCACAGGACTATTGTTTTACCTTTATATTATATTCTTCCAAAAAATAAAACCTACAAGACGACAACCACTAAAATATAATAAATTACTTTTCGTCGAAATGTTTACAAAACTTTATATCTTTTGGATTTTTTGGATTCATGACATACGTTCATGGGCACCAAAAATACAGTTGAATCCATCTGATTCGCATTTTTTCTCCAATACAAACATTTCTACTTGTCCTCTCTCCCTTTATTCATTACCGACATGTATTTGAAAAACGTGTAAAAATGTTTGATTAGGTACATAGGAGGGTCTCTGTAAATGGTCCACTCTTAACAAACAAATGAAGGTGTTGTATAACACAAAAGGGAACATTATTGTTTATCTGTCCACACCCGTTAGAACACAATAGTCGTTGGACAAAACCGCTTCCCCTCAACTAGAGAGACTGTAATCTCATCGCCCCAGGAAAAATACTCAAATCCTCTCCTATCATTAGTGCAATAGTGAAGAGTAGTAGTTGGAGGGTGAAGAAAGTCCCTCAGGACTTGATTCCAGATTAAAAAACACTAATACATTATTAGTTTCATATTTTCCACAAAATCCAAGCACCAAACAATTTCCAACAACTCTACAGGCACATTTCATGATAACCGGACATATTCTATGCCCAATAAATGTCATTAGAAACAAGAAATAAATGTGAAACTCATATAGATCTGAGATTACGTAAGAATTTTCACAAAAGTACAACGTTTATGTTGTTTTTGTATGTTAATTTTCCATTAAATTACGAGTAAGGATTACTTCAATAGCATGTCTTTGTTCAATAAGGACCGCAGCCCAATTTATTGGTTTTTGTCATAGTTAATGTGAACGAGTGTAAATAATTCCAATGAAATATTGTGTACTTTACCACCTGGATGCACCTTTAAAGCGCTAGAAATACGTATATTTTTGGGAGCACGTGCACATTTTCCCAAAATGAACTAGTGTGATATATATTATGACCGAAATGTTTCCTAAACCAAAATCTCCCACTAATTCATCCCACCCCTCATACTCATGTCATACATTTATGCTTTTTATCTTAAATCATTTGTCTATATTCAATTTGACATGATTTGTTTCACACTTCCATCAATGTAATGGGGATTACAGGGGGTTGGAAGCTGCTACTGTGTTTCTGGAAATTTCAATTCGAATTTCGATTATCAAACTCATGATGTTTACCCACAAATACGTGCCCTATCACACTACTATTGGAACACTCGAACTCATTGAATCATTTCTAATCAAACTGGTTTAGGGCTACGGCTAACTAATCTACCAAAATTATTCCAAGCAATGTTTTCCATTATGAACACAAAAACGAGTGATTTACTAATAAAATTCGATAAAAATGGGAGGTCGAGGAGAACAGCGCTTGAAAGGCAGCATTCATATGCAAATCAGAAAATGTGAAACTGTGTATCAAGAAATTTGCTAAAACAATTAAAAGATAAGTTTGGTTTATTTTTGCCAATTTTTGTTTTTATAAAAACCGATCCATTATATATGCCAATTAGCATTTATGTTACGTGGAAAGATAAAAGTATCTTTCGAAATGGAACTACCTATATTTCACTATAAAGAGTCCGCCAATTAAATTTAATTTCATTAAAAACGAGTACCTACCAGTTCAGTTTACTTCATAACATTTGCATTTTAAGTTAATCGTTTGTGTGCATTTTTTATTTTCAGAAAAACACATACAAACGGTCTCTTGATTACTTGCAAATAAAAGAAAAAGTCCTATAAGAAATTGCACAATTAAAAGACGAAAAGTATCATTGACATGTAGATTTTATTAGTTTAAATTTGTGCCATTAAATTTTATATTGGCAATAATTTCACTGCATGGTACAATTTGAATTATATTTTATGTGATGTCTTGAAGTGTTTTCAGTTGTATATTAAATATATTTTCATATCCAACTACTTATCTATAGTCCTACTGTGCACCCGATAATTACATATATTGCCTCATCTTTTCCTCTCTCTAGTAGCATTTCATTAAACTGGTTTCATAATTATATTGTTTTATTTTAATATGTTTGCCATTTCTGACAATATTAACGCAAATCAAATATGTTCGTAACATTAAAAAACTACTTTTAGCTCATTTAGAGGGACAATTGAATGGATGGAACTGATGGAAGGGGTCATGAAAACGCAATTGCATGGAGTAATGTGTACAAATCGCATTAAGCTGTACGCTATTGAATTAAAAGGAGGAAGTCGAGGCCGATAAACAAAATTACTGTCAAGTAGTGAAACATTAGGCGTTCTATAACCTTGTTAGCAGAGTTCATGCCCGAATGCCTTCGCTTCTGTTTTCATCTCGACTTGCTAGAACGAAGAAAATGATGCTGATTCACAGCTATTAATCGAATTAGAATCGATTATAGTAAATTAAAATGTTAACGACTGACTGTCGCGTTCGATTCACTACTTATAGAAATTCAATAACACAAAAAAGGCATGTCGGAAATTTATGTAATTACAACATATTTTCTAAAAATGTGATGTTGTGGGCTTGTTGTAATGGCTTCGTATTTTCACATAAAAATTAAAATGCCAATTCGATAATAAACTCATTACGAAATTTTAATGCAAATTTATTCAACCTTATAAGGAGAGCCTCTTTAATAGCATAAAAGCAATTTAATTATTTTGCGTATTTTAATTGAACGTGTGATTGATTATCCTTTATACGTGGATAGACAGCTGTCCTTATAGTTCTTTCCTCAATTATTCACATCGTTAGTTGAAACATAAATGTGCAACATGCATAGATCTATTCGCTTGATGCAAATGTAACAAACCAGAAGAAAATAAAACTTAATAAAAATAAGTAGTTGTTTGTTTATAGTAGAATGTATATGCATACAATATAATGGTTAGGCTCAGGCGACAGCCAGGTATAATAAATAAACAAGTTGAAATTGTCTGTCTGTTTTAATTACGTTAGTTAGATGAGGAGATAGCAAGGGGATATCGTATATCAGAGTTCAAGATGCGGTTTACCTTTCGTTTACCATCCATATACCTGTGTGCTTGTGAGCTTTGTGTATCACATTTTCATTTTCATTGACTGCTTCGACCAAATGGTCCAATACAAACTTGAAAAAAAAAAAATCCATCAGAAGTGGGATTTAACACGAAATCCAATTACTTCAGAAATCAATATTCGACAAAACGAAATAAACAACGAAAAAGCTCACAAAGTTCAAAAACCTTCTCAAAAACGAGGCAAAACGAATAAGAAATTCTGTATTTCATTTTACTGAAATACAAAAGATCGCACAAAAAAAAATGCAAAGCATACAACGATTCCCTTCAATTTCAAAGGTAGGTAAGCAATGAATTCTTGAAAAAATTCGAAGAAACTGTCTTCTACCATTTCGCATCCACCTGCAATTCTGATGATGGTAAAATTTATTCAAATGTGAACCTTGGCATTGGGTTCTTGTATGCATATAATACAAAATACTAACAAAATGCATGCAAATAATGCAATAATGAATCTTTCAGATGTCAGCAACAAGCAACGTTTATAAATGTTTGCTCAGTTGAAAAACAATGAGGCAACATTTTTTATCCTGTATGCGGGATCATTTAAATATTTCTCTCGGTTTTGGACGCAATATAGTTAATATCTGAAGATCAGACGTATCCTTACTTTCGAATCACATAACTATAAACAATGTTTGTTGAAAGAGTAAATAACAATTTTTTCATATTCAACCACAAATATGGCCGTTGACGAATGAATAACAAAGTGACAGGTTGAGCGTGACATTCAAGAACACGCTTGATGTTGTTTTACTTATTATCCAATCCCAGGTGTGTTACGGCTTCCATTTTAGGCTCCACCTTTCTTCACCCATGTATATTTTATAACAATTGATTCTATTCACAATTAATGTTAATCGGAATGTAAAATAGAATCAGGTAAGAAAAACGCGTCAACACAAAGTTAAACATAGCTTGGTATCAGATAGGGCAAGATATGACTTAAACTGTTCCTCTGCTGCCAAGAAAATCTTTACAGCAAAAACAAAAACAGACGATGGATTTTTTGAAACATATCGGCAATAATTATAGAAAAATTTCTACCCGCAGATGGAAAATGTAAATCATACAAGAAATTTAGAGTCGGAAGTGAGAACATGTTCGATGAGTGTTTTAATAGATTTGGTCAAGTAGTTGGCGCCTAATAGGCCCCAATAAACATTAAAAAGATGTTTATGGGTTCACAGTTAATGTGAACCACAACCATCACAAAATCTACATCTGTTGAAAAGAAGTCATCCCAAAAACCGATAATAAATTTAGAAAATGCAAATATCTTTTAAATAACAGTGATAGAGTTAAATTCATTTGTTTTTTTTTTATAAGAATGATAATGTGGCAAAATTGGTACATCAAACACGAACCTCTAACTTTATTCTCAACATGTGTCTTAAATTTATGACGCGAAAAACGTTCGTAATGAAAAAAAATCGAAAACACCATATACATAGTCAGAGGATGATGAGCCTTCGCTGAATTACTTATTAATAACAAACCTGTCAAGTTTTTATAGGCAACTTCCTTATGTTTGTTTTAAATTAGCCGATGCACTTTAGTGGATTGGTGGCGCTTACTCTACATTCTTTTTATTAGAAGAAAATACTTGTATCCGTATCCTGTTAAAAATACGATGAGGAAGATCCTGTCCGCATATGGTCTCATGTTACCTCGATAATAACTAACTGACAGACATCTTAATTTCTGGGGGAGGTCTAGACATTTCAGGAAGGAATATTTAAAATATGTGTAAGATTATTTGGAAACTATTTATAATTGCATAACTTGCAAATTAAAAACATCGTAAACCACACAAGCAGTACCATATGGTGAGTAATTGGAACATAGCAATGAAAAAGACTGCCCTGTAGGTGATCAAGAAAGTCGTGTAACTGGCATACCATTCGCAAATTAATATGTTAGCAATTTTTTTATAATTGCAAAGTACAAAAATTATTAATGAGTTACAAACCTAACTTAATGTTTGTATACAAAATGTTTAAGATGACAGTGGTAGTACCACACGGTAAGAACGATTGCATTACGGGGACAGATATGAATAGAACTTTTAAATATGAATATAATTATGTTGTACTTTCTTTTGCTTGAGTGTTAACATGGCAGATGATTTATGGAATGCTGATGTTCAGTGAATTCGTATGATGAATGTTAACACTTGTAAAAGTATTTTTCCTCTTTTGGTTAGAAGTGATAAAACTGTTGAAGAACCATGACACATTTTTGAATATGTGCCTTCGCAATAAGAAATTATCTAAGAGTTGTTATAAAAGTAGGCTCTTTGCTATTTTATTCTCAAAATGGTTGATTTTTTGAAGTACACTTAAGTATCTTAAGTAATCCCTTCACAAAACATTTAATTTACTCTATAAAAATCACAAACGAAAAGAAAAGAACAACCCGACAAACACAATACTACAACAAAAAAGAGCATCATGTATCTTTTACAAGTTAGGAAATGATACATTGTGTTATATTCAATAGATACAAAATGTTTTGTAACATGTATGGTAGACAATAGAATGAAGCCATATGCCTCACCAAACGTACAAGTCTATAATAATAAGAGTACTTTTGGTCCATTATACGGCAGATGAAAGAAATAATGGTTTTGTCATCTTTACCAGTTTAGGGTATACTATATTGACAGATTATCCTCTTTAGGACATCTTTATACAAAACTGGCATTGATACTTTTCAAAAAAAAAACACACAAAAGTACATATTTCCAATATAGGTATACGAGAGGAATCCTTATGATCGAACAAGAATCTTTCCTTATTAAACTTACAAGATACTAAAGCAAGGAGCACAAAAAACTGTTTGATTACGCATAATTAACATAAATCAGTTTTATTATATGACTAGTATACACACAAAGGAATTGCGAGAACCGCAGATAAACCCTTAATCTCGCTTGAAGCGTAAGCTTATCAATCGGAATTCTTGACAGTGAAGGTGGAGCGTTGAAACTCTGGGGCGTCTCCGTATCAATCGATACCATCGTTAATGTTACGCCGACCGTTGACGCAACGCACATAAGAGCTGCGCATTTCGTATTGTAAAACGTACGCAGTTTGGGAATGGCTTTGTCGGTGCCACCTACAACGTGGTTCGGCCTCCATACTTTTCTTCACCTGCTTGAACAAGGCTAGTAAGCTGCCGTCGGCTTTACCATCACTATGTTGGTTCCGCCGGATATGTTGGCGGCTCAATCAAAGATGCTTTATCAAATTAATAAATATTACGGTGAACGGGTTCAGTCGAGAATGGGGACAATTGCAAAAACAATCAGGGAAGTGTGTAAAGTGGTGCAAGATGTACTAAAAGAAGTAGAGGTACAAGAACCACGTTTCATATCCTCATTGACGGAATGTAATGGCCGTTATGAGGGATTGGAGGTGATATCGCCGGTCGAATTTGAAGTTGTACTGTATTTAAATCAAATGGGAGTGTTTAATTTCGTTGATGATGGCACATTACCCGGATGTGCTGTGTTGAAATTGAGCGACGGTCGCAAGAGGTCCATGTCTTTGTGGGTGGAATTTATTACAGCCTCTGGTTACCTTTCGGCTAGGAAGATACGTTCACGATTTCAAACATTAGTAGCACAAGCCTGTGATAAATGTTCGTATAGAGACTCTGTTAAAATGATTGCAGATACAACAGAAGTGAAATTAAGAATACGTGAACGGTATATTGTTCAAATAACGCCAGCATTTAAGTGTTCTGGTGTTTGGCCGAGATCGGCGGCCCATTGGCCAATACCTCACATTCCATGGCCACATCCGAATCTAGTCGCAGAAGTCAAAACGGAAGGATTTGATCTATTGTCAAAAGAAAGTGTAGCAGTCCAAGGAAAACAGTCAGCAATGGAAGGAGATGCTTGGGTTCTTTCCTTTTTGGAAGCAGAGAATCGACTGCTACAGGGAGGTTGTCGGAGACGATGTCTAAGTATATTGAAGACTTTGCGAGATAGACATCTAGATTTACCAGGAAATCCTGTCACAAGTTACCATTTAAAGTCTCTTTTGTTGTACGAGTGCGAGAAACATCCCAGAGAAACAGAATGGGATGAATCTTGTATTGGGGACAGAATTAATGGTATCTTTTTACAATTAATATCGTGCTTGCAGTGTAGACGTTGTCCGCATTATTTCTTGCCAAATTTAGATTTATTTAAAGGCAAATCGCCGAGTGCTTTAGAAAATGCCGCGAAACAAGTATGGAGATTGACTAGGGAAATGTTGACTAATACAAGGTGTCTAGAAAAATTGTAAAGTTCATATTTTGGAAGACTAATGATCTTTATTCCATTTTTTTTACTCTTTCTCTTTGTATGAAAAATTATAATTAATCGTATACGTACTGTATAATTTATCAAATATATATTTACAATCTGTAGTAGACGGATTCATATATATTTTTTTTAATTTAAAATTTATTATCCGAAAACCCGTTTTTGTGCCATAAATAAAACCGCGCGGTTGTAAAATTTTATTGGCTAGGAATGATTTTGTGTGTTTTGTATATAAAAAATTTTTGTACATAATTTATATTTACACATTTTTCTGTACAAGTGGTATATAATTGCTTTAATTAGAAATTTATTTTTTCATTACATTTTGTATTGTATTTACTTAAATATTAAATTTATTTGAAAGACTGTTATTTTTTATAAATATTTGTTGCAAATTGTTTCAAATGTAAAACTAATTATTTATTCATCTAATAAATGCTTTTAAATGTAATATTTCCTGTTTATTATTAAGGTACCAAGAAAAAAAATAACTTAGAACGTCGTTTAAACTTACTGGAGTAATAGACAGTCAGTATTATGAAGTTTTTATAATTACTTTAAACAGATCTAGAAGAAAAATTAATTTCACATGAAAATAAATATCTTAAACTTTAAAGTCAGAGTTTAGATACCTACACATGCTAAATTAATCTAAACCCATAAAATTAAATAATTTAAGTGCCAGAGAAGAACTTAATGCCTCCGTTATTTTTATTATCCTCGTTAAGTGATACCTATTTATTCTTTGGATGGTGATCATAATTTTCAAAATATTTGGCCAACTATTTGATAGACAACAATGTTTAAGTTTTATATGTATTTGTATATGAACATATATGCGTTAATAGAAGTTTATAAAGATTATATTAGTATAAATACTTATTATTCTACCGTATACAAATTCTTCGTAATTATTCTACCTATACGTGTTTTGCGTTGCGGAAGAGGTGTTACATTAAATTTCAAATATCTCATTTTGAGTTATTTTACAAGATGAAAATACGTTTTCGATAAAACCGAGGATAAAACAAACGATAATAGACTTGCTGGACATATACCCATCCTAATCTTTCTTAAAACATAAAATGTACCTATTACTTGCATACCATTGGTTTTACTGCCGATATGTGATAACTTTTTTAAGTACGTAACTGGTTAAAAAAATGAAAGATATATAAAAAAACTATTAGTTCTGTTTTAACAATACCGATTTAGGATATTGTGCTTATTGCCAAATTGCTGAGTGGGTTCATATTTAGATTTTATAAACGAACGTTTATTTATAATTATAAAAAAGGCAATGAAAAAGGATTTGTAAAATTGTAAGACTTCTGTAGAAGGCAACGAGGCAAGTTATGGTTAATTTTCTTTAGCTATTAGATTATGTGTTTACCATTGAAAACTCTTACCTACTCTTTTCTTAAGCAATAAACTGCTTAATACATGTTCATTTTCATTCGATTAAGTTTGGTATAAAATTCAATGAACCGGGGTAAGTTTTTAATTTATGTTGGAGATTTTGTTGGTTCTATTCGTATAATTTAGAAATCGAAATTTTTTTATGTTGTTAAAAAACGTACCTAATACTTATACACTAATGTACTGCACTCAGTCGGTACTGCATACCTTAATTTTTTAATTGAATCCTCAAGAATACGCATTTTTTCTAGAATTGTTAAATCATAAATTTGTATTATTATATCTACATAAAACTTTGAGATTTCAAAGTAAAAAAGCGTATCTATTGAAACATCATTCCTACTTCTAGAGTTGAATTATTACGTTATTTCTAATTTTCACCTTCGACACCGTGATTTTGCTAAAAATGAACGAAAATCTCATAAAACTATCAAGAAATTAATCCAGAACAAAAAAAACATCAATCAACCATATCATTAAACATGACTAAACGATACTGAAACTGAAATATCATCTACCGTCACCGTCGATTGGCCAGTCGACTGGGGCGGCGGCAACTTCTAAAGCCTGCCTCTAGAAGGAGGGGTATTCTCACCTGGCCAACGCATATTATATACCTTCTCGCAGTGTAGTTTGAAAAGTCTTACATGATCCATCATAGTCAGACAGTGTTTTTTGAAATACAGATATCAGATAAGAAAATTTACGCTGACAGTTGTACAATAGAAAAAAATTATTTACAATCACTTCAAACCCCCACCAGCCCCTAAAAGAAGATATTACACCATCACCGTGGCTCCGGATGAAAGACGCGGCTCCAGTAGCCGGCCAACTGCAAATATGCTCGTTCCGCCGGATATGCTGGCAGCCCAATCCAAAATGGTTTATCAACTAAACAAATATTATACGGAGAAAGTGCAAGCACGGAAAATGCAAACTAGTAAAACAATACAAGAAGTGTGTCGTGTGGTGCAAGATGTTTTAAAAGAAGTTGAAGTGCAAGAGCCTCGTTTCATATCATCACTGTCCGACTACAATGGCAGATACGATGGCTTGGAGGTGATTTCGCCGGTCGAATTCGAAATCGTCATCTATCTTAATCAAATGGGTGTTTTGAATTTTGTCGATGATGGCACATTGCCCGGATGCGCGGTATTGAAGCTAAGTGATGGCCGTAAACGATCAATGTCTTTGTGGGTGGAATTCATCACAGCGTCTGGCTATTTGTCCGCCAGAAAAATGCGTTCCCGTTTCCAAACGTTAGTGGCCCAAGCATGTGATAAGTGCTCATATAGAGATTCAGTGAAAATGATACCAGATACAACTGAAGTGAAATTACGTATACGTGAACGATACATAGTACAAATAACGCCTGCATTCAAATGTGCCGGATTGTGGCCTAGAAGTGCAGCACATTGGCCTTTACCGCAAATACCGTGGCCACATCCGAATTTAGTCGTCGAAGTGAAAACGGAGGGTTTCGACTTGCTCTCGAAAGAATGTATCGCATTACAGGGTAAACAATCGGCAATGGAAGGTGATGCTTGGGTGCTATCATTTTTAGAAGCCGAGAACAGATTGCTGCAAGGCGGATGCCGTAGACGCTGTCTTAGTATATTGAAGACGTTGCGTGATCGCCACTTAGATCTACCTGGCAATCCAGTCACTGGATACCATATGAAGACACTGCTCTTGTACGAATGCGAGAAACACCCACGCGAAAGTGAATGGGATGAAGTGTGTATAGCAGACCGTATAAATGGTATTTTCCTACAACTTATATCTTGTTTACAATGTAAACGATGTCCGCACTATTTTCTACCAAATTTGGATCTATTTAAAGGCAAATCACCAAGTGCTTTGGAAAATGCATCGAAGCAAGTTTGGCGTTTGACTAGGGAAATGTTGACGAACTCAAGGTGCTTCGATAAATTGTAGCAAATTTGAAATTATAGGAGCATTTTCGATTGGTGGAGATATGTGTTTTCGTTTGTATATATACATAATTTATATCGTATATGAGTGTCAAATCAGTACTACAATAAAATTGCATACACTTCGATGCTATATTGTGCAATTGAAATACAAATAAGAATTTTTAATAAACAATTAACTCAAGACTGTGATTTATTTGTATAGACTGCGGCGATTTTTATTATTTTATATATAGGTATGGTATTTTTCTTTTGTGTTAAAAAATAATCAATAAAATAACTTCACATAATATGGCTGGTCTTCTTTATTCTTTTATAACACACTATTGAAAATCCCCAATTATGTTTTAATTTAACATAAGCACTTATGTACATATACAAACACGGCATAAGTAATGGGAATATTATGCCTACGCAAAAAGACTCTGCGCGAAAGCACTAAAATACCAAGCATTTGACAAAAACTAATATGAATATTAAGATATATTATTGTTATTATTAACAACCTGTTTCCTATTGATGTTATTCAATCGATTAATAATCTTTGATATTTTTTATTATTGAAACAGAAATGACTTGTGATATAATAAATAATAAATATATTTATATTGGCGGCGAACATATGTTCTTATACCCTCCGGTAACCGACAAAATGATTAATATTATGGTCAGCTTATTAAGTGAAGATTTTAATAAGTAATTACTATCACAAATCTTTGCAATTTACAATTTAAACAAAATGTAATTACACTATTGAAGGCGTACACTATGAATCGATACTATCACAATTTACAATCTAAATGAAAATATCCCGGAAACCAACTACATATTAGGTAATCACAAATTAAATGGTTTTCAATAGATATCCAAGCAAACAGCACCCATCAGAAATACTGATATAATATGTATCTACTATTCAACGGTTTTCTTCAACATACAAGAAATGTTAATTAGGTGCCTCTAATAGATGTATTAATTGAGCAGTGAAACATCTGCGTGTTTATATCTCATCTATATATCCCACAATTACCAGTTCAATATATCGAGTTATTGCTGATTGATTTTCAGTGCCTATGTTTTACACAGGCGGCATGTTTGTTCATGAGAACATCATTAAATTATTCCCTCCTGCGTCCTTTTTGTTGCACCATCCTTATAAATAATATCAACTTAACAACGTGTTCTATGCTCATACAGAGTGAATTATTATGGCTTCAATACACAGAATCACCCCCGCCCGCTTTACATGACCATAATTAAAAATGTTTTGCTATTATTACATGCCTTTGTCTTCAAGCCGCCATTATCCTCATGAAAGATTAATACGTCTCATTGCATCATTTTTATATAGAAACATGCAATGATACTTAACAATTTATTATATTGAATAAATCTTTATGCAATCACCGATATGGATTGGTTTATTCAATATTTAACAAAGAAAATTAATGGCATTAGAGAAAGGTTTAAAAAATGGGAGGTTGCGTGGCCCGTTTTTCCTTTTTCCTGCCGCTCTTTCACGTTTGTTATATTCGTATTACGGATTATAGAGGGGTCAGAGGGAGTTGATGAACGGTACTTGTCAGTCAGAAAGACTTGATCGTGAATCAACCCTAAAATAGTTTGTATATTCAACCGTAAAAAGACAAAAATAAAACACATATGAAATGTTTAGGAATAGGTGCACATAAAATATGTTGAATATTTTCCATACATCGGGTGAATGGATGGCCCTCCCTTTCTGAGAAAATGTTTTGAATGCATTATTTTTATTACTTTCATTAAATGTACGCATTTAGCTTGAGCAATAAAAGCCGCTAAATGAATATTTTCAATTTTTAATCAACAATTTTATTGGTCTCAAGAAACTAGAATACGAGCGATAGATATAGGTATGTCTGAATGCCAAATGCCAACATATTTAAACAAATAATCTGTTTGGAAATCTCTAACTATAGTTAGGTACCCAAGTAGTACATATAGATTTGGTTGCATTATACCCAAAATAACTTAAAAAACGTATAAATTAATTTTCTTTAAAAATTTTCCTGATGTGCACTTTCATATAAATACCTACATTTATACATAATAATTTTACGTTGATTTTCTAAAACAATTTATAATTATTTCCATTCCTGTGTTACAAACGGTCATTGCCTCGTAATCGTTTGTCATTTTAATATATTAAAGTAAATTTTTTAATCTATTAGCATTTTTTTATGTATTTTTAACCAGAAGCATACAAGCCGGATTTGGTTAGTCATAACAAAATGAATAATGTATATTAAACTGTCTTCTTGGGTAAAAAATCACATTATTTCGTAGAGAAACATGTGTATTTTAAATTTCGTACCAGATCAATAACTTAAAGTTCAATATGTTTGCATGAATTTCGGTACACGCTAGACGATTTTTCGCAACAGTCAAAGAAACATAAACAATCCACCTACTTCCAATTTCAATAACAACAAAGACATCATTATTTTCTGTCGGTATGATAAGTACAATATGTATTACAATAAAGAGAGAGGTTGTCCACACAAATGCACACATAAGGTAAAAAATGTATTTATACAAGAAGAAGAACTAACTAGACAGATTCTATTGAAGCATCCTATAGTACGAGGGCTTCTGTGCAGTGGCGTGTATGAAGTGGCGCCTGACCCCTACAGTGACAGACCTACCTTTTAGCCCCCCGGAGATGATGTGCGTACAATGTACCCCAAAAAACCACAGGACTCTTTAAACTAAACAATTCGACTCATTTCTTGATACATATTTAAGTACAAAACATTTTTTATTCGATTATTATGCAATGGGACTTATTAGAAGAAAATGATCATTCATCTTGGAGTTTATATGAAGGATTTTAGAAAGATATGATGCATTTAACAAGCCAAATGGGCAACAACATACATATACATAAAGGAAACCTTTATGCTGTTGAACTCTCTCATTAAAATCGTGGATGGTTATTTATCCAATTGGATCTTCCTAATAAATTAGAAATGGCTAATAGGTTACTTTTAGCTTTAATTCAATTTTAATTAGTGCAAACCCATTATCAATTAGCATTTACAATAAAACAGTCATAAAAATTGGTATTAATTAATTTATAATGTACTTTATTAGCTGCAACAATATGTTTTTATGAATTAATTATATTTTTTATTTCAATGTCATTAGCATTTACTGTGCAGGTGTAAGTTTTTTTATAGTCTAACGTTATAGATCTACGAGTATAAAACCTAACTCTAATTCGTTATTTAATACCCAAGATTATTTAATTTTAATAGTGTAGGTACATCGTCCTTGTTCTTTTAAATAAATTAATGACAGTTTAAGAATCTCATGGCTCGAATTCTGGTAAGACCACATCCGTTCTTCTAATTTATTCCAAATCTTACTGCGAATGCTAATATACAGCATAATACATTTTACAATATAATTATCCTCATTCAGTCATTCAACCATCTATATATATGTACATATAACTACTCACAATTTATGCACTATTTAAAATCGACTTCAATGACAAGTTAGGTAACAAACAGTGCCTAAAGTATTAAATGTTACTTACGTGTATGGAGTTTAAAATGCGTTTATGTGGGACCGGAAAATATATGATATCTTAAAGTCATACAAAATAACAGCGACAAAAGTAGTTCATATCATACGTACAAGTATGTAGATAAGTGTAATTTTCGTAATATGCAAGAAATACATTAAGTAGTTATTTTAATTGTTTTATGCAGAAATGCAGATATGAATAGCACCTTGCCCGTATTGTCAAAAATAGAAAAACGAACTAACGGGTACGTTTATCTTGATAAGAAAATGTGCGAAATATTGTTTGTACAACTTATACATATACGAGTAAGTATGTTAAAATAACTTAAAATATTTGCATATAATAATTTATCGGTGTTTTTACACTTTGCATGTGTAAGATAAATAATATTGTATCTATTATTAAGAATATTGTGCATAATTATCTATAGGGTAATTAATTACAATATACTTAATACCAACCATTTTATACAGTATTAACATATGGAAAACTGTTTATTTGCTAAATTATAGTTATTTTAAAACAGTTCTTATGTATGATATATTGGTAAGTAAGTGGTAAAATATGTCAGACACAAGTCGGTAGATATGTACAAAGTAAAACCAAGTCAACCGAAAAGTACTTAGATTAAGGACCCACTTAGAAGGAAGATTTAAATTCTTTTACATGTCTGGCTATTCCAAAAAAGTAGTTCTTTTAAATCCGAACCAGAATAATCGCATAGCATTTTTTTTATAAAAAACCTTTCCTTCAACATAATAGAAATACTTATTCAATCGAATATAAATCCCAGATATATAAAGACAAAAAATATGTATAATAGTATATACAGATTTAATTAGTCCGAATTAGAATTTTCTTCTCCATGTACTTTTGTGTGATTACATATAAAACAGCTGGTAATAAAGTGAAAATTTCGTTAATGGAAACACCGGTGTCACTGGGATAATGTTATGTCTTTGATAAAAGAACGACAGCTGAGCCCCTCTTAAGTCTACACATTGACGTTGTGTACAGTACTCTAGATTTTGACACTTCCTTTATGCCAAAAAGCACTAAACACTAAAACGACATAATGGTGTGGTCTTTAAGATACCAGCTCCCAAATGGAACTATTACGCATTATGCACCTGAGTCTACTTTTGCATAACTAATGATTCTTAAGAGTTTTCTAAACATCTAAACTTACCCGAGGAAAACTTAACGATATTAGAAGCTGGTTATTATCGTAAGACACTCACCTGAAAAGAGAGAAATCATGTTAACAAAATAATTTCACTACAAAATAAGCATTTGATATATGACATTATGCGTTTTACTGTTGTGACAATAGTATAAATAAATATGTACATTCTTATTTATTTTTGAATCAACATCAAATGAATGGCAAATTTCCATTTAACATTTAATATTTTATGTTTCCGTCTTGCAATTCTCTGGAGGCTGCTTAAATATAAACAAACGACTTGGCTGGAATGTTTTACCCACTTCACATAGAGGAGCAGAGGGTGTTTACAAGAGCATATAGATATTTTTTCATTATTTTACACTTACAAGTTACAAGATAACTTATGATTGTGTCGCACTTTAAAGCA
Source organism: Silvanus unidentatus (assembly GCA_963930825.1). NCBI lineage: Eukaryota > Metazoa > Arthropoda > Insecta > Coleoptera > Silvanidae > Silvanus > Silvanus unidentatus. The sequence continues at coordinate 2,674,484 of OZ005760.1, forward strand.
CTTTAAACATTAAACTAGGAAATAAGGTTTTAGTATCATTAATAAATACTAACGTAGTATAAATTTTGTTAATGGCCTTAGTAGCAATTTTAGAGGAAATTAACTGCTGAACGTCTCTCTTACAAATTTAATAATTTAAATCAGTTGAAACTAATATAGGTTTCGACTAAATAGCATCATATATCACAATATCATTCTATCAAATTATGATAAGGTTTATTGAATGTTTGTGTTACTTGTAATTATGATTACCGGTTTTCTAAATCAACAAAACATCACATTAATTAAATGTATTTAATGAGAATAAATCACACTTAATTTATGTTTAAGTAAAACTAATCATGTTAATAGTATTACATACATGCAGAGACAATTAAATAAATTTAAGTACCTACAATCTACAATTAAAGAGTATGATGTGTTTAATTAAATATAAACTTTCTAATCAAATCAAACATATGGAAAATGTGCGATGTTTATAAACAGTTATTGCTATTATTCAATTCAAGACAGGGAAAATAGCAAGAAGGTATTTTTTCATTTTGCAAGATGGTACTTTTGGCATGAAAATGAATAATTAGGCAAGACGTTTAGAATCATATATCATAGTATGGTTATATTATACGAGTAGGTATATTTACTAAGTAAACATTTTTTTCTTTCCAATCCGCCTGCATTAAGTTGATTGTATCTTTGCCGGAACTTTTTTCGGTTAAGTAGGCGTTGACAGGTTATCATTAATAATACTCTAATCTTTAAAAATAACAGTAGCTGCCCATTATAGCTTATGCTGGATAAAAATTGATTTTTGGCTTTTTTTTTCATTAGGAAAATTAAAATCAAAGCCGAACTACATAAGAATTAGTATTAAATGAATGAATAATTAAAAGATTATCTATACAAAAATATATAAATTAATTTCCTTTCCATGTTCCGAAACTAATTATTGATAAATCCAGCATCAGCATCCACTCCAGCATTACTTACGTAATCATTTGTTTCTTTGTTTCTCTCATTTTAAAGTTTATACACAATACAAATCCGATTTGTATGGTAAAAGACAACGGTTGCTTCTTAAATGAAGTTAGTTAGCTCATAAATGTAATTAATATGTTATATTTTGCTACCACCAGGTTCAAGTTTTTTGAGTGCAGATTTTAATTCAAGTATCATAATTACATTCTACTGTCTTGTAATATTCTTTGTATGAAACAAACATGACAGTTTAATAATTGAAACGTTGAAAATTCGCTAATTAAATGCTGGAGATGTTAATTTGCTCTTTTTTCATTAAGAATAGTTCTCAGTCTGTGAAACTAATTCATTTACTTGTCGATATCTTTAACAAGTTGCTTTCATACCTACGATTTTCCATACTTATTTAAAATACATTACATTACTTCAGTTTGATATAGAAAAAAATAAATTACATTCTCATTTAACGTAATATGAATGTAGTCACGCAACATTTTGTATACAAGATGGATTTATTTGTATCGTTTTCCTTAAGTAGAATTTGTGAGCACACATATAATGAACGTAAATGTACTTTTGGTGCCAACCGCCGCACACCTATCTCTATACTCAATTGATTTCCCAAGGGAAAACAAAATACGTAAGCTGAAACTTCCAAAATATCGCCATGGTGTGTAATAGTTTATTTAGACCATAATATGTATAAAAATCGCATGCGACATAAGTATATATCGTTCATCTACACAGTTTTCCCTATTATTTGTCCAAAATTGAAAGGTTAATTTTTTACAATAAAACACAGATATTCGATATGTAGGTACAATTCATATTACAAATCGTCCTGTGCATTTTATGGTATTGGATATCATTTATTTAATCTCGCTTTTTGTATTTACTATACAGGGAATTATCTAGGTAAACATATGTTGTATGCATTCATTACATTTGTAAAATGAGGATTTATATAAAGAACCATTTCACAATAGGCTAAATATCTCATATCAAACAAAGTGTACTAAACGAGTTGTAATCTGAGCTGTTTTTCCTATCGCAGAGAACAATCAATTTTGGGAAGAAAAGAGTTCAAAAACTGTGGACATTCATAGAATTTACAACACACCTCAGTGAATATCAAAAGGATTGTTATTTATTAAACAACAAACAGCTTTATAGTTAATGTCCGTTCTCAAGAATATCGAATGTTAACATTTACATTTTATACATGAAAAATGTGTAGGAGGAAAAGGACATTTTATGGATTATTTTCTGATATTTCACCCATTATCCACCCCGGGACCCGCCATCCAATTTCAATGTAACAACATAAAATTAATCCAAATTTGATTACCTCTGGATAGGGACTAATGTTTTAGGGTTACTTCAGTCGTATGTATATAGTAAAAGTGCTGGTCCCCTTTATGGAAAAGCAGTTGGGGGGTTGTTAGTTCATGGAGATTTATGATCGTTGTCAGTTAAAGCGCCGACCGGAACCAACCCTCCAAAATGCATCTCCAGAGACTCACCACACTAGACAAAACATTACATTTAAGTTTCGCCTATATGTATGTGTGTATACAAGAGTGTCAACTAATTTACGTGAATCAAATTAAGTAATCCGATATATAATGAAGTTGTTTATCAAGCATTTTTTGCTATTTTCTTGAATATTATGAAGTTGTGTTGGTTATTAAAAAAAACGTTGAGAAACAATTTAGTCAATTATTCTAACATGGTACAAGTGATTTATGTATTATTCCGTACACACATTATACCTAATAATTACGTAATTACGTAACAAACAATTTTCACGTACAAATGATAAACATATAACATTCTATTCTTTCTCTTATTTATAAAAGGTAACAAAAATACTGGTGTGTGAAATTAAAACATATTTTTTCTTTATAGCGTATGGTATTTTTGAATTGCATTCCATCCGTGCTAGAAATAGCAAAAAAATGAAACTTACAATACAATTGCAATACTCAATTATGTTAATGCTTTTGCATTCGTATAATATTGCACTTTGTATGCAGATAATAGTAAAAGTTATCTGCTTTGCGCAATAATACAATTTTAATGTGAATGCAGAAATGTATGTTTTTCTTTTTATTTAACAAACAATACTATAGCAAGGTTCGTGTTTCAACAAAAATAATTTTTTACAATAAAACCTGCTGCGTTTGTAAAAACCGCACATTTATATACGAATTTATTGAGACAATCATACCATTTTTACAGAAAATTATTTTATTCATTATCTAAATGATGTTCTAATGTAAAATACAATTCACAAATTATATGGCAGATATCAACAATTTGCCTTTTGAGTGGGATGTTATCAGTTTACTTATATAGTGGATTGTGGGCATTATGGATGCACCATATGAATGTGTGTACCTATAAATGCAGGTTATATATGTATATGTATAGCAGGATCCACACAATCACGCGATGGTTTTCTTTTAAACCCTCTTGGATGTCTATGAACCTACTATGTACATATAGTCCAAGTGCGGTGCCTTTTGCATTTTACCTTGCCATCATTTGATTTATAAACTATCTCTAAATAATAGTCCAATATTACTTTATGTTCTCGGTGGACGCCAACGGCGAATGAGTCTTGTTTACATCTGTTCTCATTTAACTTTTTTTCGAAATTGCGTGTTCACCACACAGTGAAATACTGTTGAGAAGCCCTTTTCAACAATATTTAACATTACTAATTTTATAAACGAAGGAGTTAACTATACATAGGTATATCGGTTAAATACATTTACAGATAAACCACTGAAAGACTGAAATAAACAACATTTTTAAGTACCAATTAACAACCTACTTATAGTAGAAGTGCATTCTCATTACTTGTGCTACCCCATTAAATGCTCTAAAATGATAACTAATCACCCAGTAATTACCTGTATATTAGCCACTTAATCTATAAATATTTAATACAGTAATTAATGTTTAAAGTGAAATGCACAAATTAAATAATTGCAACAAAACCTCATATGACTAATAAAATATACCCATATTTGTTTTAAATGGCATATTTTATGATATTCTTTAAACAACTTTATTCCCTTTAATTAATAGTCCTATTTCATGTTTTATTTCAAATGTAAATTTTCCATCTGACTTTAAAAGAATATCACTATATATAGACCGAAAAACCAGATCAGTTTTTGTATTCAAATAAAATAAAAAACATATACTGAACGCGCGTTAAACAGTGAAATGTAAGACCGCCCTGGGGTGGCCGACATCTGAAAGACCGACGATGGTCAGACCGCCTCTCTGCCGCCCCTAATCACCCTTACAGCTCATTAATGGTCGTAAAAGTGATCAGTGATCGCGTGCCTTTGTACTTTACATAAACAACGAACGTTTTATGCCTCTGGTTATAACAACAAAACTTATACACTTATCAAAAGCAAATATTTAACAAACAATTGGCATTGAATGTTTTTATCAAATCAAATAACAATATTATCATTCCGTATAAGTTTATTAAAACTTATTAAACAATTGATAAATATTTGTAAATAAAATGAAAGAGATTCCAACGGGGAATATTTTTTTTGCATGTCATAAAATCCCATCATTGTACTCATTTAATTTGGTAATGAACATGTCACATAAGATGGAAAATAGTCGCCCCACGATTATTGCGAGTGCATTGCAATGGAATTATTCTGCCACATGTTAAATCAAGAAGTAATCAGAAGTTATCGAAGCGTAATGATCCTCCGCATTATGCACTTCACTGGTGTAACTTGTGTGCGCTCGTTTATTCTCTAATAAATTTTATGTATGTATGGGGAGAGAACCTAAGTCATTTTTAGTGGCGGTCGTCGCGACGCGTTTCGACGCTCCACTGGTGCATGAAATAAGAGCATCGCACACCACCTGTCTCAAAAGTACCACCTCATAATCTCTGTTATTTTCATCTTATACTAAATAATTGACTGTACCAACATTATATTTAAGCTGAGTGAAAATTTCTATAATACATCAACAGATCAAAATCTCTACATATTTTATTTTGGAGCAAAGGCGAAGATGTACCGTAAAAACTTATACCTATATAATTCGAAACTTCATCCTGTTAGTGCAGCTAAGTGGAAAATGGAAGCGCGGTGTCTGCACACACAAACGAATACATTTTTCCATTGATCCAAACCATTTTACAGTTGAAAAAACTAGTAAAAATATTGTGAATAAGTGTTTTTTAAGAAAAAATGCAATCATCGGAAATAATGTTAGAACGAGACTGTAGACCGAGGTATAAATCTATAAGTATGTATGTATTTATGACTTTCAAAACAATAACTCTTCTTGTAATGAAGTGAAATTAATTGACAGTAAATATTATTTTCGCGTTTAACAATTAGTAAGATGGGTCACGTTTTCCCACCAGAAATTCAGATAATGGTTCTGAAATACCTCAAGGTTTCATCCAATTAAATGTAGTAAAACTGCAGAGAATAAAAAAAATGGAAAACATTACAATTGAATGCCGGTGCCATAATAAAACTGTCAACGAAGAAAGACTGTGTAAACTGTGTGTCGTCCACTACTACACAAAACTTTATAGGCAGCGGAACAGATTCTTTAGCGTACGTCATTGCACCTGATGAAATTCCAATGTGAGAACAGGACAATTAAATCAAAGTGCCCTTCTGCGTCGGTGTTAATAACGGACTCTGCGCCACCAAACCCATCTTCTTTTGTCTGCAGACTCGTTCTTCAACAATTCTATAATTTATATCGCTAACTCTCCACTGATATTCCTTTTCTCTTGTTTGCCGTTGCTGTTGTTGTTTTAAGTACCTTATAGTATAAGGCGAATGTATAAACCGGCGGCTCGCTTTTCAGTTTATACGGCCATTCTTTCTATTCAGTATGCTTGGGCAGTGTTAGTTTGATCTCCTTCTTTTTTCTCAACTTTACGTATTCGGTTTTTTTCTATGGGACGTTCTTGTTGTCTGTTGCATAAAACAGTCCATTGTTTCATGAAAAATGATAAGAAATACAACCACGTTCGGTGAAATAGTGCACATGCCAACCATTCAGATGTGTTGGCACAGAGTATCTCCATTTACCGGTCCATATTTTTAGACATGGAATGCTTTTTTCTCCAATTCCAGTTTTTTGGAACCCAGAGATCTAATCTTTATCAACGCTGTACCTTCACCGAAATAAATTATTTTTGAATTTTCGCAACTGTTACATTCTTCTCGTAAACAAATTAAATAAACATACATATACCTAACAGCATATCAGTATTCCATAAACAAACACACGTAAATCCAATTAAAATGAAGCCCACACAAAATAAATTTGAAAATTTTATTCATATAGTTAATATGTAAAAAAGATGCATAACAGGAGCAACTTGAATTCGATATGGATCTTTTTTAATAATTTGAGTCGGTGTGGCGGTGGCTACTTTTCAGCGCTGTTTGTAATACGAATTCATTATACGCTCATTATCATTTATTTCAATATTCCCAACCTTTACATTATACAATATCTACATATATAAGTTTTTTTTCTTTTCTTTTCCTTTCGTTCTCTTCTACAAGCTCTATATTCGAACGTGATATGAGACAGGCTCCACTCCAACCATATTTTCTTGTTGGCTGTCGAGAACCATTCGCTGTTGCCAGTGGCGTTTGGGTACTTAATCATTTCGAACATTCATAGACCAAAAATAATGATTGTTTAGATATGGAATATTAAATAATAAAATGTAAATGGAAGATGAGGAATTTATCTATTCTAAAAATGCAAAAGTAAGTCTAAAGAGAAGTCATTTCATATTTGATTTAATGATAGTACTACCAATTTTCCTATAAAAATCAACCCATTTACAGTGATTAAATGTTAATAGTGAACTTATATAACGTATAATTGGTTAGATAGTGAAACTTATATGTATTATAATGATAGTCCTAGCCACGAGCTGAAAAATAAACACACAGCAACTTGTTGGCGCAGCTGAGAAGAGTCAGTAATTACCTGTATAAGATGACGAGTGTCAGTTCTTGAACAGGCCTAACCCGCGTTTAACCGAGAGTTGACAGGCAGTACCTGCCCAGACTAACATGATAATGATACACTTAATTAGGAACGTTTTGATGACTAGTTGTTTGTTCTTAAATGTGTAGAACGTTTACATACCAAGACATGTGGTTGTACTTGTTGGTACTACAAACCTATAGGCATACACTACTACATATACGCTTCCACAGAGCGTTGGATAACACACGAATTCACGTGACGGTTTTTAGATTACCACCCTTGGCTATCTGTTGATGCCGTAATTACAAACTGTATATTTATCATATCGTATCGTTGGTGGTAAAGTTATGCTTTTGACACGGTGCTCTTTAAAATCGCTTTTCACCTAAGGAAATAAATAGTTTTAGCAAAAGTGTTAACTTCACATAGATTATCCAAAAGGTGACAGATTGATATTTAACAAGACATTTAGAGTATGGTATATTGGGGCGACTGTTTATCGGCGTACTAAATTGTATTAAAATTTCCAAACTGAAATTTTTACAGCATATTTTGAATACTTGCAGTATTTTTATGTATGATGATGGTACAGTGCGGTCGCGGGAGGTTAGAGCGTTGGCGCCGTCGACCGCCCGCCGAACAGACAAACACGCACACCCATCACCGCCCGCCGTGTTTTATTGTTTTACCGTTACAGATATCAAATGTAAAGGCGAAGAACCACAACCACATCTCCCAACAGGGCCCTTTCGCGTGATATACGACGGTCTAAATGTCTAGACCCTGCTAAATCAAGTTGACAACAACTACCGTCAGATAAACATCTTCTAGACAAATAAAATGTGTGTCCATGTGAACAAGAAGCACATTGAAGATCTCAAGAGGACGAATATGATGTGCAAAGGTTCATCCAAATGTCAGAAGTTTTGCCAATAGCGAGTAAATTATTACACACTCAAGTTGAAAAGAAAATAATTAATACACCAACAAGACAGTGTACCCACCCATTGGACAATAAATATCGAAGAATGGCCAATTCGATGTCAATCTGATATGAATTTGTTTGTTTTCTTTTAATTCGTAATGAAGACCATCAATAATTTTTGCTGAAAAAACTCTATATGGATGGCGCAACTCGCCACAGGTGTCGAAGTTTAAAGACCCTGACCGGTAGTAAAGTAACATTGCGTCAAGTTTCAATTGTCGATGTGCATAATAATAATAAAGATGGTTTACGAGAACCGTACCTTTCAAAACCTCTTGACGGCTACACAATGGCCTCCGACAGGGCGACATCGGACCCCCGCAGCGATCTCCCAAGCTATTGCTGCATTATTCCTCCACTTGTGCCCTGCTAATACTTAAACTAACCACACACTCACTTCTTCTATATGCACACAAATAAATGGTACACATTCCACTGTTTTGGACCACCGTGGTCCGAATTAGTAATGCAATCGGTTTAATAATGTTGAAACTGTTCATATATAGTTAATAAATTATTTTACAAACTTGTGGCTTTTTTTTTCCTTTCATAATAATTTTTATATCCTGCTGTTTGACAATTTTTTTCTTGAAATTAATTGTCATTTTATAATACATATAACCAGTTTCTCTAGCGTATATCTTTATGGGTTTTAACTCTTCGTCTTCCGCAAAAAAAATATAACACTTCATGTTACGCGTGTGTGAGTATTCAAGTCAGAAATGTAAACAGCAAAGAACAATTATAAATCAATACATAGTTTACGGAAATTCGTGGCCGATTCTAGTATAAAATTATTAATTTTCCCAGATCATTAAAAGTCAATGTTAGAAAATTAAGAGGACTATAAATTTTCAACGAAATCATTACATTTATGTCAGCATAAATAATGCGGCAAATGGCAAAACGCAAAACGGCTTTTGATTATTCGAAAAAAGACCCACGTACAAAGCTTAACTCGTTTATAATTTGTGTGGAGATTGTCAATTTAATCTGTTCGGATTTACCTGAATCTGAAATGTAATAAATGATCTTTAAAAGATAACATCTAACAATGAGCGGTCGTTGAAGTATTCAAAACCGAAAAACAAGAATCAATTTTTAATGTGTATGAGCACATATTTGTGAGATAGGATCGAATATTCTCTGATAAATGTGTTGACCAGTTCACCACAAGTGCAATTGAATAGGCCAAGATGTATATTATATGGAGAAATGCGTATTTGTCTGTGGTGTTTAGGTCGCTATGTAATATAATTGATACCGCGGGAAGCCTGACCAAGACCCACGCAGTCAATCATGATCCCCGCTGCGGGACAACATCCGTGCGCTTGAATGCGCCACGTTCTTTGTCTTAACTCTCCCATACATTTTATGATTCATGCTGGACTTCAACCAGAGCAAACATATCCATCATCCAGGTATACACACACATACACAGAAAGGCATTTCTACATGGATTTCCACTCCTATACACGGTTGCATGAAATGTATTTGCCTTTTGATAATACACCAAGATAGTTGGATTTTTTTTTGCTCTTTGTTTGTACCTAATCACAACACATCTTCATCTTCGGGCACTGGAGACTGGACCTATGAAGAATGGTGCGTCCAATGAATTGGAAACCATTTGAAAGTGGCATCGTATCGTGGATGCAATTGACGCCGAAAGTTCAATTTTAGTGCATAACAATAAAAAGAGGGAACCATTACATTAATTGGTTATAACAGGCCAGAAAATTGAAACGGAAGCCAGCTCATTATTCATATAATCTGACAAATATTTACACAAACTCGGTAACGCGGAAAACGATATGAAGAAAACCCAGAAGGCCACCCGTCGAGTAGCCTACCTGATTCATTATTAGGACCGCATTTAGAAGTTCTTTTGCCCTAAGGCTATTTAACCGTCATTAGGTTAACAAAGGCATTAATCTTCAAAGAACTGCAGGGTGAAATATTTTTGTCTTTAATTAATACGATTGTTGAATAACTGACGCCCACAAGTTTCACTTTTCCTTTAATCCTAATTTGCATATAACGTTGATATTAACACAATTAGTCAATTATTATCAAAGGAATTAGTTGATTTTATTTTATGGACTAAAATAAATGATTTTGAAATCGTGTGCTTCATTTATAGAAAAAAAAACCTTTCTGGAAGGCGAAAATTACAATGAACTGATGTTAAAATAGTTACATTCTGACATTCTTCATTAAAAATTTGGGAAGTATGATAGACGTTTACAATAATTACAGGATTTAGAGCATTTTCTTTTTTTCTTAGTTAATAATCAATGAAGATGTGTGTGCCTGCTCAAAATTCATATAATTTTAAACAAGTTTGATTAAATTTAAATTGTTTTTCGTGCATTTATATAACACGCTTCAGAGCATATACTTAATTTGATGAATTTGCTACGGAATCTCACTTAATTGGATGAGAATAAATATATACTCGAATAATATATGTATACATATGTAGTAAATAAGAGGTTTGTTTATTTTAAATTTGAATAAAGATAAACAATTTCCTTCGCATATACAGATCTATTTTGAGGAAAATATCATGCCTATTGCCTATTATATCGTAATTACATACAATTTCCCCGAGGTAGGTATTAGATGATAGTAAAATATCTTCCTTTAACCTCGATCCTTACAACAGACAACAAATGGAATGTGTTAATCAATCATATGTGCATCACCTGTCACAAAGTCGTTTCGTGTTACATGCAATTTTTGGCTTACATTCATGGATAATATTATGCAAATAACTTAATTAGTAATCAGATATGTACCTACATATAAGAATCAATATTCAATACATTTGAAACTCCATACATTCAAAATAAACAGACGGAAAAACATTCCACACAAAAAAGTTATGGTTTAGGGGAAATTAAAAGGAATTTAAATTAGACTCATATAGGAAAAAAGAGTAACCAAAAATATTCAACTGATAAAATCCTCGCGGCAGCTTAGTTAAAATTCTTTCAAGTAACAATATTTAAAATATGAAATATAGCGTTCTTGTTTTGTCATTTGGCGGTATTTAGTTTCAAGAAATAATTACAGTAAAAAAGGATTAATAAAAACATAATCATATTGCAAGAAAGGTGTCGAATATCAATCAATTAGTGTGTGCAAAATCCACAGAATAATTTATGGAATGTCTTTTTGCCAAACCGGCAATAAAATTTTATAGGTCTATTATTTTACTGTCAAGCGATAACGACCGATCATTAATGGTTTACTAAAATAACACAATAATGCACATATTTGTTTCTGTTTTTAAATTTTTGAAAATCCCTTCGTCTGGATTAAAAAAAAAAGTTTTAATCATTTTATTTTTATTAAGCATGTCATTATATAATATCAATTATTGTCGTTGACTATTATTTTCAATATAAAATGTAATTAATTGAACGTTCGAGTAGTGTGGCAGGCGCCATAAGACAACATCAATTACAAGCGATCAATTATACATATACAATAGAGTATTTATTAAATATCGTTTATTATTTAATCGGACTTGGGGGCAGGCAAGTCCGCGCATAATAATGACCACACGAAAAACTACACACACACCATACACTAAACAAATAAATATACAACTTATGACTATCACCGCCACTTATTATAAGTCGTTACGAACTTGTAAGTCCATAAATAACGCACGTTCGTATATGATAACTGCGGACATCCATCAGAATATTGGGACGTGGAGCCCGTCCCCGTGTAATCGAGTTCAAGATAATCACTGGAATTAGTAAGAAACATCTTGGTGGTCTGGAATATGGGACTACTGAAGTCCCACGCAGGATCATAACACCCTGTCACAATGAGTGTATAATTATGTTATAAATTATGCTGATAATCGTTTTCAATGGAATCGCCTATGGGTTGTTTAGTTTTCTGATTCTCTGTGCATATACATATGTATGTTTTTTGGTGACGGCTAAATTGAATATGATGCTCAGTTTCACTCTCTCGCATCGATATAATGATGATGGGTGTTATGTGATGAAAAGTGAAAAATATTTCAAAATTATTCTGATGCAGGTGCCTTAGACCCCTCCAACAAATTTTGTATGCTTAACAAGTTAGTACTGAACAACTTTTCTACAAATTTGTAAATTTATGTCTTCCCCTATTTTTTTCGCACACCAGAAACTATTAACATTTGAAATAAATTTGAAAATTAATTATGCATAAAATATACATAAATTAACTGTTGAAATAGGCAAAAAAATATTATTAATAAAGTAAAGAGCCGATTATTTGAAAATTATTAAAATTTTATACAAATTTTAAAAGTTGTATAACATTTATGTTTCACTTTTTATTTGTAAATTTAAAGAATTAATTATGATAAAACTATTTGTTAAACACTAGAGTAGGCATGTTGTTTTATTCATTTTATTTGATTTTTTATCTATTCAATGGATATAGAAAGAAACTAGACATTTTTTTTATAAATAATATTCATGTAAATTTTATTCACGAAAACTGAAACACTCTTCTGGTTTTTTTTGGATATCGTCCATCTAACTTATGGCGATATGTTTTGACAATATCCATAATAAAATCACATTTACATATTGTTATAGTAATTTTAATGAGTACGCGTATGATGTTAACATTTTTATAAATTTTAATAAATATGCTACAACCGTAATCCTATAATCAGTACCTGGCAAACAAACAACACTGTGATTTACCATGTTTCATATGCAACAAGTAACCGCAGGGGTTTTAAGTATATACATACATATATCCTACCATTATTTTTATTTCTTGACTTACAGGACCGGATTGAAAAGAGTACGATGGAATTGTGTAACTTACTGTTCCATAGAAGTGTTTTATTACATGAAATGTGTTGAATTAGACCTTGTAGTATATATCTAAACAAGATCTAATGCAAAACCGAGCAACTTTTCTTAAAAAAATATGGTAAATACTAATGAAATCCCTCTCTGTCCTTAATTAAAATAGCCTCAGTCAGATCTCAACAGCCACCTACTTAATGTGGACAGGTAAGAGAAATTGATTCTAAAAGGCCGTAATACTTATTTTATACTGATCGTAATCAATGGTAAAAATTAAAAATAACCACTAATATTATGCAAATTTCTGTTTGTTTTTATCGTAATAACCAGTTTTAACAGTCACATTTGTTTTATTTTGGCATAAATTTCATTGATAGTTCTGGGAATGATCGACCAACTTAAATATTATACCACTTTTAAAGTGAATAAAATGCTATCTCGAAAGTATTCTAGATGCTGCACTATGTGGGTTTAATTCCACCATATCACGTTCATTGGAAACAAATAACATTTGTTCACACCTATATTTTGTTAAGGTTAATTACTTTTAATTTTAATATGTAATAAAGGAATATATAGGACAGCTCTTAAAAAGGAAGCACCTGCTTTAGGGTATCCGCCCCATATATTTATTTAAGCTACCAAACCGGAATCGTATTTTAGAAAAGTAATTTATTGAATATTGATATCAGTATCATTTGGTCGATAAATGTACATATACATATTAGGTACCTTAATGTGCATTAAATATGGATTTCACTTAACAAGTGCAAATGGTTTATGTACTCAAATAATTAATTGCTTTTTAAAAGTAAACAATACACCTATATTATGCTTAATATGTTTTAAATGTGGCTCATTATTCAAATTTTAAAAATACTGGACATAATATGAATGATCGCTTTTCTAGTTTTTAACGAGTACCTTGTGTTTGTTATTGAAATTATATCTTTCATATTTGCGCTTCAGTCTCGATGGTTATTTAAATTTTAATTAAAATGTAAAACAAGTAGGTATACAATATAATTATTTCCCTCGTAAAAAAAGTTCGTGTTTAATGAATACATGCAGTTTTGTTCCAGTCACTTATTTTTCGAACATACTAACTAATATTATTGAACAAGTAATTTAAATAAGCTATAGCATGTTTTCTATTAAAATAATAAACGTAACTTAAGTGTGGTAACCTCTCTTCTTTTTTTAACAAATCCATTCATCAAATTTGGAGTTTACTATATTAAAATTAGTTATATGTATACCATTGCATATTCATTGGCAAAATAATAAATCATTACTTGTAGGGGGAGGAGTTGACTGACAACCTTATGTAAATATTATTAAATTCTATAAAGATTAAGGAACTTTTAATACCAACAACCTTTCATCAAAATTGGTAGATTACCACACATTTCTGTAGGTTAAACATAATTTGGAAATACAACTGGTAATTGTTTCAATTTTAAAAAGAAACTCTACTTAAATAGACTCAAATACTAAGCAGCATTCTCTTTATGTAGAGGTTTCACTTAATGCATATAAAAGAAAAAGAAGATTTTTATTTTAAAATATAATTAAACGCATTTTGTTAACACACTGTTGAGGCGTGTATGCGATTTATAATTCTCGTCATGAATAATTGAATATTAAATAAGTATTTTGCATGCAATCTTGCAGTAATATGCCATTTCAGTTGATGGATTTTGTTGAAAAACAAATTTACTTTTTATCACGTTTCACTAACTGTCAAGATATTCGATTTTGAAAATGTAGCTAATTTACCCAGTCTAGATACGTAAAAAAAACACTTACCTCAGTATCAACTTTCTTAAACTCCTCATCCTCCTCGTCCACTTCGAAATACAATTCAGCATTTGTTATCGAAACCATACCTGGAGCTTCAACACCTGGAGCGACTAATTTCGCTTTGGTACTGATATTTACGGGACCTGTAACATTTATATAGATATTATATACATTTACTTTGAGATATGACAACTTACCATTTAAATCACTATCTAATTCGCGGTCATCAGTCATTAATTCACTGTCATCCATTAAATCATTTTGTTGCAATTGCTGTTGGCTCCTGGTTGCTGCCAAATGAGCGTGAAATTCCTCCCTAGCCTAGAGAGATAACAATTTACATTAATCATTATAGCTGGAATTATTTGAGTTATTTTATAGTACTTGGGAAATTGCATCCTCAGGGGCACCGTGTTCAATAGCTGCTTTTAAACTTGCTTCTGGATGCGTTGTGCCAAGTGGATTATGTACAAAACGTTTTCTACGTCTAGCATCGTCCTCCCAAGCGTCCAACTTCCAAAATTCACTTAATCTAGAATAAAAACAAATTGTTTCGTTTAAAAAAAAATTATTGTTCAATCTTACTTGGCTGCTGATGGGTCCATGTATCCCCAAGCACCATGTTTATTTGACATAATGTTACGTATTTTTTCTAAAAGTTTACTGGCAGTGACATTGTCTCTTCTTCTAGCTGATGTTATTAAATGGTCACACATTCGCTCCTCTTCCTTACGATCAAGTAATGTTTGGGCACATTGTGACTATTTAAAAAGTAATAAATTAGTACAAAAAAATTTTCCCACACTACATGATTATACCTCAAAATCGGCATGTTTTAAAACATCATCAGCTCGCATTCTATTCAATATAAATTCTGCTTCATTAGCTACACGTACAATATGGTCTTTCATTGCATGTGATAATAATCTTCCTTCGTTTATTAACTCGATAAATGCAAGTCCAGCATGTTTTTGCAGTGAATTCTGCCATTCTTGTGAACACAGTAACATTACTAATTCAACCACCGAATTACTGTTTTTAAATGTCGTCAATCCTTTGCCTTCCATCAACAACTCTTGGCCATGTGAGCCAACTAAGGTTTTTGATAAGAATGGTGCGAAATCAACCATTATCTCTCTAAGCAATGGACAAACGGATCCCAAAGCCATTTCTAGTTTCTGTGTAAGTGATGCTTCCCTAGATGGCGTTGGTATGGAGATATGATCGACTAAATTGTTTACTGGCAAATCGTCGGGACGAATTTGTGCCGGTGCTTGTATTATACCATCTGGTACACGAACCACCGAAATTTCTGCATGGTGTTTATCATTTCTTTCATTTGTTAAATTGCCTTCTATATCTACTAAACCAGAATGTGAGTGAGACATATTCTGCATATTTCTTACATCTTCTTTTATGTCACCTTCTTCATTCAAATTGATATCAGTCCAATTCTCATCAGTTGACATAATCTTATTATCATCCATCATTTCACTATTTGAACCCAAATTATTTGTTTCTCCAGAATTAACTGAATTTATTTCTTCAATTGAATCAGTGCTCTAAATTGGTGGAAAATATCACAAGTTATTTAACATTCAAAACATGAACACAAGTACTTTACGAATTTATATACAAAAGTTAAAAATAATCAACAAAAGTCAAGAGTCGTAAATATTAGAAAACAAATTGTTAGTGCGTATTAAAATCGGTGAATTGTATTGATTCAAAATTCATTAAAAAAATTTCGTTCCACAAGCAAGCAATATTAGAGCATTACCTTTTTAACACGAGCATTTTCACAACTTCGAGCATGCCTTAATCCATCCAAAGAGTAATCTACAGAGAACCCGTGTCCCATAGATGGGCGCTGTCTAGCGTTAACCTGTTAAGAGGTACGCCGCAGCAAAGCAAAAATTAGTTAAGAAAAAACTACTACGTTCTCATTCACACAATAAATCCAGTCTCATTTCGGAAAAACACTACAGAGAGTTTTCCAACAAAATGAAACTGGTATATTAGTTAGTAACCCAGATAATGTCAGAATACATAAATAAAAAATTTCATACTTAAATTTGGTGCCAATCTAAAATATTTGTGCGTTATAAAAAGAATCTACATTTATTTACTAAAATGCATGATCACTGTCATAAATTTCTTCGCACAAATCATTTTCATTTGATTAGTAAAAGAAGAATCTTTCTACCATTCGTACAGTTATACAGTCAACTACATTCGAGTATGTTAAAAAAATGTTAAAATAGAATAGATATACTTTTATAGATGCAGGTCCAGAATGTAGCTCATTCTCTGGCACAACTGAATTATTGTCATCCATAACATACGCTGTAATCATATCATAATCATTCTCATCTTGGGTTTGGTTCTGTATTGATCTTGATGCTGAAAGGTATTATGCAAGTTCATTAGTTAAATAACGCTCATCTTAAACCAAACATATCGAAGCATGCATGAATAAAGGAATAATGATGTTATTGAAATAAAATAATACCTGAATATTAAATTAACACAAGCATACAATATACATATACAGTTATGTCTTTGTTAAATTCTAAATAAACAAAATAATTCATATCTTAATAATGATGTGTATTTGCGTGCATTGAAACATAATACAAATACGAGTAGGGATGTACCATAACATAGTTTCCATTTACCTGTACGAACAGAGTTGCGGTGGTGATAACGATGGTCAATTTTATGGTTGTGGTGGTGTGAATGGTGGTTATTATTAAGGTTGTAATGGTGTTTAACATAGGAGTGTCTGTGACGCACATAATTATGATGCGAGACAGCGTTAGGATGTGAGCCAGGAAGAAATTGGGGATAGACATGATGCGACCATTGGGGAAAGAGAGGTCGTGCACTCCCTTCTGCATGTTAGCAATAGGAAAAAATCACATTAAACACAAATCTCGTATACAGATGATGTATATATTAAAATGATATGACTATATTAATGATGTATATTGGTATTTCTTTTTATGTTGATTAGTTTTGGTGCTTTGTGAAAGCGTGTTTGTGTGTTTATGCAGTGGTACAAATATTTATAAAGAACATATTCCTTATAAGTATTCGATTTGATCGCTAATTGTTTCAAATTCACCCTTTTTTACACAACAATTTAACATAACACTGACCTTGTGGACTTCCAGAATGCTGTGATGATGTTCCATTATTACGGATGGCTGGCACCGGACTTGGGGCGCGTATTGACACAGGTGGTTCTAATATATCTCTATATTTAGATACCATTAACACCGAGATAAAATAGACAATAGCCAATGAGAGAAATTGAGCCTGTTTTGTTTCCTCCTGTAAGAGAAATCGTTAGATATTTATTTAGTGGGGTAACTCAAAGATATGTGCCTGTATAAACGTTCTCACCACATCTCTATAAATTACGGCCCTGAGACGATTTACGTCCATGTCCTGAAGCAGTTTTTCTGGATCTTTTACGGGACTTGATTGGTTCGACAGATTATCGGCGACATTCTACAGCAGAATACAGAATTATTAGTGTTTAATTTGATATTTGTGCGAATTTGTGCAAGAATTGTACAGGTCCTTTATTAAATCAGAAATATATGTACATATATATACATATATATATATATCAGTTTCAATATGTTGAACCCACCTTTGGCGAATTTTGTACACCTCTTATAAACGACTGCAAATGTGCTGCCTTATGACTAGCATTGTGTGAAGAAGGTGCAATTGTGTGGTGCGGTCGACTTCTCTCTTTACACTCCAAACAGTTGCGAACTGCACAAGTGCAAACCTAACACACGCACAAATACAACAAAAATATTTCAATATTTATCTTACAAAAATGTACACAATTATAACAAAATACAAAAAAATATAACATGCAAGCAAAAATGTTTATGAAGATATTGTGTCTTAAAAAAAATTCTTCATACCAATCGTAAACATTGTCTCAAGATCCCGCCACTGGACATATTCTTTTCCGCTTCTAATTCACCGAAATTCAAAGAACTCGCAAAAATCAATACATCGGCCATATTCACAAGCCTTTGTAAAAAACTGACGGCTACTTCTATTGGCATACCTTGTGTTGGTTCAATCACATCTAATTCGCTCTATATTTACATAGAAAGAATAATTTTATTTTGAAAAATGTTCGCTTGATTAATCACATCATACATACGTTTGGTGAGGTAGCCGAAGCAAGTAAAGGTAATAAACCACCACATGCTATTATCAAATTATCAGCTAATTGAGAGATTAAATGTACAGTATTAACAACAAAGATTGCATTGTCACTGCTGTTAACAAAGTCTAATACTGATTTGGTGGAATGACTTCTCCATACTTGAATATCGGTCTCAAGAGAAAACAGTACATCAGATAAAAGACGCTGATGTATGTAAGACCATTTGAATTCGGGTATACGGAATGGTGGTCTAGTCGGACCCGGACTAAACATTGGTCTGTTCGAAGAGGATTTCGAATTTTTATTATTTGGCTCTGGGAAAAAAGTACAACAATAAAAATAAACTACAAACCATAAACTAGGATCTATTACCAAATAAATTTGTATCCACTTGTGTAGACGTCGAAGCACTTCTAGGTCGCTTCTGTGGAGATGATTGATGTACACCATTATCACTATAATCAGATGTTTGTCCCTCTGCGTGATTAGATGGCAAACTAACGCGTCGTTTTAACGGTACCCCTTCAGTTGGTGGAAGTGTTGATGTATTATCATCTGTCTGAGCAGTGTTATCGTTATTATTGACATTAATATTTTCAACAATTTCAGAAGCAGTAGACGAATAATGACTAGGATCACAGAATTGTGAAATCGTTGGTATTTTTTCAACCGTAGGCACTTCTGTGTCACCATCGGTGCCATCATTTTTAGAATCATCCACAGACTTATTACTAGTTTCAACAAAATTGTTCGATTTTTCTAGACTAGAATCAACATTGGACGGCTCTAATTCTACAGACACAGCACTATTTTCAACAATTGGCACAGCTTCAGATATTTTATTCAATATATCAGTATCACTAGTTAAATGTTTATTCACTACATCACTATCACCGTGACCTACTTCTAAAGTGATTGCAGTGTTAATATTGTTATGGTCTTTAACATCGGCTTCATCACCACATTCATTTACATTTATTAATTCGTTACTTTGCGTTTCACTTATTTCATTTACAGTTTCTGAATTGACCTCATTAACAGCGACAATTAATTTACTTTTCATCTCATCATTGTCCAAATCTTTTTTCTCAATAATTTCATCGGTTGGCGTTAAATAACGTTCCGACATATCACTATCTAAGATTTCTCTTTCAGGGCTAGTGGGAATGTCTGAACTAATTTCGGTAGCACTCTCTTCAGGTCGCGGTGATATTTCCTCCAATGAATCATTTAACGTTACACGTTTCATCTGCTTCTCCACGTCTGGAATACCATTCACAATTTCGTTTATAATCTCGATAACATCTTCATTTTGAATCTCAAGCGAATGTGTACCATTTTCTATATCTAAATGGGAATCGGAATGTTCTTCTAATAGTTTTTCGGATTTTGACAATATTTCCTGTACAATCTCCTCAATAATTTCAGCCTTCTGAATGTCCTCTTTCACTTTTTCAGGACTTCCAAAACTGGGACTACTTTCAGTGTGTATTCCATTACAAATTGGCGAGTCACTTGTAATGTCCTCAACAATTTGCGATTTCATCGGTGAATCTTGAGAGAATGGGGACTCTTTACCAATTTTAACATCACTATATAAATCACTAGTCCGTGAATCAATTGATACACCCTCACTGTCCTCATGTTTCGCTATATAACTGACTGGACTGCCCTCCGATAATGTTGAATTATAATCACAACTACACACTTGTTCTGATTTGTCGTTTTCATTTAATTCAATCTCTTGTAATGACGCTCTTGAGGTGTGCCATCTCTCATTTTCCGGATGGCAACCATTTGGCACATTATGAGGTGGATGGTCCCATCCGGAAATAGTACTGATTGGATGCTGTTGTCTTACTAATGGGTCTGTTATGTTGTCAGCTCGGTGACGTTCATAATGTTCATACATTTGAGCAAATTGCAGTTTGAATTCTTCGTAAGAAACCTAAAAATAAAATAGAAAAGAAGAGCGAAATCAACATTTGAAATGTGAAGAAGTCAATTAAGAGGCAAAAGAAAACGTTCCGTCTGCGTTTTTGCACTAACTTGTTATATGCCTTCACTGCTGTGTTAAATTAAATTCATGACTTTGGAAGCAAAGAAAAAAAAGGAAAATTACCTTGGAATGAACAATTGCTAAAGTATCCACCCACACTCTCCAACCACCATATTCATATTTAATGGCATGATGAAGCAACATTCGGAATAATGAATAAACCATGTCTGATAATTTCTGTTCTTCGGAATTTTTCGGATGAATATAGGCCATAGCAATGAGCCATTCTTGCCAAACGGACATTTGTAATACGGTTCTTCTATTTTCACGATTATTATTGCACAATAGGGTCATATCAGATAGAAATAACTTTTTCACTTCCAATAACTGTTCGGTCTGTTTTGATTGTCGCACTAGGCTCGCTACCACTTTCAGAATCACTGCAAAAGCACAAAGCGTTGTTTAATCAATTTTAAAACATTAATAATTAAATACGTACTGGGATTTTCTAACCGAAAGTGTGACTCTGGCTCAGGATGTCTCGTATAAAGTATTTGTTGACTGATGTGCTCTGTCATAATTTCATATAGAACATTATATGTCGGCAAAGAAAGGGTGTCTTCATTTAAAAGCAAACGTTCAGCTAAAAGAGTGTAGAGATTATGTGGGCTCATAACGTCATATTTTCGTTTGTGTGTGCTTCGACTTAAAAAGAATCCCAACAACTTCAGCGCTTGTAAACGAATCAATTGACTTTCAGATGCTAACAATTTAAAAATTGTTCGAACACCGTGCTTTGCATCAAAAGCGGGCACCATTGACGATGGATGCTCCGACATAAGGGAGATGAGCATTTGTAGGACATCATGAAGGTTTTCATCCTCATGTATTGTAGTCAGATAATTTAGAATGCTTTGTAATTCATCGTCCTTGACACCGTTACCAATCATGATAAGTTGTTTAAGAAAAAGTAAAATATATGCCCTAATAGCTAATATGTCCTTTTGAGCGGGTCTCGGTCCATCTATTATAAAAACGAATGAAATTTCATAGTTAGATTGTGTGGTATTATAGTATATCAGTTTTACCAAGTCCTTTCGGAGATATTCCACTCTTTGAACGGGGATTGCTGACCCAATAGTAATACTTTAATGTGTGAACAGTTTGCAAAACAGTGGAGACGCGTCGTACATTAGAATAAATTTGCGTGTCTGATAAAAATTCTGTAGCCAAATATGAATAAAGTCTGGTCTGGACTGGGGCTGGTGTGTAGATCCATAATGCCGGATTGAAGAGAACATGATCGAGCAACTGCCATGTTAAAAACGAGAAGCAAAACAACTAAATCAAGATGGATTAAACTGCTCCCGGTACTTACCCATTCACATGTATACATATAAAGTATTTCTATTTTAGTGGTAAAACTCATGGTAAACAATTCTCTGTGCATTAAATATAATATACACATATATTCCATTTCAAGTGAATTTTAGGGGGTACACATTCATTTTCATAGAGGCCTTAGGGAGCTTAATTAATATTGTTTACCATGTTCTATTTTAATTTAAGAAGAACAAATTTATTTTTTTTCTGTTTGAAAAACAAGAAAAATAAGCAAAGGCCAAAAAAGGAAAATCATATTTGATACATGCTTGGATAAGTACTGGTTTATAAATTACATGACAAAGCATTGTTGAATAAATATTGCTTGTAATATTTAGAAATGGATTGTATAAAGTTATCGGTATTACTAGTGCCCTTTATTGGTAAGATATATAGATTATATATATGATGTAAATAATAAATAGGGGAGCGAATTCTAATTGGTATAAAGTATTATGAAAATTGTAAATATTTAACAGGTTTTATATACATTCAATATCAACTCTGTTTTTATTCTCATAGAAAGTGCAACAAAAACCAAAATTAAAAACAAACAAAACGGTACAAATTGAAAAAATAGTTAACTAACCATTATGAAAATAAATTAAAATCATGCCACTTTGTTCATTAGTATAAATGAAAGGTAGAGCCAATCTTCTAAATTAATAGAATTAAATCAATACATGCCCATATAAAACAATATTGTTCATGCAAAAATAATAATATAAATGAAGTCAGAATCATTTGTGTAAATATTAAGTTTTTACTAGTGTCAGGCATCATACGCAAAAAAATTGTTTACTATTTTCATAATATAAAAAACGATTTCCTGTAATGAATATTAAAACTTTCATTGGAGAATCACTAACTTCTGTACATTTTCCCATCTATTCTAAAATTAATTAATTTTTTTTTGTGCTACATTAAAATACGTTGGTCTAAAACTCTAGATGAAGAACATTCTCAAATCCCAACTTTCCTATTACATATACTTATGACTATGAGACTATTTGTTGCTGCAGTTGATGATCATCAAGTGGTCAAATTATAATAACTAGCACTTACCTGTTTTAATAACAATTCACTGTTGGCACTTAAACATGTAACGAGGTATTTGGTGAGACTTAAAAACGATCCCAACACATCAATTGTTAAATGATCCCTTGATGAACGTTGCAACATAAAACTAATTACTAGAAATCCTCTATTCTGAATCATATGCTGTTGTACTGTCTGTGACGTTTCCACTAATTCACATATAAATCCTAAAAGTTTTGAGCTGGAAGGGAAAACAAACGCAAACCATGAAAATTAACTCATATAACATTATTACATGTTTTCGGTTTTACCATAATGTGGGATCTCGTTTAGAATCTGACGAACCATTTGATTCATAAGGCAAATCCAGTTGTGAAAATAAAGGGAACAGAACTTGTATTCCACCAATTGAATTTAACGTACTATGGATGGAATATGTTATCACTGCTTTCACATCCTGCGAATAAAATAAAAAAACAATAATATATAAAACTAGGTTGTTATTATTACAACAAAAGAGAGACGGCCAGCAAAGTAAAGTGAAATTAAATTTACTTCATAATAAATGCTCTTAAGGGCCACAAGAGAACTATAACTTTTGTTTCTACACAGTTTTGTTTCAAAGCGTGTTAAAGTGGAGAAGCGTGAAAAAAGTACACACAGTTTCACTTACAATCAACATGAGAGCATGGGGGGTGTGGACGAAATAAGACATATTTCCCTTGGGAGCCGATTGTAGACAAAGTTGACTGTCAGTAGCTACTGGATTGTACATAAATACTATTGCACTTGACAGTTTTCCATCATATAAAACCTAAATTCAGAATAGTTTTTATACTAGTTACATATAAAACATATAATCATTGAAATAATAATAAAAAAATACACATTAAATACAAAACATCCTCATATTCTATGGAAAATATATAAACCTGGTTAACATGCATTAAAATTTACTATAAATATAAATACTGAACTATTAATACATGAACAACAAATCGCAAAACAATAGAGTTCAATAAATACGGTAAATATTCTGATTAAATCCATTTCTCCATTTGCAAAAATAAAAATAACTAAATACATATGAATGTTTTAATAAATGATTCCCTATTCATTTGGGTTGCACAGAAATTGACTATTTAATAAAACATATTGCATTCACAATACGGCAAAATTACTGCAAAAAACAAACTGCAGAAAAATGTTGTTTGTGTCGTTTTCGCTAAATTTAAAATTGTAGCGTTATATAAAAACATAAAAAAAATAAACAAAAAATGCTTACGGAACGTGCATCTGATGCAGTCACAGGCATGCTAGGAGTTGTTTGATCAGTTTCACTCACCCTTTTGTGATTGTCAGGTAAATTTATATTACATTCGTTATCAAATCGAAACTGACTCTGTAAAATAAAAATAATGTGATTAATATGAATATTAATGTGAACAAATAAATTGTTCATACTTTATACCCAGGCCCTAATCGGTGCATTGCACAGATCTGATGTGTAGTAAGCGCTTCACTAAATAAATAAATAGCGGACATTTGTCCACAAAATACCCTCTCTTCATCTAATTCAGGAGTCGCTCCTATGTAACATTTGTCGAAAGGCTAAAAAATTATATAACATTAAAGGATATCGTTGTATAAAAAAGTTTTAGGTAGTAAGTAAAAAATACTATTGTCTTTCTTTCGCTCTCACTTATTCTACGTTTTTTTTTTTTGTCGTTATAACGTTATTATAGTGAAAAATATATTGCCGAAATGATATCATGTATTTTAGTGAAAATACGATATATTTATTGTTGGCTCTTTGTGAACAACCAGTCTAAGTTACACACTAATAACTTGGGCTTTATTTTTCTTTCACTATAAGCTTAGAAAATTCTTTACATATTTTTATAGTAACACATTCACACATCATCCTTTCATTTTACAGCAAGATCAACCTATTCAGATAATATTGATGATCATACAAGTTTAAAGCTTCTATAAAATATACAATAAATTTCTATAGGTGAATACATTTTCCCGTTTCTCATTATATCAAAAGTAATTAGGTACAGTAAACAAAAAAGGCATGCTACCTTACTAAGGGAAGAAAATACTTCTACTTACATCATTTGTGGAAACAAACCAAGCCATTTCCGTGCTTGAGGCTAATTGACCGTTAACTAAACATTTAATTTCGCTTTTCGTCCATCTGTTGTATATATAAACAACCGCTAACATATACCACTAAAACAAGCAAAATTGTTGTAGAAAAAAACAATAGGCCCCAAAAATTGTATTAATCGCATTTTTTACTACCTACCTTTCTAGGCTGAAATTCATATTTCACACAGTGCTGGAAGCCCTTGCCTTTGATTTTCATAGATGTTAATACTAAACAATTTCCTACAAAGTGTGCAGTATATCCTACACCTTTACTAGTCTTAAAGCTAAAAATTACACATTAAATGAAGGAGGAGAAAAAGTAAATTTTCTTGAAAATTGAATAGTAATTTACATACCAGTATAAATAAGGTTTTTCACGCTCTATATTCACTGAATTTATGGGATCTAAGCGAAACCATGTGGTGAACGTAAAACCATTTTCATAAGGCCATTTTGCTAGTGGTGGTAAAACTATAGCCTAGAAATTAATGTGAAAATTCTATATTAATTTGCATAGTTGATTAATAATCATAATGAGAATAAATACCCAAACAACAGTATAGTATTTTTCTTATTAAACAGATGATATAATTTATGGATTTAATGTGCCTTTACTCCGGAAAGATTATTTATATAACAGGAGGCATTTTACAAGACGATAAATCATTTCCAAGTTACATTTAATTAATTGTAGACTCGCCTGACCCAGGCGATCTTACAAAATTTCAGCTTTTCACTTTTTGCGAATCACAGAAAAAAGGAAAATACCGAACAGAACAAGAAAACGATAGGCATTAGAGCAAAAATATTTCGACGATTTCGTCCTCTAGCAGAAAACTAGTTGTTCAAAATAGCTAAATTCTTATATTGCCGCCACAACATTTTCATCGAAATAATACAAAAAATTGAATTCATTCATTTCAATGATGGGTTAAAATTTAATTCAAAGTGTATTACATTTCTGTGGTAAAAGATATAGGCACTAGCTAAAATGCTCTGACAAAAAATTCTAAAAGAATACAAGTAGAAAAGGAGTAAGAAAAAACCGAAAACTGAACATAACGTTTTACTCGACTATATCTATTGTGGTACCATACATTCGGAAAAAGAAATAAACAAAATCAACAAAAGGAAAATCTTTTAGTAATTCAAACAAAAGCGGAGGGAAGCAATTGAAAATGGAAGAAAAAAGTCCTTTGTAGAATACTGTCACTAAAATGTTTATATCTATTTGTGCATGGGAATAAAAATGTAAAATTGAAAATTGCGGAACTAACGAGGAACTTTTAAATTAATACATACATCAATACATATTCATATGTAATATGTCGGCTTTAGTTAAAATTTAATATGTTCTTGAACAATGATGTATATGATGTATATTTTCGCCTTTTAGTTTCATAAAATTCTAGATCTACGTATATTTGCTTTTTGCCTAATATAAGTATCAAAAATGGAAATATGTATATGTATAAATACATATATACTATGTTATGTAGGTACACAATCCTTTCATTTTAATTATAACTCCATTAATTTAAAAGCAATGGTATATGAAAAATTCAATGCAAAATAAAAGAACGTCCTTTTTTATACATGGACTATATGTGTGTACTTCATTTATAGCAATAAACAAAAATAAACTTGTTTAATGGGCACCTCATAAAATAATGAAATTACACTTACGGATCCCTTACGTCCAGGAAAACTGAAGAACACATCTGGTCCTGTCCGTTGGGGCATTTGACGTAAAACATTCAAAAGCTTTGCGGAATGGCGAGGCTATAAAAAAAGATATATGTATACTGTACTACAAACACCGTCTGTTGTGGATGTTGCACTTATATTCATGCGATATGAATATGTGTATAAGTTCTACTTATACACATACGGGTATACATTACAGAATGAAATAAAAATATAAAAACTTGGATAAATGAATGTACTCACCCATTTTCCGTTAATGGCTTTCATGGCACCAAATAATAATTTTAGTTCTTTTACTGTGATGCTGTAACTTGCTAAGACTCCAAGCATCTCTATGAGAAGATCTGTAACGGAGAGAGCTTTTTCAACATTAAAGCGTCTATGTTATGAATTATTTTAAATTCCATAAAGTACTGTTATGGTTACATTAATGCAGAAAATTGCTTTTCTGTATTTTGCATTCATATTAAGTTCGTGGACATTTTTATATTACCAACTAGGTAGAGAAAAGTGTAAAAAAAATTTTCGGAGAATTTAAAATTAAGCCATTTCATCCGTATATAATATCTCATTATCCTGTTTAAAAAGTATGTATGAGGTGATGCATAAAAATGTTAAATTTTTGAACTTATTAAGGCTTAATATTAAATGCTACAAGTTATACCTGCAACTACAACATCTGCATTTCGTAGCCTCTTCAGAACATGCTCTATGAGACCAACATCTGTGCACGCTTGTAAGTTTCGTACGCTTTTCCTGAGAATTGCAATAAATACACTCCATATTTCAGCCTGAAACGAGAAAAATATTGTACACAAAAAAAAATATGATTAAAGATCCATTTTAATCGGGGGCAAAAAGTTTAATTCATTTTCTTCTGTAACAGCAAATGGTTTCTTTTTATTACATGCCAGTTTACTTTTTATTTTAATTATTTAATATAATAGAACTTTAAAAGAACTTTAATTACAATGTATTCAGGTAGATAAAGAAACATAAAGGATGTGTTTAATAGATGTAATAGCTTTGAGTTGAAATTAGAGTATTTATTTAAAAATGTAGGTACTACGACTACACTCAGAATTAATTTATAGACATCAGCGGCTTTTATTAACATTGCAGTGGAATGAAAATATATACATCACTACTCATATAAAAGAGTATAAAAAACAATATACTTTCTCTGAATCAATCATTATGATTTACGGATCTAATAAAGAGATCTAGCAATTCGGAGGACTATACGATTTATTTGTGTCGTGTGTTTTTGTCACACATCACCACATTTGACAAGAATAATCGCAGGTGATCCTGACACCCAGCCAATAACCAATTCTACAATGGTACTTGTCCCTCTTCATTAATGTGCTTTCAAAAACAGGGATATAATAAGTTCTACGCAAATTACGTACTCATATTTCCATTTCACCATGTCAGTATAATTAATTGCTTTATTCAATAAAAGTCTTAATGGTCAAAAATTGTACAAATCAATTTTTTGCGTCATATTTTGCAAGTTTTACCAGCCCACCCACATATTGGTCGTAAATCTAAAAAACTGGACGAATCTTTATTTGACAAATGCGATTACGGGGAACACAAAATGTAACTAATGTTAAGTGGTGCTTTATTTATCAATGTTTATACATCAGTAAATTTGAAAGTCAAAAATGGCAGTAAAAGCTATCTATTTATCCACTTTCCCTAGTCTCATACATCATCCCCAACAATTCAACTACTTAACAATGTAAACTGCAGAAATTTGTAACGGAAACATTATTTAAATTTATGTTTCAGAAAGCGACAATTCTAAAATATGACCTTTCTGCTAGAAAATCAATAAACTATATATTTTATATTTAAAATAAAAATCCATATTTTATTCTTTTCTCGTGTACATTTTATCAATGATTAAGTATGAAGTTTGGATGGAATACCAACAATTGAATTAAATTGTAACTTGGTTCTTCCCCAAGTGATGCGACAGTTGAATGTCAGCCTAATCAAATTTAAGATTTCGGAACGTATGTAAAAAATTAAATTACACAGAAGCTTTGCTTATATACGGTTAAAGCTCGTTGAGCTTTAAGATGCCCTCGCGAGGAAAATATTAAACAGTGGATTGTAAAAAAAAGAATGCCTATATGTTCTACCTATATACACACTTTCCACACACATACATAGTTCGAGGAGATAGCAAAGTTAAAATTAGTTTTGAAATTGAAAAATTGTTTCCCAAACTAAGATTGTATAAAATAGGAAATATTACCCAGATTCAGGATCGTTGTTTTATTATGTAAACTGAATGCTGAATGTATCGCCACGTACATATATGTATGTATTTATGTACTCATATATCAAGATGTATTGTATAGAGGTATAGAGATGAAATAAAGCAAGGCAAGCTTTTTTTCATATGGATACTGATACCTCTCTATAAAGATAGAGCTTCATTTATTGATTCGTATTGGAATTAGTGACAGTTGGAGCAGGAGTATTTTATGTATTGATGAATAATATTTTTTTTAAAAGCTGAACATTTATAAGAGACCTAAAATCCACCCCCTAAAAATAATATTCTATGAAAATCAATTCACGTGGATTACACTTTCCACATTGACATAACCATAGCAATTTTCTGTCCATCAAGTCTTTTCAATGGACAAAAATTATATATAAGACAGAAAGGGAAGTTGAAATTGCAGAAATTATATTTGTAGAGATATATTGCTTGCTTGGGTAAATCCTTTGTAGAAGTCGAATTATATTTACTTTGTGTGACAATAACGGACGACGGACGAACTAGTTCGGACACAACATTTAATGCAAGGTCCATTTTTTCAGATAAATATTATACTCCATTAATTTTCTTAATAATATATCCAGTCAAAAGAACGTTTTTAGGATCAGCAAAAGAACCTATTAATTTCTGTTTTTTTATATACATTCACAGGCATGAAAATTCTGAAAAAAACTGAAAACAAGTTATTCAACTATATATTACCTACTTTTAATTAACATAAAATACATAATTGTAACGAGTATGTGTTTTCTTCTTTTTGTATTAATTCACAGTATAGAACGTGAACATACATGAAAACTGTCCGAATTCAGACGAAAGCTGCGTTTACACTTTACACACACATGCAATTTGCGCCAATTTGCGCAAGCAACTCGTTGTGTATGAACAGAAGCATGAAGTTTGCGTAAATTGGCTTGTGCAAGCCAATTGCCGCAAGCAAATCGTCGTATGTGAACGGAAACACCGATTTGCGCAAATTGCGTGAGAATATAAACGCAGTTTATAGGTTCAGCACAAGCTCATTTTTTTTGCGCAAATTGGCTTGCACAAACCATGATAAGCTTAAAATCCCGCGCTTTTCAACTTGCACTTGCTATTAATTAACTTAAGAAGTTAAGATACTCCTACTTATTCGATTTCAATTTTACTAATGGTTTACACCCGTATAACATCAAATACCAATAGACCAACAAGAACTATTTGATCAAACGTAATAATTCTGCTCTTATAGGTATGTATGTAGTCAGCAGCACAAAGTTAGATAATTTAAATTGGTTGCAATTAATTTGAAATAATATACACACAATATACGCTTTGGGGCATTAGCAAAATGCTTAAATAAAAATGGAAAAATATGGCAGACTTTTATTGTCTCCCATTTGGTTAATTGAAAATTTTATTAACTATTAGACATAAAAATATTTAACCTAATTACACCAACGGAAAAGTTTTACCATTTTTATTATGTTTACATAATATAAACGTAATAAGTCTATTCATAATAGCTACCCCATAATACACTCATTAGATTTAACAAACTGAAATTTATATAAGTACTTAGACGTAATTTAATATTCATGTAAAAATATAAAATATCTGATGCAAGAGCTCTATAAAACTGCAAATTCTAAACCTCTTGAGTATACAAGTTTTATACACACATATTACAATGGATTTTAGAACCCATTAAACGTTTTAATTGTTAATTATAGAATACTCCTCATCTAACGTATTATTCGGTGATTTTCAGGAAATGAGTTCGCACTACTTCAAAAACAAATGAAAAATAATATGCAGACGAACAAGCTCAAGCTAGTATTTTTCTGAAATGAACAGAAAAAGGTACATCAGAATTCCTAATAGAACAAATAGAAAAAAAAAATAATGAGATCACGGATGAAGCATTTTTACTGCAATTCTAGTCCCCTTTTAAAATTTTGGTCCCCCTTATGCTCTATTCACTTTCACCAAAAAACTCTTGATATAGAAAACGCATTCCTCCATCAATGATATAAATTATCGCCAAATGATAATTAAAGAAAGAAAAGTAATATTAAAATCAATATTTCATTTTCATGGGACTTATGACTTATGAGCAAAAATTTAAGGAAATGTTTCGCCACAGACCTTTTCGCGATTATAAATTATAGAATTCATCCTTAATTTATCGAATACAATAACAATGTGAAAATGCCTGCACTAAAATTTAATAGTGTTCAATAAAATTCAATCTTTTCATTTAGCTGTATAGGTATAAGAGCAATATAAGCTTTCTTTTCAAAATTTATTTCACAGCAATTAAATTGGTTTTTAACAATTAGTAACTTATCGAGAGAAGATCGTAATTGGAAATTCTAAGCAAATTGTCGCTGCCTCTACTGTGTTAATAATGAGCTGATACATCAATAAATTGAAGTCTTCCCCAGATTCATTCAACTATGTTGTAATTTAGTATGGAGATTAATAAAATATGGTGCATTTAATTGAAAATTGTTAGCATATAACATTAATTAATGCATTTATTATTTGAAATTAAACGTATGTACATATATGTATATAGGTATATTTAAAAGAAGTTGTTTATTTTGTAAATAAATTTGTGTGCACTTTGAAAAGTTCACTGAAATGGTTGCATTCGTATTCAATTTTTAATTTAATAATAAGCACATATACGACCAACAAACAGAACATTTGTAAAATAATAACTTGCCAGGTAAATGTACATAACATTTTAAACAAATGCTTGTATGAGTTCTTTAATGAATTCATTAGTTCCATTTTTTACTCTACAACACACCAATAAAAAGGCTTCTTTCACCGAATTAAGTTAATAGAAGTACATCAAAACTGAATATAAATGAACAATATATTAAACAAACCTAATTTAAGGATTCAAGATGCAGACATAAACAAATTTAAATAAAACTTACGAGCGTAAATTTGTCCTCAAGGGCTACAGCACCATAGAGCATTTATTTTTCAAAATTCTCCACAGAGTTTTAGGAACATCACATAGTGTGTGAGCACCGGAATTTCACTAGGTAATAATAATACCTTTCTACATAAAGCGACCTTTTGCTTGGCTTGGAGAGTAGAATTCGAGAAACACCTTCACGTCAGGTTATAGTTTGATGTAAACTTTTGTCGGCAGTTAACTATGTAGGTACATTGAGGGGTACATTATGGTTTTCATTTCCTCGCCAGTTTAAGTGCACATTATGTAAACCAATAAGACAATGTTTCAATTACTATTTTATGTTTACAGCATTGTATAATATTGACGAGATAAAGTACAAATATCCTATTATATAATTGTATCTGCATTAAGTTTTTTAAAATCCAATCTTTATTTTGTACTCCGAAAAAACAATTTTGCTTAGTATACAGCGTTAATCTATTAAATCCGAAACTAAATGAAAAGCAGCAGTTGTTATTATCACGTTCATGGGATATATGGATGATCCAATGTAAACAACATATTTAAATTCGATTTAATCAGCATACGATTTGCAATTTTCAAAAATGGGATTATTACGATTCCGTATATTTGATGACGTTGTTAAAATAATAAAATCCTCATATATATATGTTATGTACTATAGTTGTATATGCGGATTATAAAAGGCCATTAGAATTTTATTTAGTATTCATTAATATGTATTCAAAATAGAAATATTACAGATATTATTTTACAATTTTATTTTTGAAAATGAATGCATTTTTATCCCATATTATGATGACAATGATGTACATTGAAATAACATTATCTCGAACATGATCAATTCTTTAGAGACTACAAAAATTTCAATTAACATAATTTTGCATTAAATTAATATTTGAAATCGTTAAACATAATCAAGTTCATTGCTGGCCACATGGGCATTTTGTGTAGAGAAACTATTAGATAAACATAAATAATTTCTGTAAATTAATTAACCTAAACCGCAATTAAATCAATCATAATTAAATAACCTGAATTACGTTCGGTTTACGGTAGACCATTTCGTCGTCAGTTGGAAATATAGGATCAAATAAAAAATACAATTTACACACATGAGACATAAAATATTTTATTCTGAATATGTGTTCAGATAACAAATTGCTAAACAGTAAAGTTAAAAAAGCTTACCATGGACTAATCTATTAAGCATTCAAAATTTAGGTTACACTGTATTTGCTCAAAGCTTTCTAATTCGTTATTGAAACTTAGAGCACTCTCTGCTATAAAAATAATTGCAGCTGCCTAATGCACAGTTAATCAAACCTATTGAATACAGATAGAATCATTCAGCATTTGATAAACTAGCCTGATAAACCATCCTATTCATAGTTATAAATTGTCACATTTAACACTATTGTATTACTCATTTGAAGGGTTCTAATTTTACTGAACTATACTAGTATATGTATACATTTACAACACTGTTCAGTATTATGAGTGTGTATAGGAGTAGAAATCTAACAAAGCTAGCAAGAGCGTAACAAGTTTCTAATTACGGTAAAGTGAATGAAATGTACTCGTACTCGTACATACTTTAATTAATAAATATTGAATGTCTTCACATTTTTCATTTACTTAAATGTTTGTTTCAAAGTTATATTCACAAACCTGTATTCAATTGAATATTTGTCGATATTATATATGATGATGGAAAGGAGAAAATAAAATTCTCATTTGAAATGATGATGGGGTTACGGCGCCAATAACGTTTGTTAACTGTGTCAAAGCAATTTTTAACAGTGCCACTGGGCGAATCCCAAATTTCATTCAATAACGAATTCATATATTGCATGATTGCACATAATGTTGATGTGTTATAATTCGAATACTGATTATATTGTGACGCACTAGATAAGCTATTATAACTATAAAGCTTTGTGTGAAAACACAACACAATGACTAAATATTCTGACTACATACGCATGATTTTAATGCAAAATTTATTCAGTATATAATTCCATATACTCGGGCATATACGCTAATGACCACACACTGTAATTACAATTAAAAAGAATTTTTTAAAGAGAAAAAGCTCTATAAATAATGGCCAAAAGAACACAGGGAGGTAAATTTGAGGGTGAAATGGCACATTTGTACCTAAACAGACAGTATGTAGTAATAAGTTGTACCTAATATAAAACATATTATGATCCAGATTTATGATGTAAAAATATGTGTCCACATGCATTATTCCACTTATGGTGGGAGTTTTTATTAAAATGCGTATACGTGCAGGTAGGCAGTCTAATAAAATCTACGTACCTATATGAAAGATAACGGTTTTATACACTCATGAAAACCCCTTATAAACGTTCATTTGTCTCCAACGGAGCATTTCACTGATAAGACACCCTTCATCTTTGGTGAGGCCTCCTGGTGCGGGAATTGTTTGTAACTTAACAATTTTCGTGGGTTTGCTCATTTCACTACCAAACAGTTAAAGCAAGCAACCCTTCCTTTAATATAAAAACAGTTCAACTGTATTCATTTCAGTAATGGATTTGTATTAATTGTAACTGGGAGGGACCGCCCTTGCATGGATATCCCATTAAATATATCATTTCGAGAATTTTGTTGTTGAAATTTAATTATAATAGAAATAATTGAGATTTTGAATTAAAATATTTATATGAATTTTAAATTAAATATTATATTTTCAGTACCAAACTAGCTATGCCTATATTTCATTAAAATGTCACCAAATTAACAATAGACAACAATTTATTGAAATTAAATATAATACGAGTAAATAAATAAATTTAATTGGTAATTATAAACGTAAATCACAAAGTAATATTATTTAACGATTTCAACATAGGTTGGTACTCGTGTAACTCGTTATTATATAAATAGTTATTACAAAGTCTATACTACATAGGTAAATTTGTAAGAACGTTATCGAAATGAACAAAATATGTACATTTATGTTCATGTTAATGTTTCTGTTGGGAAAATTTCATTAAAAAATAATTATTCTGTCTGTACATTTTCAAATAATAATAAATGAAAAATTGAATAATGTCCATATTTCAAATGTAACAATAACAATTCCACCAACCGAATAACGTGGTTCTTTTTTCTCTGCCAATATATGAAAAATATTAAATTCATTAAAATGATTAAAACAATGTTCATATTACTAAACAATTTGCATTTACGATTTGAAATGTTTCCAAACCATAAACATATAAATATTTTCCCTTTTATAAGCAAACAATACAAATGATTCATGTTAGATACCGCAGATTGTTGGTTTAGAAAGGGTTGGAAATATTACGGCATTACCGAAGGTTAGGTATCGTTTTTCATTTAACCTTATACCAACGACGCCGAGAATATACCTCTACAGCAACTATTCGAGGTATTTTTTAATGTTCCATTTAGTTTCCACTCCGACTAAAATGTAAAATACTTAAAAAAGGAAACACATTAAAAAGTGCTCTTTATTTGACCATTTTCAGTGCTATGAAATCGAATTAAAATGTTTCCCTTGTAGGTTTTGAATGTGTAATCCAAGATTCGTGAAAATTTCAATTACCTTTTCCTAATGTTATAACGAAGTTTTCAGTATACTTTAAATAAACTTTTGCGTGGAAAAACATAAGTACTTAACATATATTACACCAGAAAACTGTCTGAAATGTTCTCTCTTATCAATAGGAATAAAATATTAGCGGTTGTAAAAGCGATATTCGTACCAGAATAATAAGGTTCTACATCGTCTAAAACCCAAACCTATTCACTATAATTCACTGCTAATTACTGGGTTTCCTCCCGAATCGGAGGCTTAAGACCTTCACAACAACGGATTTAGAAATTATTATGTTGACCACATCATTTGCTAAATGCATTAATTTATTATGCACTTAATAAATAAACCAAATCTGCGCTAATATTAACATTTTGGAAAGGATATTCTATAATTAATTTTCAAAACATTCCCACAGAAACTCCTTTCATAACCCTTAATACATTCACCGGAATCTATACTTTATTACGTATATACAGCACCTATACCTAGTAGTGCTAGTATAGTATATTAAAAAATGAGTATCGTAAGGGATATTTTAACGGATGAGTAAATTAAACCGTTAGCCGCGTTAGCGGCTAACGTTTGATTTACGAATACGTTAAAATCCCTTACGATACGAATTTTTTACAGTATTTTACCTATTTGCGTCTAAAATATTTAATTATAAATAAATAAATTAGTCATTTCATAATTGTAGAGATTTTTATTTTCTAAAGTTGGTTCAATTTTCTTTTCAAACATTTCGAGTGTGACAGTTTTAAATGTTGTCATGCTGTCAATGTCATTAACTCTCGCTGTATCGCAGCGTAAATCTGTTGACAGCGATTCAATTGACAAGGTTTCGTCAACCCCAAATAGTAAAAATCACTATTTTCTTACAGTAAAACTACTTTTATTACAAAACCCGAATCTGACAGTTCTGTTTTGTAATAGAAGGTTTTACAAAACGCAAATAGGTAAAGTAATATTAAATGTACATAGCAATTCTTGCGGGAAATTCTTCGAAAAGCAAATAATAAGGTCATCAGAAACTTTGTTAGAATTGTCAAGGGATTGTAAGTCAGTGGTGACAAACATAGCTCAAATTTAATATAAACCGAGAGTAAAATTCAGCATTAGCTGAAAAGAACTCTGTTGAAATCGAATATTTCTTCACTCAACTAAAGCATACATTTTCTATACTATCAATATTCAAGAGGAATAGGAATAGGAAACATAAGTTAGGTACCATTTACAATCTGATTTTATTTTACAAAAATTAGAAACATCCCCCTAAGACCCATTTCGTTAATGTGGATAGATGAGAAGAGTATGCACCCGAAACAACTACATTGTTATTTTTGGTGTTTTGGTGCATAATATAATTTTTTGTACAAAAGTCTATGGAAGAAAAAAAGAGTATTGGCATTCTCTAAAGCCCAATTCTTGTTTAAGTGGTCCCATTAATACTGCAGCACGTAGCGGATAAACTCACAGCGGCGTTTTCTGCTCTTTCGATTGATTCAAAACGACGCCAATGGAATCTAAGCATGGATTATTGTAATGGAATCATTAAAATTAATCCATTACTTATAAAATTATTCGTCTCTCATTTCTTTTAACCCAATATATAAAACGGAAATCTTTAAGTTACATAAGAAATCACAACATTTTCCGTAAGTGGAAAATTGCTTGAAGAGCCCATAAACAGATTGCTTTCCTCCCTGCTTACTATCCATATGAGATAGAACATAGTGTCGTAAGGTCAGTGTGGAATAGATAATCGATAAACGAATATCATCAGCTCCAGGTCCAGCAGTTTGTCTTGACGTACTTCCCATGTGACGTCCCATCAACACTTGTCTTTCCGTCCTGTTGATGACACTGTCTCCGTGGTAATAAACCTTCTTCACTTATAAATGACCGAACGACAACTTACATGGTGAAAGATGTTACAATTTAGGTACGTGTCGATACGAGTAATGAAGTTGACATTAATTGTCTTCCTGTTACTATAATAAATGTCTTTATCCTTAAGCGGCACATCAATGCATTGGACTATTATAGTAAAAGGGCAATTTTTCAAAATATCATTTAGACCTTACACCGTTTGGGAAACTTTCATACACGATTAAGTTACACCTAACAGCTAATTGCATAAAACTGATTTAAATCACAAGGGTGTGCGCCAACGATAAAAGATCACTTTCCCAAAGCTTTTAGGTTAAAACTATCTTAAATTTGATATTTATTTACTCTCTCTCTCTCTGAAGCAGAAGTTTGCAGATAAAGTTGTGCGTTAAGCGTGACCACAGGAAGCTTTCCAGGTTTTCGTTGTAATTAGTTTGTACAGAAAGTTATTGGAGACATGGCCTTTTTTCCAACTATTTTTTACAATTCATTTTCTCCCGGTTTCTATATTTTGTTTGCCGTTTAGAGCCCTTTTATATTTCCCTTTAAATGATGATGAAAATAGTCATAAAATACATGTGCATGAAACTGTTAAAGTAATTTATGTTATACATGTTGTCATGAGACTCCCCTTCATATAACGCTATATTCTGCTGTATTAAATAAAGAATCAAGAGTTTTAATAGTCAATCAAACTGTAGGAAATTGCCTGTAAGAAGACTTTACTTTCGCTTAGAGCACAACCCAATAAATTATGAAGTCAAAGAAAAATAAACAACTTAACGACCCAAAATGACTAAGATCCTATTTCATGTGCTTTAAAATGAATTTTAGATTGTAATAATATTTATAACCAAATGTCATGAGTATTGAGTGAGTGGTATAGGTAAGAGACGAGAAGGGAGCTTTTACAATTTAATTTATTTATAGGGTTGCACTTATTATACGCGAATATGATGGCAGGTGAAATATTGAATTTATGGGAAATTTAATTTTCGAAATTACTCTGTACAATAAGAAACAGCTTTTCGGTTATACAATCTCTCTCTTAATATGTATTGCTTTCCCTTTGTTCCCTCTATATATACAATAAAATTATATATCCATATATATAATATAACAAGTTTAATTTCGAAGAGAACTCTATTAAATTCCCAACAAAATTCTCTTTAAACAATTTATACCCTCGAAACTAGTTGAAAATAAAAATATGGCAAAACGATAGAGAATTTAAACCCAGCAAAAAGGGAATTCAAACTAAAATAATACCAAAATACAAACAGAGAACTAGAGAAACAAACATACTCATACTATTATCAGTGCCGGATTACCCCATAGGCTAATTAGGCTATAGCCTAAGGCGCCGTTTAGACAATAGGCGCCAAAAAAATCGTCTCAAAACTTTTACATTTGCAAAATAAAATCGCAAATAGAAATAAAACAACATATTAAGCAACAAACCTATTAATACACACACGTATTCTTGTACAATGTTTGTTTATATGGAGCGCAACACGTTTCTTTGATTTTTTGTCCCTTTATTGATAACTAAAAGCCGAAAGCGCAAAGTCGGCCGTCTAATACATGTATTGCTTACTTAGCAAAATATGTCTTTGTCTATTCATTTCCCTAAAAACCTTAAAAGTCTATTTTGTCGGTAGTATCGAATTGAAACTGTTACTGTTTGGTTATGACTGTAAAACGCATAGTAATTTAAGTTTAATGTGCCTCTGTATTTGAAATTTGCCTGGAATTGACAAATTAGTTATGAGTTATGTACGTTTTGTTTATTGTGATGTGATTGTGATTCGAAAAACTAATAATGAGTGGAACTAGAAAAAAACTAAGTGGGTGGGATAGAAAAAAAAAGATAAAGAAAAGCAGGAAAGACAAGCTGAATTACTTAAAAAATACCGAAATTACTAACTTATTTTATTATTTATTGCTAAAAATGATGAAATAGACAAAGAAGAGCAGCCAATTTTTCATGATAGCGACAGTGATAGTATCAAAGAAGGTAACAATATTTACATTTTTTATTTTTTGTATGCTCTTCAACAATGTTTTTTTTAAGAAGAATTGATAACAGACTTAAACAATAAGTGCTGCAAATGTTGAACATGAACCATTAGCTTCTCCTATCAGTTCTATTTCTCGAATTTCTCTTTGTACATAGGCTAATTATGTTATAGCCTAGGTTCTAGGTGTTCTTACGTAGTGTTAAATATTCGAGATTAAATTTGTAATTGTGGGTCTGTTGTTGATAGTTGTAAGAGGGTGCCTAGTGAGAATGAGTGGTGCTACAAAAATTAGAAAACAAAAACAAGGAAAAAAACTAGAAAAATACTTAAAAGTAGGAAGCAAATCTTTTTTTCAAAAAATTTAATTATTGATTTTACATAAATTTCCATTTTTTTTTAAATTCGTAATTGGAAAAAATCTATGGTTATTTAAATTGTAGGCGCCAAAATATTTTTAGCCTAGAGGGCCGACATGAGCTAATCCGGCACTGACTATTATAGAACAACTGCGCTTAAAGAGTTGTTTCCCACGGGAGTAATAGGCCAGGACATGAGAAATAAGTTTGAAGTAGCCGCCGACGTATTGGAAGAAGGTGGGTCCAACCGCTGGACCAAATCCAGATGGATGGGGTCGGACGTCCTGAGTTTTCCAGATAGCGCATGCAAATATCGCTGTGAGCGGATTTATGCGTATGTTTTTTCAAGAAGTCCCTTGTACTGTTCTCAATCTTCCTAACTCACCATCCTCAATCTTTATTCGCTATTACTCTTTTTTTCCTGGCATTTTATCTGGCTCCTAACCAAACAAAAAGTTTAGTTTTTCTGATTTAATGATTTTATAAAGTGTCCCTTTGAACATTTTTATTTTGCCATTTACCTGTGTTTGCGTATGCATTACGATCGTATTTGTGCAAGCTTTAAATAGCTATGTTAAATAATTATCTCAAACTCCATAGTTTGTTTTAACAAAACTAACTGGTATTAGAATGAACGTGCTGTTTTTAAATGAGATTGTTATAATTCACGATGAATAGTAAAGTTTGTGCCACACATGTTTGAAATAAATGAGATCAAAATTCAGTGATTTCCCATTGTAGAACTCCAAGTGTGACATCCATTGTTTTAAGTAAATTACATATTTCTATTGTGAAAACTATATCAAGGAAAACACATGACCGTAATTCACAACTAGATGTAGTCCACATCCAGATGCTCTAAATTGCACACTGCATCTGCTATCTACTTCAAGACCCCTTAACCCCCGGCGGAAGGTTGTTGGACACCAATGGACGTGACTATCTTTCCGCATAATTCGACATATACATTCCACTTTATGGAACACAAACAATGGCGTCATTTGATTTGGAAGTTGACTCTAAATTTATATTAACTAAACTTTGATCTCATTTATTTACTTGTGATTTATATATGTTACAAAGTATCTATAAACTTTTGCTTGAAATTAATTACACAAAATTAGTGAGTTATTTGGAGAATTATTATTTAGTCGTACACTCGGTCGTACATTTATCTACTAACCAAAAGAATTTTTGTACTTTTTACTTATAGTTGGGAAAATAGTTTGGTAGATAAATTCGAACTTGCCTTTTTAATCTTATACCTGCCGACAGAAAATCCCACCTTCTCGATAAAGAAGTTTGTAAAAGCTTTTAAACAGTTCAAGAACTTTTGAATTATCGTTCTGATACACACATCACAGCAATAATACATCTATATTATAAGTAATTGGAAAATAAACTTTCAAAATACTTTGCCAGCAAAAAAAAAAACGAAAAACAACTTTAGAAACATCCCCACAATTGTTGACAATAGAAATTACAATCAAGATATATGTATAACAAACCGTTTTATAAGAATTTAGGAAGGGATATTTACTGACACTGCATCCAAAACATATCTAAATACATTTTTTGATCCGACCACACGTGAAAATAGATCTTTATTGGTGATAGAAGAATTTATCTACTTCCCATATAAATGAGGATAACAAGATCACTGACGAATCATATCAAAATGCGTGTCGAAACGGAAAAACGTCCCCACACACACGAAGGAAACCTATATCGCTCTACATTACGGTTGAATGCAAACCCGCAATGTGATTTTTCCCGATATATTTCCCTACAGCGAACTATCTACTTATTCGGATAGAGATGCTTATATATATACAGTGGAACCAATAATATGACTGCCACCAGCAAATATTACAGTATATGAAACAAATAAGAGAAAAATACACCTAATCAAAAAAGTAATAATAGACACATATGGCCAAATATTATGGGAGACTAAGTATTATAAGGTAACTGTTGTTTTTTCATAAAATATGTTTGCACAATCTTTCAGAGTCCCAGCCAATGAAAAGTTTTATCTATTTTCTCATAGAAAATATATACCTTCTTTGTAAATATACATAACATATGTATATAAATATAATA
Source organism: Silvanus unidentatus (assembly GCA_963930825.1). Taxonomy (NCBI): domain Eukaryota; kingdom Metazoa; phylum Arthropoda; class Insecta; order Coleoptera; family Silvanidae; genus Silvanus; species Silvanus unidentatus. The sequence continues at coordinate 2,716,799 of OZ005760.1, forward strand.
ACATCGCTCCATGAACGGTATATTCATTTAATTAAATACATAATTGGAAATGGAGAAAATCGATAAAATCCAATATTTGACATCCAGTCCAATTCCCAAGTGCAACAGATTTTTTTCGAATGGCTGAAGACATTATGGTTGGAATAATTATAATGAAATTTCGGAGAATACATAGAGTTGATAACTGTAAAAAAAACTTTATAATGTGCATCTTCTTTCACAGCTAAATTTAAACGTTAGAGTATAGGAAACTGATAGAAAGACTACATTACATATAAATGAATTGCATGGGTTGTAACAATACAAACCCGGGTATTTACTTAAAATTATATTTACGAAAAGAATAATTAAACCCGAGAGTTATCGTTGACCAGGCTCTAAGATAAAGTAGACCATCTGAAAGAAATTAAAATTGAGTATTAGTCTACGCGACTAAGTGAGCCCAATAAATTGAACTAAATTATGTGATAAATACGTAATTAAATAAGTGTGCTATACACTTATTATAAAATGGCGCGATACCATACACACGTCAGTAACTTGCATTTTATTAATAATAAATAATATAAAATTACTTTATACTAAATATTGATATATAATGTGCATTATGTACTAAGTAGGTACTCTGTGTACCTATGAAATTGAAATAAAATAATAAAATAACGAACAAACGATTGCAAAGCATAATTATACTAATTAAACAATCGCGAATATGATCATGTTTGTTGTTAGCGAATTAATAAAACAAAATATAAAAGTAAAATTGGTACTCACAATTATTGTTGATTATTTCGGAACTAACAACAATTAACAAATAATTTAAATAACACTTTTTAGACTTAACTGCATCACAGTCACCGACTAAATGAATCTGTCTCCCCTTTCAGCAATACACGTGTTAGTTTTCGGCCAAGATAAGAAATTGCAGAATTGCTGAATTAACATTTCAATAAATGCGTTATTCTTTATTCGCACTAAAATATTTTAAAAACAGAGCCGGACTGATCTATGTTATCCGGTTATGATTTATTTAATAAACGTTAACCGGTCAAAACCGATCTATCGGAATCGAACAGAATAAATAGTAAGCAGATAATTTCGCTTCATATAATTTAACCCACATTTGTATTTAACATAATTAAAACCGAGATTAAAACTATCTTTCAGTCGTTTAATTTACAAAAAATAGTAAGTAAGTGATATATGTATTGTATTCGATAGATATTTGGTAATGGGTTTTCAACTATCGGTTATGAAATTAAACATGCAGGCACCGGTTTTTTCGAAAACGGTTAATTTTCTTCATGATCGCAAACCGAGGAAAATAATCAACTGTCACATTACTAAATTAAAAATGTGTAGATATTTATGGTTTATACCTACATAGATATATGTAAGGTACATGAAATATAGAATCGAACAATAGGAAACATTGAAAGAGAGTTGAAATTGGAAATTGTGTTGATGAATTAAATGACATTCATTAAAATTCAATGAACAAATATAGGTGTGACATGACAGGATTGACTGTAAAATTCAATTAAATGTCATTATGGTAGTCACTATTGGTAAAATTCACAAAGGATCAACTACATTTACTATCATGGCTTCTGCGTTAATACGTAACATTTAATTAGTGACTGCAGTCGAATCAATTTTAAGTTTTGTGTTTGTATGTCTATATGTTCCTCCAATCGTCAACAATATGAAAATAATTGTTTACAAACTTGAAAACAAAATAACAAAGTCAAGTGGATTTCAAACTAGATATTCCAACTTTACGATCAACAGGATAAAATATTACAGGACGATTGGGGTAGTATTGATTTGGGATGAAAGGATTGCAACCCAGTGAAACATTCATTTACAGGAATGATAATTTTAGGTGTATCTGAATGAAATGCCAATTTGGATGTCCGTTTTGAATGCACCTTAGCATACCTATTTGGTTGATGCTGAAACTCCACGTTTAGAAAGAGCAATTAATTGACATACCTAATAACAATTAATATCAATCTTCTAACAGGATGTCGAAAACAAAGAACTTCCAAGGCCTTTATTATTAAATTCGGAAACGAATGTTACGAATTTCATGGAGTTTGAATTTAAAAAATCTAAAAAAAAGTGTTGCGTTAAATTTTCATTTAGGTACCTAATATATAAAATATGTGTTGAAATTACTCACGTATAATCAACATATATTTGTATTTTCCAAATGAATGATTATATTTTTGTAAACAACAAATTAAACCCACGCAATGGATTTGCCATAATACCAAATTAAGCAAAAGCTTTAAAAAGTTCCTTATTGAATGCCATTTATTTCATGGTTGAATACATTTCATAATATCTAGTGGATTGCATGCTTTTGCCCTGCATACATTTAGGTACATATATCGCTAAATGGATCATAAATTAAGCACAATTTTGAGTGGTTAAAAAATTATGACTCTCACAAGTCTCACATATTGCTTTTTTTCGTACACCATCAGCACGCAGTAACATTTTAATTTTGCAAAATATGTTAGTTGCACGGTTGACGAGTGTATTCAATGAAAATGATAATAATCGTTTGGAAACAACATTGTACCATGGCAATTTATTACGGCCGTTATACTCTGGTGTATACATATGGAAAACTCAATGAAATGGAAACATTTAGTATAATAAAAAATTTGCAATGGTAATAATTATACCACTCCTATCCAGACTCTGGAATAGAAATTTATGATATGGGATTTTTTATACATCTTCCATTTCATGACACTCAAAGGGTCACAATAAGCTTTTCTACGTAGGTATATAAGGATGGTTCTTATAACGTCGAAATGAAAATAAAACGTGACAGTATTAATTTTATATAACTACACCTTTATGAATTCATTTCTGTTACAAATACCCGGGGAAATCTTGAGAAAACCAACGCCAATCCAAATACTAAAAATACATTTGGAAAATTGTTCGATTGTGTAAAATATTTACTCATAAATTTTTCATTTTCAGTTCATCCAAATGAATTCATGAGATATTTTATAAAACATAGAGATGCAGATTTATATATTATCTGTGCAGATTTAACTTTGAAATAAATATATAATCCAATCATGCATGTCCCTATTTTTTTATTTATTCTTGAACACCAACACACATCAAGATTTCCTTTTATATTATTATTAGATGGAATTATAATTGGACTCCAGCAGCCAAAAAAAAGATATATCAACAATTTATATTAATGGTCATTAATATAAAAGCATCCTGCCCCAAAATGTAATTAAGTTTTTTTTCACGTTGAATATATTATCGCATCTAGTATTAATACTGAACAAAAGTTCATTAAGGGCATATGTGCTACTTGCTGCAAACTATTATTAATCTGTTAAATACATTCTGAGCCAATGGCAAATTCAGGTTATAAATTTATTAGCACAAATATTATTACTGTTGCTAGAACAACATTATACCCCTGTGTAGATTACAATTTGCTCATATTCTAAGTACTACCTCTATACCTATTTATTCAATAAAATACAAGCCATATAGATATATCCATTGTGGTAAATATGACTTGTAGAAGCTTGCAGTCCCTATATCTTTCCACAAAATGTATTTGAATTTCATTTGTTAACCAAGGAGTAAACAAAAGTTCCAGTTTCAATTATCGCGATAATTTTTTGTATGCTGCCCTTATACTATATCTACGCATATAACACATGTAATAATTAATAATTTATTTATTCTCGCACCTTTATTAGACATTTTCATTAAATCTTCTTCAAGCAATATGTAGTTTATTGGTAATTTCGGAACAGAGGTATACCTAATGCATATAATGAATATAATTATGCAAAATATTGCCACAGAACCTACCCTACTTACAAGAGATTCCCACAAATCTATGTTCAACTTTTCATATATCTCAGGTATATGTATAACATAAAGTAAAGCATGTACGCTGAAATGCGAATATGAAATTTTTAATCAAATTAATCTGTAGCTACTTACTTCAAAGCACAGGATGATGATGGCGAAACACAATATTCTCCTCATCAGATCGTTTAACATAAAGTTGTGTAATAATTTTTTTGCAACGCATTGGATTTAACGTGTAACACAATAATAAAAGCAGGAACTCGTATAGCCGAGCGTATACCTTTCAAAATATGTGGACGATGATTGCGAAGCTATATATGTGGTAAAGGAACATAACAGGATGTACCTATATATAACGATACAGGATGTTAATGTCCTTTTTAGATTTAGGTACTCAAAGAGCATCACTTTGTGTTCACTTGATTTATTATGAGATGACTTCTTCCTCGCCAATGCTTACCAACCTTAACAATTCCCAATGAAATGTTCACAGTTAAATTCATCCGAAACTTTGTTGATTATAACTGAAAAGGGGATCAATTGTGAAAGTCAATTGGAAAATGGGACATGCGCTTGCCCTTTAATTTTGCAAGTAATTACAGAAAAATGATCTCGCATAAAGAGAATATGCAAATGGGACAGTTCAAGTTGTTCTTTCTGTCTTTTCTTATAAAGTAGAGTATACCCGCCAAATTAAACAATTATCTTCTTTTGTATTTTAAAAAATAAAATTGTCTGAAATAAGAACACGTATAGGTAGGTACATTTAGGAGATTTTAATTTCAGCAAATATTAGGATATTAGAACATTAAACGATTCAGAAAAATAACGATTTCAAATAACACATTTACACTTAATAGAAAAATAGCAATTTTGGGAATTAAATAAGTTTTCTAAAAGTTCGTTGTTACACCTGAATGCGAGAATTTTGCACGGTTGCAATTATAATTACGAAATCTCAACTTTCAAACAAAGTCATAAAGTTTCTAACTACATTTACAAGATCAAAGCATCTTATATAACTGAATCGCATAAGGGAAAACATGTAATGTAACATCTTTCAAGTTTATATCAAATAGTTGCTACTTTCAGATAACATTCAGTAAATGCAATAATTTTCTCCATAAAAATCACTCTAAATCATATTAAAAAACACAAAAACAGAAACTATTTTAATTATTTTCTAATAATTAATCTAATTGAAAACGGTAGAAACATAAATTGTCATCATTTTCTTGAATAGAGTTGATGTTGCTACAAGTTTAAGAAAAAAAATGTAGTTTCATGTCTAACCAAGTTTGAAACTTCTCTATAGACGGTTCAAGTCACGTCTTCAATATACATAGATATATAGATATATTCAACTGTCATCGGCTTTCACCACTGCGGTCCATAACTTTTATAAAAGTTAACGAATATATGGTATATATATTATACTCTGAAAATATTCTATTCAAAGTTGCGCATCAAAATGAAATAGAAACAGATATTGGACCTGCAAATATGAAAGGAGACATCGTTTTCAAATACCTACCATGGTCCTTAGGGAACATATTAAAAAAAGTCGTTCCTTTATTATAAGATTGATTGTAAATAAGGCGCACATGTAACCTTCATTTACAACAAAAAATACTTGATTACCTACTTGATGCAGCTTATTAGGAAAATTATTGGGTTGCATGTACAAAACAAGTACCTACAATTTGGGATATAATTTATTTGTTAATTTCCGAAATGTGCATGCACAAAATACAACACACACACGTCAACTGACTAATACTGAAATATAATGTGTAATACGAACACATATATACCAAATGATATCATTTAACTCATACATCTACATTACATCCACCTATTATGTAGGAATTATCTATTAGCATTTGTCATTGACTTAGTGGACTACTAGTACATACCTATTTACCGATGTAAGTATCGATTAATAATTTGAGCAGGTAATATGTGATTGATTGAACATTATACAAGAAGTGGAATGTACATGTTTGGAAATTTGTTGGACAATACGCTCAAACAATAAAGCATTTCAATATCGAGAGGCGTCATACGTAATTAATCTTCTAACAAAACCAGAGCACCACAGCAGGACACCCACACAAACAGTTCTCAAAAAGGTTATTTTGGATATCGATGGAATTAGGCGGAATTGGATTAATAATAACTAAAATTTTACTATCCTTTCAACTAAACACAACTATGTCACAAACATATAATTATATGTTATAAAATATAGAAGCACATTAACAAACTTGTTTCATTTGATCAATTACCTGTTACAATGCTAATTACATGTGATTAATTAATAAATGGTAATTCTGTACATATATTAATACATATGTACAATTAATTAGTCGAATGTAAACAGTATAATTACGTTGATGCTCTTAAGCATGACAGTTAAAAATTTGCTATATAAAGGATTACATCTATATTTTAGCCTTTAATTTATTACTTAACCCCCCGGTTCGTTAATTCATTCTAACAAAATCTGTAAACACGAAAGGGTTGTTTAGTAAATTTGCGGCGTATTCGAGTGATGCGGCTGAACAAATACACATACACACATACGTAATGTTGAAGGCGAAAGTAGAAGGGAATATAAGGTCCCCCGCCCATATTGCCAACTAAGAATCAAGGCACCAGAAAGGCGTGATTGTAGTGCAAGGATGAGTGTAATTTGTGTTGGAAACCCTCCGCTCCTGAGTTCGTAATCCCCATTTCTGTGAGATTTGCAACGACTTTACTATTGCTACTAGAATAGAATACGCTTCTGTTGCTGCTGACGACATACGGGGCCATGCCTGTACTGTATTCACGTTTTCCATCTTGCTTACTATGGGATAAGCTCAACTTGATATCCTGCTATCATGAAAGATTGCATTCCGCTCCTGGGTTTGTGTCCCAACACTAAACCATCCTGATTTAAAACAACTGAACCACTATATGTTCATACCTATAACATTCTCGCCAAAAAGTCAACATACTGTCAATTGAATTTTTCGAATCCAATAATGTTTCATTTATCGATTAAGTCAAAGAACTTTATTAAGAATTAAATAGGCTTCAAATTTAATCACATTTTACCTACGATGATGCACTTAACTTACTTCACCTATTAAAAAAACTTTCAACTTTAGCATAGTTAAAGAGAGAATGCATCAGTTATATAACTAAACTATACCAGACTCAATTAAATGGATTAATAAGGCATAAACTGATAAAAGTGTATCCAAGTGTAGAAACAAAAGTAACAAAGAGTAAATGTTTGTTACAAAATTAATTTCGTACAAAATTTTGAAATAAAAACTTTACATAGTAGAAGTCATTCTGTTGGTAGCAGTATAAAATTATTTCGCACCGTTGATTTAGAAAAGCTTATATACTTAAACCAAGCAAGATTTTAATGCAACCAGAGAATATAATGTGTTTTATATGAAGCGTGGCATAATTTATTGTTAGGGTTATTTTAGATGTTACACATATACCAAATAACGCTACATAAAACATGAAAAAGTTTTGTCCAAATTTCACACATCCAACACATATAAATCATACTTACTCAGCATTTGTGCAGATATCTACAAAAACCAAATAAATGCATCAAACCAGCTGCATTGATATAATTTGCATCTATGTATAATACCATATGGGGAATTTTTTTTAGTTCCGCATTAAATTCTAGCATCAACTAAATAAAACATTAACCTCATTGAAATTTCATTTTAGAACGACATTATTTTGAAAGTTATACTACAAAAGATCGATAAAATTTTATAAAGCAATAAATCACAATAATCATACAGAGTGGATACCTACACTTTAGATTTTATAATTTACGAATAAATTTAACTTTATGAAATATTGCTTTGTCTTTACAGATACAAGTAATAAATGATGTAAACAAAAAAAATTATATGCATATATTATTTGCAAAGAAAATTTCGTACTATGACATAAATTATTTTAAGCACCTGCTATTTAAACAGATGTTACATTTTGCTAAGTCTAAGAAGGAACCTTACATCTTAATTTCCCAACTACACATTTATTATAGAACAATATAAATTTTACGCATATAATATACATAAAAAGTCAATAATTCATTGAAATTTGTCACCATAAATTTAACCCAGGTGATGTACCTCTACACTTGCATTTTATTATTCGTTGTGGAGGCATGCATGTCAAAAAAATGTTAACTTTAATATACATATTTAAACTGAAATGTCCATTAACAATGATAAACAACGTCGAACAAAGTTCATAATAAAAAATTAATATCGTGAAGGGGTGCATATTTTACGAATAACCATCACCGACGAGTTTAGTTGTTGAAAGTTTTAACTTAAATGCGGCACATATATAGAGAGAGAAAAAATAACATTTTGACGTTAACCACATAAAACCATTAGCCCCAAAAAAATAGAATATATAAAGTTGGGACTTATAAAAGAAGTAAATATTTACTTGTTTTATGTACTTTTCGAATTTTTCTCCGAGTGCCGCGCGCTAAGTGTGTGCGCTTTATATTGTAAAAGTCATTTCTGTGTAGTTAAAAGAGTACTATAGGATGTTGTATTACCATTGCTAATGGATCAAACAGGCGACAACAAGAATGTTTCCATTATATCCACTACAGTGCACTCTTCAACAAGATTCTCCAGACTACATAAACATTTCGAAATGATGTTGCAAATTTATGCACAAGTATTAGGCACAAGACAAACCTTGGCCGTATACTTATGTTTGATAATATCCTCAAGTGAAGTCATCCAAAGCTGCTTTAATAATAAATATATTCAAATTTACTTCTCCAATTAAATTAGAAAAGCTTCAAAATTATTTTCTTGCGCGGCACACCTTAGTCATATCTTATATTATGTGTATAATAAGAAATAAGAATTTATTAAAACTTTCGAGGAAAAAGATCTCGTTAGATAAAATAGAAAGGTTCTTGAAAAAACTAACCAACAAATTGGTTCAACATCGGTTAATAGAAAGATATAGGATGCATTAAGACAAAATAGTCTAAATTACCAATTAGTTCAATTCCTCCATGTTCTATCAGCATCGACCAACTTACACATTTCCTTGCCATCCCTCTTTCTATCCACAGTGTATAAGGTTCACAGCCACAGATTGATTGAATTCTAGTTACATTAGCGCAGTTTATTGATAAATTTTCAATACCCAAACTCGGAATAGAAGACAAATCAATAACAATTCGAAATTAAAGTGTAACATATGTAAAATTTATAACGCACACCAATATAAAGGAACGCCTTCCCCATAAAAAAGGGCAGCAAACTTGAATGGTTAGGTTTGATTAAACTTCGCTAGAAAGGGAGGAAAACTGAAAAATACACACAAAGAAATGAAACTTTTAATCTAAAACTTTGTTGCGGTAGCAGCGGGTAGGGATGATTTAAAACAGTGTTGGGATTTTATTGGAATGAATTTTGAAAGATAATTATGTGCCAGAAAAGGAAATTTGCAATATCAGATTTAAACCGCATGATAGAGTTACAGTTAAGTGGAATTTTAAGTGTAATTGTAACTACGTATTATTATGCTACTAAGAAAAAACAATTTAAAAATGAATCTTCAGGTTCATCAAAGCTTGTAATATTAATGCAAACTTCATTAAATTGCCAAAATTCCTACCAAAATTAATTACCAACTACATATTATACCTATGTATACATTTCACTGGATGATGATGGATAAAACATATTCAAAGTAAGAGTAATAGGTATTATTTAGTCGCTTAATGGACAATTCATGAAATTTCTAGTATAGGTGATTTGATGTTATAGAAAGGAATCAGTATCTATATATAGGTATTAATTAATATTTAATTGACAATTGACTCACACATATTACTTAGCCCAATTTCATATACCCAAACATTCTATTATAAAGGTCCAATTTTCTTTGGCTTCCTAATATAAAACGAAAACCATTAAGTACACACAATTGTAACTATCAATTTCACAAATGTCAAATAAAATATACACTTAACCCTAAAGCAATTACACTGAAGCGATTAAGTATTAACGGAAAGTTTAGCAATATTGGTCAGACTATCAAAACTACGATTCCATCGTGAAAGTTACGTCTAGAGGCCATATAGAACCTTAGGGAACTTGTAATTGAACTGAGGTGTGATTTAAGGGCCAATTTGCGTCTGTATCCTTCGTTTAAGTTCAGGTGTACGCTTGGACTAAAGTAATTTGCCACATAGATCCAGATAAATAGCTAGTATCGATTATATGACCGCCCGTTAAACGTTGCACGTTTAACACGAAATTGGAATGATTATTATGTTGGGGCAACTAACCAATTATGAAAAAAATTTAAAGCACTTCTCCAATAGGTAGGTAAGCTTATAATGACAAAATTGTATAAATCTCTTTTGTTAAACACAAACCTTAGTTCTATATACTCAGTAATAGAATATTAATAAAACGAAGAACAATAAGGCTGACTTTGCTCATTTCCCTTTTTCTAAATACTTGACTTGTACTGTAATATCTCTTGGTTTGTATTCTTTACTCCTGAATTACAAAGACTGAAATTTTACAGAACATTCCTCTTATTAAACCTTGCTGTTTATAATACTCAAATATTTATCACATTGAAGCTATACAACATGTCATTTTCCACCCTCCTTTTTGACTGAATAAATAATACCGTCGTTTTTTAAGTTGAGAAAGTAAATTTTTTGCATACCTACATTATTAATCGATTGTGTCCTCTAAAAGGGGTATACCTACAAGGCAAATACCTTGCAACTTTTAAACAATTTTCCATTAAATTTTCAGGACAACTTTTCAACAATATATAAAATTTATCAGGTTTTAAGAACCTTTTCCTCAAATAAATATGTAAATGTGAGTATAAAAGTTTATTTCCTTTTTCAAATCCTTATACATTGAGATTTATTTCGTTCTTTTTCAACCATTTTCACGCCGATTTTGTACCAATATATTTCTATTTTAAATATATACAAAAGCTTATACATCTATTTAGCAAATGAAAAGAATTTTAATTAAAGAACAATTTGCGATAATTATATTCAATCGAAATAGAATGGGAATTGTATTTTAAAGTAAAGCACTTACCTGCAAGTTTGGTGGGCAGTGGTCAAGAAGTTCAAGCATATGCCGTATATTTTGAGCATCTTGTATGACAAAATTAAGTTCCATATCAAATTCACCACCAACCAACTGCAAAAAAGAGAACAAACATGTCAGAATTTAATTTTCAAATAAATGAGTCTTGTCTTTTTTGTTCAAGGATAATCTTGTTAATATTTATAATAAAAGTATAATGTAATATCGCTTGGTTGTTCGCATATTTCAAGTAAACAAAAAAGTTTGTGCCTTCAGTGTTTTGGCTTTCGAGCTTTCATATTATTTCGTTAAAAAAAAGTTTTTATTATCAACGATCCTACAAGGGAATATAACATATAAAAATAATTGCTTGCGCACTTTAGTTATTTTGCTGTTTTTCGAAATATCACATTCATTTCAGTGGAAATATGCTTTCCTCTGTTCAGACTCGCACTATTCTTGAAAAAAAACCTTACGTATATAACTTGGAACATAAACATAAATGTCGACGTTTCTTTTTCGTAGAGTTCTGCTGAAAATAAAAATCATAAGTAACAAGGCCATGTCAGATTGAATGGCTTTTGAACAACTACCCTTGACAGTAAACAACTCCCGCTGTGTCCAATTACAAAGGGAAGAAAAGTTAACCCCCTGATACTGTTATAACTATAACAGTGAAAGTCCTTGCAGTTCAAAAGGACGAGTTTGATTTAGCAAATGTGTATATTGAAACAGAACCATACCACATATGACATAAATTTTCCATGGAAAACTGCGCAGATATACAATATTCACATTTATAACACATATTTTTCATTCAAGAGAAAACAACAATTTGCAATTGATATTTTTATTTATGTCTCTCATTTCGGGAATTAATCCAAGTGCAATTCGCTCTTCATAGAATTTTTCTAATGGCTATAAAGTACTTATAGTGAAACTGAACTTGAAGCTCGTATTTAATTTATGCACTGAACTAAATTATCTTCGGATTACTTTGGCTTACTTCCAACTAGGAGATCCTTATTATGTGTTTTACCAAAAGCGGAACGAAACAGAAGTTGTATGGAATTGGTATATAAGTAAATTTATGTGCCAAGTTTCTTAATTTCAAAATTACTAAAGAGAGGAAAACAAGGTCTTCTCGTGTGCCCAACATATGTTATTAAGGTTAGTTTTACTTGTTTGCTAAGTACAATCTATTGTGCTAAAAAGACGTCTTTAACCATATAAAACTCTATCAAACAATTATATACTCTGATATGAATATTTTCTGCTTTGTGATCCGGAAACTTCAATAAGAGAGAAAGCACAGGAAAAAAAAGATGAGTATAAGAATTCCATGTCTAATATAATATGAATATTTTTTTTATCTATAACCTAGATCAAACGAATTCCCAAATAGGTATTATAGATACAGTTCTGTTAGATACAATCCCGTTTCCATAATCCAAAAAAATTCAATACTTTAATTCCAGCGATTCACTGCATTGTCTATAATATACCTATATTGAAATTCATTTAAACATAATATCAGGACGAATACCAAGATATTATCTTGCATTTGTTAAATTTCATTTCCTTTGAAGTTTTCCCATTACAAAAAACAGTGCGTTTTCCACGCGATACTTAATCCTCTACAACGTTATAGTATGACAGTCCTACAAAATTCTAATAAAGAGTAGGTATCGATTTGATTGCCAGTATTGAAAACGATATCCAGATTCAACTGTAAAAGTATAAGAATAAAAATGGAGTTGTCCACAAAGAGACAAACTTACAAAGTCTGTGAAGTTTTAAAAACTAATAGGTCGAAACGATTAAATGATTGTAATGGAAGACAAATGGGTGAACTAACAAGACGTTTACCATGCTGTAATTTTGTTAAATCAGCAGAAAATTAATTCAAACTCTTCACGAAAATATTCGATTAGCTGGATTAATCAAATTGGTGAAAGACCTCAAAGTTGATGAAGATAAGGTGTTTCTTAGATTGTGAACTATATCTATTTGTTGAAATTACAATAAATGGAAATGAAATTAATAGAGCTGTAAAATAAGTTAAAAATTCCAAATTTTGAGCGCTTAAGGGAATAGATTGTATTAAAAGAAATGATTTGTCATTTATATCTAATCGGATTTGGATATATTTAATTATTTATTAAAAAACAAACTTTAAATAGATAAAAGTCGCCGTTTGAACCACGTGGATCTGACGTAGATTATGATTATCAAATGGTGGAAGGAGTTGTTTGTTTGTTAGTTCCGGGCTATAATTTAACCTGAAATCGTGCAGGTAGAGTACAAGTTCAGGTTCCAACGAAAAAAGTGATCCACTGTTTTCAAGTGACAAAGTTGTTCCATTTAGAAAGACTCGCGCGTGTGACGTCTTTAATGATTCGGGTCGAGGTGTTTCCAATAACATGTCGGATTTTTAATTATTAATAATTAATTACGCGAAAATTATAAGCATTTAGCTCCTTTCAAATTTTCCATTATGTCCTATATTCATCAGACTTTCTATATACATATATACATTTTAAAAATTAGTTTACAGCTCTATTCTATCCACCTATCATAATCATCTAATATGAAATGAATAGCACAGATTATGCCTCTAGCAGGCCATAAGCCTATGCAGTAATCAACTAATTCATGTACCTATATTGTATACATAGGTACTTCTTTGTGGCTACATCCCATGCAGATAATTTAATTAGAATATTACAAATGCAACAACTTCAAATTTCTGTATTAAATAATTTCAAATTGTATGTGGATTGAAAACTTTCTAGTACAAATCCAATGTTATATAACAAGAAAATTGTTTCTTGGTAATCTCGTTAAGCGAAAATGTAGGTATTGTATAGGTATCAAGAAATCAATATTGCAGAAAAATTTTGAATTACTAGACTCAATGCGAAATACCCTATACCAAATTCTCACCATCAGGAGCTGATAATTAGATTATTGTTACTAAACTGTATAACTGTATATCTAATAATACCTATATATGATAAATTTATTGTATGAAGATTCCTTGGCTTATAACATTTACATATACACACAGGCATATTGAACATGCACGGCGAAATGGTAAACGTATCATCAACAACAGGATTATTTTAACCCAATAAACGTCCCTATAACATTCAGTTTCTCAATCTTTGAAGGTATTAGGTCCCAAATTTATGCCTGATCGAAAATCACTCTCCGTTATTGAAATGCTTCCTGTTCTTTTCGGGGGGGAGATCAATTATTATGCTTCCGATATTAAAATTTTACGGTTCATATTATTCTCTCGGCCGTATATCCTATATTACTACCTGATATACGACTTCAAAATATCGAGATTTAAATAAAATAATAATAACGACTTGAAAATACGCATTTATGTGCATCAATTTACAACAATTTTCTCGAACTTTTAATAAATATAAAATAAATTCATTTGTGTTGTGTGTGCTCATCAATTTTGCTTGCCGTTTGAGTATCTAAATTCAAATTGCGATTCATTCATTAGAGTTTATAACCATTTGATACTTATCAATCTTCATCTGTAAGTTTATATTACACATAATAACACCGCATACCATTTAATATTATCAAACCAAACTATTATAACAAGAAACTCTTAGCCTAACACAACTATTATAGTTTATATTCAAAATATTATTATTGCTTCCAAAGCTTGTGCATGTTGAAATTTGTTATAAACTATACAAAACCACGTGTGTGTAACAGTCGTGAAGTGAAACGCTGTTTTGCTCCAGAATGGTCTAGTTGAAGCAATGTTTTACGTAGATAATAATTAAATGTCACTACAAAGCTCAACTCATGAATAATCCTAAAGTAATGTTAGTTTTGCTATGTAAGGTATGTATTATGGATTTACGAAATAAATTGCTTTTATATATAAAATTCAAATGTTACAGGACAGGTATATAAATATTTCAAAAATAAAATAAAGCCTAATACTATGCAAACTGTACCTAATGCATGACAAGCTTTGCATATATAATTATTTCCATTTTAATATAAAATATAATCTATTTGTAATTTAATTACTGTGGAGATTACTGTAATATGAAGATAAAATGATTTATTTTTATTTATTTTAAATGAGAAAAATAAAATATCATTTGTTGCACTACGAACTTTTGTTTTTATGAATTAAATTTTCATGCACACTCATCTTCACTTCAGATCTAAATGGATTTGGCTAACAAATGATATTAAATTTTAATCATGTTTCACAGCTAAAGGTAAATTTGTAGTCAAAAATAGGAGTAAAATATTTTGAAAATCTGCTTGAAGATATGACGCTCTCATAATGCACGCTGAAAAGAAATAAAAAAAGTAGGTTTTTCAATTTAATATATGTATTTGTGTACGGTACAATTCCAATTATTTTTATTTTCCTAAAATTTAATTGAATCAAATCTATTATTTGCATTTCGAAAGTTTGTTCAACGATCATAGTAATGTTGGATTTTAATTAAATTATTGAATACATATTTGAAATGGTCATTAAGCAAATTTCCTTTTTCCTATTAATTTCTTTTGACCATGTCGTTCCTTTCTGCTCAGTTAGACTATTGTACAACTTGTGCAAACATGTCGGCAAACATTCTCCAGGTGGGACTCGTAGGTCTTTCTTGCACAAATCTATATAATATGTTGGTAATGCGTACGTACATAAACAACCGAAAGACAGAAACCGATGTAACAGAAAGTTCTAATAACTTTGTTAATTGTAAATGAATAGTTAGTTAAGCAAGTAATTCAAAGTAACACCTATAGTTTCACAACACAATATTCGCCGTATAATAAAGTTACCATGAATAATTTAGTTGGGAACATATTTTCAGGAATAAATCCAACCACTTTGGACCATATATTTTATGGATGTGTTCATAAATACACATAACAACATCATATACAGATTAAATCTCATAGAGGCACTATAATTAACAGTTTAAGTTGATAATCCATCACCAACTTTAATGAAATTAGTACACTAAAAGGCCTAAACTTAACATTTTGTCAGAAATCCGGTCTTTGTAATTTTAAATAATCGAAGAGAGAATATTTTGTAAACTTACTGATTTCCTAAATTATGTCTTGTAAGCTGTCACATTAGCATGATTTAATAATGCAATTTTACAAAAGCGTTCAAGAATATTATAATAACCACTTGTAACGGCTTTTGAGGAAGCCCATTTACTACGCAGAACATTATTACATGCATGTAAGTACCTACCAGTTTTAATGAATTTATACTTGTAAAGGTATAAAATTTGCATTCAAGTAAAAAGGATAAAATATAACATGTTTTCCTAGTCTCTTTGCACATAGATACAATTCAAACAATTTAATTCGAACGCACAGATTTATACACAAAACATATTTACTACCACTATTCAACTGCTTTATATTTATCTTTCATCTCAAATAATTTCATCAAATACGTACATTACACATACGGATGTAAATACTGAATAATTTAATCAGCAAAATAATGAACGTAGGTACTCGTATTATACATTAACCAAACCGAAATAACGTTCATAAGCTTTGGAGCAAAGTCTAAATCGAGGTCTAAATCTATTCTAGAAACATTTATCTTTATAATTGTGGAAACATGTAATATAATAGTTTCAAACACAAATTTGAAATTTCACTAATTTTGACCATATTCAATTGGATGTTCTAGAAATGGAATAAACTACTTTATTTCCCACCCTTCTCCAGTTTATCTTCTAGAGTACGTTGACAAGATTAACCATGTCCGGAATAACATTATAAGGCTAGTGCAGTTCCAAATTATATCCTCAACTAACTACTTATATCATTGTTCCATACTTGTATCAAACACATTTGAAGGAAAATTTCATTTTCCACAGCTCCCTAATTATACAATCCACCAGAGTTTAGCACACGATAAAAAGATGTGTCAGTGCACTTGTGAATAACCAACACACACACATTTCACATTTTAATCTATTCATAATTTAGCTTTGATGGTGCAAGTTGAAAGTTTTTCCTAAGCCATTTCTTAAAATCCCATTAAAAACAAAATAGTTGAAGCACATTAAATAGATAATATGAGTTTAATGCAGTAATCAATTTCAGCCAAATATAACGAGTATATATAGATTTTAAACCGTCGGCTCTATTCATCTAAAATACAAAAGCTGAAACCCTGCATTAGTGCAAAATTAACACGAATAATGGAAACTACCTATAAAGTTTCAATTATGAATATTTATGGCTTACAACATGGAACAATACCCAATACGTATACGAACATATAGGTACGATAAACAATTCCTTCTACATATAATATATCAAATGATATAATATGGAGATATTTTCAAAATGTGTACTTAAATACTACAACTACAACACATTTTAACCAAATTAACGTTTTGTGTTTACAATTAATTAAAATAAACATGTAGTTATTCTACATAGTTACATGGGGGAGCAAAAACGGTCCTCGAAGCACTTTTTAAATGGAATTACGAATACGTTCCCATACAAAATTGTTCTGTTATTTACGTAGAAACCAATAAAAAGTTCTAATTTAGGAAAAAAGTTTAGGTAACCCACACACAAAAACAAAACACAAGTTCTAAACTTTATAACTTATTTAATATTAGATTAAAGAAATATATGTTAATTAACAAAGTTACGAATGCGATGTAAATTATTTAAAAGAAGTAAGGGTAGACGGGAGTATACAGTGTGTAGTCTTAGTTGCAAAACTTTTGGAATTTGTGTAACAATGGCCAAGGATAGAAAATTTCTGCTTTATTAAAATACAAGCACGGCACTGTCTTGTCTTATATATACGTGCAAACTGTTAACAAGGAAATTGGCTGTTTGCTTGCATTCAAGTAGTACATGTTTGAGAATTTAGTAATTCAACGTATTAAGCAAACCTAACTGACTTGTGCAGAAGTTTAATTGAACTTTAGATGGAATTAATACTACTCAACCGTCTAGGTAGGCCACGGTTATTGAATCAACATATATCTATACATATGTATATTAGAATATGTATGATAAAGTTGAAGAAATCACCACTTGAAATGTTCCACCGTCTTAAACACACACTTCAACTTTTACCCTCAACGTGAAAACAGCATGTGAATCAATTCTCCAAGCTAATTTATTAATGACTTTCTATAGTTAAAGTAGCAATAAAAAAGCCATCTTACAAATGCATTTTCTCGAATTTTAAATTTAACACGTCGTTTAGGAAATTTTAAGACAATCAATTGTGTTAATGAGCCTATAGGGATTCGAACATCCAATTTAATATGTAATTTAAAGCAAGGCATTAGATTGGAAACTTATTTTATCTTCTCTCCGCTTTAATTCCACAACAGACAATTAAGGATTATAGAAAAAAATTCATCGAATCAGAGTACATTCCACTTCAATAACCTCCGGAAACATTTTTCACTATGAAACCAATATTATATTTTAATTTAACTTTCATCTCGAGCACAAAATAAGGAATCGTTCTTAACCTTACCAGGACGGATTTATAATAAGATATATAAAACTAGTTATAATACAAAGATATTGGTATCATCTGTATTGATTTGCCGCATACCATAGGTACTCAAGTGTGTGTCTTTGCTTCGAAAAGCGAATTTACCCTTATTATAGAAATTCGAAGACTTAGTTCTATCTGGAGCCATTAAAGACCAAACAGTCCAATCTACACTGTTATAAAGTTAGAAAATGAAAGGACGCTCCGGTTAACTTTTATTTCTTTTATATAAAACCGTGTTTCCTTTTATTGAAATAGAATTTTATTGCAATTTATTATATAGCAGATCAATGTTTTTAACCATAACTGCTGCTGCTGCTACGAGCTTTTAAGAAAATATAGAAATTTTTCATTTTGTTTATTTCAAACCACGATTGCCTTGAATAAAATCTATATTCCAACTGTTTTGGATAGAAACATTTGTCAAGTCTAACCCCGTAAAAGACGAGAAAACGACCTGGCAGCTCAGCGGAGTTCAACCGACATTTGACATGCAGAATCGTAAATAAGTTTAGAAATCTCTTACTACCTATGTCATTAAAATTACACTCAATGGAACGCTCTAATTGTGTTACGTGGAAATAATTAAAAACACCTGTCAGTAAAAACTCCTGCAACTTAGGGAAGAACTGTAGGGAACAGTAGGTACTTGCAATTCAGCTGACGTTACCACTTCTTCAACACTGAACCCAAGGATTCTAATTGTATGAATATGTGAATATTGTAGAAATACGGTGTGAGGGGAATGTAATTGCAGAGTTTGCATGATTAGGCTGCGGTTTGATGGCAGAATGGTCCCCCTTAAACCTCATTGAGCTTTATCGTTTCAAACTACAATAGTAGTTACATTTACTACTGGCTTGCTGGTCAACACACTATTCTCTAAACTATATTACATTAACGATGTCCTGCTGTAGCACATTAAATTATTTCTCTTGGTTTCCGTTAATGAACATTACCAACACTAACATATAAATGTATAATTTCGTACTGGGTAGGATCATGTTAGAACGGACACATTTCTGGTCTGCCAACTTCTATAATGTGTTGTTAATATTTTACGCGACTATACTAAAGAGCCTTAAACCAAAAGAAAATTGTCCCATTTAATATACATAACATATGCTGAAATTAAATACTTATTAAAATCATTTTATCCTCATTTTGTTCTCGATCCATTCATTTTCACAACAAACGAAACTCCCTAACCCTGATAAATACTAATTTTTAAAGTGATAAAGTATCCATTAGAGCCAACAGAAAAAAGCTCGTTACCCGGGTGTTCTTATTTTATGAGAACACAAATAAAAAGAAATATTATGTTAACTCCATCTAGAAATTCCATTTTTCACATTACATATTCAATTTACATTTTTTTTTCTGTTAAATCATAAAGATTCTTCTATTCTCGAACCAACATTGAATTTGGTATTAATATTATTTTACGTTTTGTTGAAAACAAAAGTCATCGCAATTGAAAAAGTGATTTAACAGCAAACTCCAAACACACAAGTACAGTTGTATTAGTTTATTGACTATGGATGCATTTTCCCCAATATTCAATACTGCTTATAGATATGCTAGCGTCGTATTTTCCGTTCTAAAGTCAATTCCTTATTCTAACTACAATGTCTGTTGGGCATAACTGCATCCGAATGGCGTTTATTTCAACAAAATGAATAGATTGTGCAATGATGCAAAGGGATTGTCTCTTCTACATATGTAAGTGCGGTTATATTTATGGGAAAATGACAATATGTCTCTCACAATTTTCTCTATAAAAACTGCTCAGGGATATATTTAATAAATCATACGATTGGAAATACACAGCAATAAACAATTTCATTTTTATATCCACCTAGATTATTTCCTGCTATTTTTAGAAGCTTAATGCTCTGTGTATGCGGCGC
This sequence comes from Silvanus unidentatus, assembly GCA_963930825.1. Classification (NCBI taxonomy): domain Eukaryota; kingdom Metazoa; phylum Arthropoda; class Insecta; order Coleoptera; family Silvanidae; genus Silvanus; species Silvanus unidentatus. Next base: position 2,737,282 of record OZ005760.1, read on the forward strand.
TTGGGAAGGGGTTGAAAAGCTGTAGGCGCCACATATCCTAGCAATCTCAAGGAAAATGCCTCCAGCGCTATGATTTACGATGGTAAATTGTACCGAAGAAAAAATATTGTATTAAAGATATATACAGACATCTATATTATTTGCTCATTCTATAAAGGATTATAGCATCACAGAATTATTTTGATATACACAGCATTTATCTCTTTGTTCAAATTTCCATGAGAATTGCTTCATTTAAAGCTCTATTGATTTGATCTAACTAGTTTAGACAACAAGTGATGCGTTTATTTTTTTAATGCCTCCAAATAACTAGGTCTATAAGGTATATTGAGTAGAGAACGGAATACAAAAATTTGTACAAAAAAAAAAGGAATAAAAACCGATTTGAGCAACAACGATGCGTGCGATATCGAATTTTAACATTCAAAAAGGTGTCCTCATTTTGACTACCAAATGTGAATATAAAATTCTTCGAAGTGAACACCTATTCGATAGGGCAAAAAAGCGCATTGCGATTTTTGTACATATGCATGTTCCCTATAGGCTATGGTGACTCTTTTCCCAGTTGTATTTAAAAGCGATTGCCGCTATGCTGCACATCCACACATACAAATAAATCACTGGCCAATACAAACAAAATTCAGTTTTTTTATTTTACTTTTTTTTTCTTTTCACATAGATGTACGAACAAAGGTTCGAACAATTTACAACATACAATTTTGAATTTAAAATCGATGGGCCATTTTACAATATAAACTTAAGACCACAACGATTAGAATAATTTATCCTTTTGTTGGATAATTTTACACAATCAAAAATAAAGTTTTAATTACATTAGGCCAAATGTAATCATAACTTTTGCAGTGATTCTTAATGAATATTAAATGCAAGTTTGACTCTGAAGAACTTTTTAGTTGCTTATTAAAAACAGTTTATACTTCTTATACTTAGGTAATAACTTAAATTGGTTAAAACGAAACAAAACATAAATGGAAGAGTACATATTTAGAAATAAACTTGAAATTAATATCTCTTTTATAGGGTCGGTATCACGTTTTTCAGGTCAGGTTGCAATTAAGTGTTCTAGTCTCGGTTCTTTGCTGAAAATATATTCAATTGTAAGAAGGAATCCTGACACTTGATTATATAGTTTTAAATTTCCATTTGTACAATTCGTAGACAAATTAACGTTAAAAGTTAAAAATAGCCATGTACGAATGGAGAAACAATTAAATCTAATACTTGAATTTACATTCTAATAATGTAACCCTGACATACCTATCTACATTTTAATTTAAGTATTACGAGTAGGTATACTCCCTTAACGGAATTTTCTAAAACACTTTAATATCACATAACTAAACGAAAGGAAATTAAATTAGTTCAGACAGGCTTTTCCACTTAGCATATTTTGATGCACAAGGCTGTAAAACATTCACTGTGTGTGAAAATTATTATTTCACTAGCAAGAACCCAGAGAGTGGGTAATGTTTAGGCTAATTTTGTAAGAAAACACGTTTTGTGAAAACTGGTCCGTTTACGTAGCGGTCTATTACCGAAATTTTGTTATGACAGTTATATGACACTGTTGAAAAGAAACAAAGAAAGTATATACCCAACACCCCGAAAAGCTTTAAATATTAAACTAAACTAATATAAAAGCCCCAAATTCAAAGCAGGTTCACTCTCTATATCGCTAATATCATTCTGTACATTATGAGGGCGTGAAATGCTCTTATTATTGTTGGTGTAGCTTTTATATCCGAATACCGTTCAATTTTACAAGTGACTAATTCTCCGGGGGGGGGGGGGGATGAGGGGTTATACAAAATACAAAATTACCCACAACATACACGCAGTCATATATAGAATATACTATACATAGTTGTAATAATATTAATATTAATCCTAAAATCTAATCGACCTTTACACTAATTGAAGCAACACTAGGCTTACATTATACAAGTAATCCATTTCGAGTTCACTGCCACGTATATGTATTAAAATTTAATATCAATTTCCCTTAACGCTCAAAATGTATTACTTGTATATGTATATGATCCCAGCACCATATTTGTTGACGCTCATGTCATTAGGAGTTAATTATCTGATAAAGATCTTTTATATGAGATGTAATTAATAAAAACAATCTTGCCCGTTTCACATTATCAAAATTTTAAACATAATACTATTACCGAGACTAATACTCTCCTCTCCCCCATTTTGTTAATAAAGTTATTACTATAGGTATATAAAAACGGAAGAAACTTTTTTGTTTCTGAATAAACCTCGGATTAAAGTTTTCATGTAAATGTATTACGAGGATACGATTATTCCAAGCACATACATATGTATACCTATACAATACATAACTTCAAGATATAAAATGTAAGTAATAAAACGATACATCATATCATCACAAAACGAAATTATTTACTATAATAAGTATTATATGTATTTTATCAACTGCTGTAAATGCTGTAAAATAATATTCTCTCTATATGAGATTTATGTGCAATGTTAAGTTTGGTTCATTACAAAATTCAATCATTTATTTCATTACCTAAAACTAGTATAAATATGTATATTACGAGTATATGTATATATAATACATATACATATGTATGTTTATCGTTAATATTTGGGGGTATGGTTGGTATTAAAAGTAGGATGTTTATTTACATCGGTTTGAAGGTTTGATCAAAAAACCGCATCATGAGGTACTTAAAATTGTGTATTCAAGTCTTGCACTTTCGTCGTAGTAAACGTACAAGGAGAAGGAATAAATCCCGTAGGATGGCAAAGAGGTTTTATTATGTTCTAAATATTAAAGACTTTGATGGTAAAATTACAACTTAGAATTTTACAGTGTCTGAAATGAATAATTCCAATTCATTAAACAACTAACATCCCACACACTTTATTGCAGTTGAACTTGTAATACTTGCATTTTAATCTCGATTTTAATATTGCACAGGTCACACAGGACATATACTATAATCGTTCAAATCGTTATTCAGTAAATGTTGCAATCAATTTCTAAATAATTTACCAATGTACAAATAACGTTGTAAATAAACAAATAGACATATTGCAATTGCAAACATAGGTTTATAACAAATATAAATACTAATATCCGTCCCCTCGAGCATAATATATTTAGACAAGCTATTTATTTACCCTCGACGCACGTATTTTTAATAGAACTCGTTGCCGTTGTCATCCACAACGACTATATCCCATGCGTCCATTTACAAGTACTCCAACTCCAATATGGTTCTGGGCTAACCTATCTCTTTTCGGGTCTGCCAGTGACGTGTTCCACATTTCCTTTCTAGATGAAAAACTTTTAACATAAGTATCTGAAATGTGTCTTTTTGACATGCTTAAAGTTGACTCGGAAACTTTCTAGTCAAATCCTTCTTAAATCTAGTCACGATCACAACAAACTCGTACAGTTAGAATGAAAATACAATATCTTTTAAATTATAAATGAAAAACTTATGTACAATGTACTAAATGAGAGTATAAATAAAAAATAATCAAATTCTATTGTAGGCATTAGATTAAATAATGCTTTGACGAATAAATTCAATAGTAAATCTCTTCAAGTCTATATCGGGCTTTTACATGTAAGACAATATTCCAAATAATTAAATGACAACACCCTGTTTTAATGCTTACTAGAACGTATAAGTCTTTCACAATCACAATTTTAATAGAGAATTGATTCTTTAATCAATTATGATATATCATGTTATAAAACCCCTAAGCAGATGTAGGTATGACATCTATATATCACAAACTCTATTGTTTCCCCTCTAATGTAACCTCATCAGATGATAGATATTACATTAGGCTTTGTCAAAGTATTTCTTTTCCCTATAGCCCGGTGCTCAAACTTCTTTATATAGAGACAGGAACGAACACAGAACACAGTAAATCGAAACCTATATAATCATATTTATCTTATCTCGAGATAAGTAGATTGTCGCACGACTGCCAGAATGAAGAAATAACATTAAAGACCGGATAGTTATTGAAGATATTTTACACCTTGACCTATAATTTCCTGTAAATAATGATTAAAGATAAAAATCCTAATAGAAGAGGATGTCTTCTTTTAAATTTAATATACAATGTACTCCTTATATGCCCGAGATCAATATAGACATTGATGCTGAACGTGCCGGATTTGCATTTTTCGAACACAAATAATGATGTTTACATTTAATTCAAAATCTCTGTGTGAAAGAAAATGCGGGTTATATGAACAGTCAAATGCTGCTCAAATGCTGATTTCTAATGTACTTATTCGTGTATGTACACAGCAAATTTGCCAGATTTAAGACTACTTGCGATAGTTAAATCTATAACTCAAATAAAAATCAGTAGTAACTCAATTTAAGGCAATTAATTCTAATGCATGAAACCAAATGGCTTCCAAGTTATGTACACAAGACTATACTTTATCTAATCTTCTCAATATTAATATGACAGTAAATCCATTCATTTAATTAATACTGTTATAACTTATTATTATACAACTACGAAATCATATTAAAACCACAGTATGACGTGATTTCATATCAGAAACTGAGATCGTAACGTAGGTGCATGTGGATGCTATTAATACAAATGATATTGCGAACATCACAACAATATGACAGCAGGGACAAGATGACGCATAACAGTGTATGTCTATTATTCAGTAAATTATTCACCAAAATTATACAAAGTACATAATTTTTAATGAAAGCACCAGTGAAATTTATTGAGATCTTCATCTGCCAACACACATTAATTCTTCTTGTATAATTTTCTATTGAGTACATTCAATTTGCACGAAACACAACTATTTAGAGATAATCAATTAAGAATGAAATTGGGTTTGATAGAATGCGGGAGAACCTTCGTAAGGTGTTTTCCATGTTTGAATTGTATGTGAAAGTGATTTATCATGTTTACTTCCACGATTGGGGTATATATACCTATTTGCTATTTAAGATATATAATGATCGACACACCAAGAAGTTACACTGGCAATCTACAATTCGATTTGAGATGTGCACACAGAGAAACCACCGCCTTTGAAAAAAGCTTCACGTACAGTTACCCTCTCTACAAAAAAAATATCTGTAGGTCACGTAAAGTCTTTTCATACGAGGAGGTGGAAAAAATTTTACAGTAAATTTTACGGTAAAATTGCAAAATAAAAGAAAAAATTGGGCGAAGAGGGCTTTTTTCTTTCTATACTCTCATCTCTTTACTCCAAATCCTACATTTCACCGACACGTTACAAAAGGCAGATAAATTTCAATGGCAAGTGATGCGACAGACGGGAAAAAAGTATGAAGTGAATATAACATGCGTAAATCCAACGAAACGTTTCTCTTCAGAAAACAAGGATGAATGTGTGCAAACCACGTAATTTAAAACTCACTTACCTTTTTAATATAATAAAAGTATACATCTACCTTACAGCATATGAAATTGCAAATCAAATTGAAATGCATGTAAATTCACATCTCCTCTCGGTCTTTTTTATATATATATGTATATGGCACACAAATTACACGTTTCCTTGTGTGGCTTCATAATCACAAGTTTTAAAAGAGAAATGATACAAAGTATTTTTTTTCTCTGATGGAAACAAACATTAACATTAATATTACATTTCCTGACAGAACATTTTGTGATATAAATTGTACATTTTAAAGTCCAGCACAGATTGTAAGGGCTAAAACTGGATTTGATACTTTTAAAATACATACATCAGTGTTACATATACATTTGTCTATTTCAAAAGGAATCTGTGATGTACCTACCTATATGTATTACACCAACGAGGGAGATGAAATGTAACGCTATATCATCAAATATTCTTTTTATTTATTTATATGTAGGACCCCGCTTTGATGGCTCCAGGGTTTGACTTTCTTATATAGAAAATTGAACTCTACAGCACCCATTCTATTGTATAAAATAATTACAATTCCCTCACAAACTCAAACATATTTCCTTGAAAAGTGAATATGTCAAATGACAATATACAAACAGCATTAGATTTTAATTTAAAAAGAACTTAAATGAACTTAATTATATATAATAATGATGTCATTCAATTAAAAAGAACACAAATAGAAATCCATATAACCGCCTTTATTGAGGGTATCGTTAATCTATAATGAAATATCTAAAAATTAATTGCATCGAAGATATTAGAGATTTTTTAGAGTGAGCAAGTAAATCAATAACTCGAAAGAACTTCCAGATACCTAAACAAGAAAAGAATTTCAAAAAGTATTATAATAACATTCTTTATACCCGGACGAAAAGGGTTTTTCAAAATGAAAAATGTCTTGTATTTTCATTCCTTAAGTGATACTGTTATTATTTTGCACATACAATTCTGAAAAGACTCGAAATGTTTGAAACACTTGTGGTTATAAAAATAATTTTACATTATTTTACGTCAAAGAATTCAACATTTTTCAGTAAAATGCACTATTACTGTACTTATATAAAATAAAGTCAACAATTGGCAACTTTTACAGTTGCATTTAAGTTTCCGTTGTAAAATTTTTGTTCCAAACTGACACGATAAGGTTAAAATCTTGAAGGCTTTAAAATGAACATTAAATTCCACTTTTAGTTAAATCGCATCGCTCCTCTTTCGTCTACCATTTTCTGTTTAAGTTAACGTTTTTCTTAGATAAAAGAACTCTTTCCCTGTTCTGTGTATACTGGTATGTAAGGTACCTACAACTTCAAGCATCTTCTTAACAATATTTAGTTCAAGTCATGAAACCTGTTATAATCCCGTTATTTAATCAGGAAAACACTTTTAACTTTTTGGCTTCTTCAATGAACTAATCCCAAATGAATTCTTAGAGGTAAATGGAATTTCGCCAAACAGGATCGAAATCTATTTTTCATATTCCTACTTTTACTTTCCTTTGACCCAAATCTGACCCATCTTTTTTTACGTTCCTCGATTCTATAATACACTTTCCATGCGTACATAAATTTTAAATTGGATTTTTTCGGACTAAACAATAACGATTGCAGTTTTGGAATTATGCACTTCACATTCTTGTATTTTATACAGGACTTCAAATCAGGCCAAAAACATGATACCTATTACCTACCCATTTTATAGATATAATAGTGTTGCCAGCAGTATAACTATTGCGCTTAATATGAGAAGGTATTATAAGTGCCTGTAGGTATTATTATGTATGTGGGTTTATTTGTGAAACATTTTAACTGGGAATAAACAATATGATGCATATAAAAAATATATGTGTATATACATGTAGAGTCATAAACTTCACATCATATATTTATTAGCAATAAATTTACTACACCACCATCCATCGCTAGAGAAGCTTTAAACATAAATTTTGAATATGAAGCGATCAAAATGCCATCATTAAAATGATGTTTCTCTAACATCTAATATATTACATATATATCAAATATTGTAGAAGAATTCATTATTAACATATTTATATCACTTTAATAATTGCAGGATAATTGCACCAATTATATTTCATATACAGGGTGTTCTATTTCAAACTTCCCGCCGCGGATCTCAAAATCTATCAATCCTAGGTATAGGGTATGCTTATACCATTCGGTTCAGAATTAAATTCTCTATCGAACAAGCTAAAAAAATACAGGGTGTTCCATTTGAAATAAAAAAGTTATTTGGGTTCAAAGATAAGCATACTGTAACTGCCTATAATGAACACCCAGTATGAAAAATCGAAAATTCAATTATACCATCTAAAAGCTGTTCTACCAGACTATCTGCAGTTCAAATTTCAAATCAAAATAACAACCCCAAACAAGGTTACACTTTTTTTGGAACACTCTGCAAAAGTGAAAATTTGACATAAAATAATTAATATCTCAAAAACTATAAATTTTAGAGATATGGTATCCTACATAAAGTCATACTAAAATTTGATAAGGAATCCAAAAATGAAATAAAAAATGGGGTGTTTCATTTAAAATAACAAAGTTAGTACCGACTTCCGGTATAACCGGATGTGCCACCATTTTGAAAATATTTTTAATCGATCAGCCCCTATGTCTTACCCCTATAGCCAAAATTTCAAAATTTTCTGACCACCCGTTTTTTAGATTTCGACGGCGGGAGGTTTGAAATGGAACACCCTGTATGTATATGTACATATATTTGAGCAATAAATTCAAGTATTTCTAAGAAGAAATGTATCTTAACTCTTAATGCTCTCTTCAAGCAAAATAATCTATAACTGGTAAAATACCTCTTACAGCAAACAATATTATATTTATGCACAAATATTTTGAAATTTCATGGGTTGTAAAAAATGTCTTCAAAGAAAAAGTGCATTACAAGCATATTAGCTAAATCTTTGGGAGGAACAATGGGAGACAAGAGCTTTGTTATATAACAGTTTGTTACGGAGTCGAAAGGGACCCCTCAGGCCACGAATCTTTCCTTTTCACTTCCCACACGAAATTTGCTATAACAAAATCTTTATAGTTTTTTAAATTGTTACAACTTTTCAAATATTTATTACACTTAGACTAGGCTTTGATATGCAAATGTTAATTTCAATTAGTTGTCAAAAACAGAATGATAAAAATCTATATATAGAAACCTAAAGGCAATTCCAAATTTTATCATCTATGATCCAGTATATTGGGAGTATAAGAATTAGGTATTTTTTTTGGAAAAGTAATCAAATTGAAAGGGGAAAACTGCGTATACATAATCGACAAGCTGTCATTCCACTGTTCGAATGATATTTCTCGTCAAAGAAAAAGCACAATTTGAGAGTGAAACATTGACTAGGTTTTACAAACACATTTCTACCAAATAATTCCAGGAAGCTACACACAGAAGTAAATTGCTTTGAAGGAAACCAACATATATCTATATGTATAGCGATCGACTATGTGTGTATGAGTGTGCATTTAGGGAGTAAGCTATAGGGACGACGTAAGTAAAGGAATAGGGTTGGGATGTTGGTGTTGTGTATACAAAAGCTAAAAGTAACGAATGACGCTTGGAAATTGCAATAGACCTACATCAATGAACAATGGAACACTATTATTTCCGTACTTTCTTTACCATGCCCACCCTTTTTCATAGAAACGCGAATGAATATGCAGATTACATCTATCAAACTTTATACCTAAATTTAGTAGCCTGATACTAGAAAATATTGCGTTACTCATCGTAAACAAATAAATCAATTTCTTTAATAACAAACTTGAAGCAATTTTCATCAATAAGCACATTCTGTTCACGCATCTTACGAAGAAATTTATTTTTGCTTAAACATATTACTAATGGGGATGACTGGAAACATGAATCTCATCAATCACGTAGTCCTTCTTTAAAAAAGTTCAAAATAAGGTGACCAATAATGATTGATGATGTATTAAATTTCAGACTATTCCACAAAACTTTTATTCACACAATCTTAACACTTTTTTAAAAACTCTTAAGCAAATTTTTTCAAAGTTACTTATGTATGATGATGCCTTTCCGCCTCCTCATGCATACCTATATTCCTTTTGATGCGCAATTTTTGAACATATTTTTAAATTTAGTGTTAACTTTTTTCCATACATATTCAAGAATAAAACTTCCAAATGACGTTAAACAACATTAGCAATTCCTGAAAAGTTTTCTAATAAATTGTAAGCTTCAGTAGAAAATTCACAAACTTTTTAAAAATGATTATGAAATATTTTCTAAAATTCTACATATATTTTTAATGAACTTTTGAAATTTAAATGATTCAAAATAGAGTACGCCTCGAAATTCGCCAAAACGGCAAAAGAAACTTCTAAATACTTTATGACGAAAAGAAGAAATATTATTAGGACAAAGTTAATTCTCGCTTGGATTGTTTCAACAGTTGGCAGTAGCAAAAATATCACCAATATAAAATCATTGGTTTACAGTTATTAGTCCTGCCAGTATATTGCCCATAAAGTCCCAAAAAGAAAAGAAAACAATAATAAATTAAATAAAAAAAGCAAATTAATTGCTTTTAAACATTTTGTGCCCTTTAAACGTGTTTACTTAAAGGGGTGGTATAATTATAAATGTTTTATGTTTTGCGTTCTAACATCATCGAACACTTTTGTAAAGATTTGTACGTTAACAATGTACATATATTTCATAAAGTACACAAATACGTACCTATATGTAGCCTTTTATATCTGGCTTTGTGTACACGGCTGTCATGTCCAGCTGAAATTATAGAAAATTTGGACCAAAATTACTTTTTTCGTGATATCAAATAGCGAGCTTTCACCTAAATGTATTTTATATAAAAAAACACTTCAGCACTTTACAAAGTGCTTACCTACTCCACTAGACACTATGCCACATTATTCCAATATAGAAATTATAGTAAACAGGCACTATTATGTATAGATAAATATTTTAGTTCGCTTCATACATGAACGAACATGTTTCTGAATTTTGTAAAAATACACACATTATTAATTATATCAGAAGTAGCGAATCAATATTGCCTTGCATAATTTAAAATCATTTAACATGTTTTATTTGGCATAAAATGAGTAACCTAAAAATATTCTATAGTCAGAAGAAAGTGCTTTATTCAAAATGTTTACAACTTAATTACGGGAGAGGATCGAGATAAACTAATTAAAATGTAAATAAGTAAATATCTGAGAATTTGGCCCGACAATGTGTTAACTAACTAGGTCAATGCTCATTCAATACGACAATTTAATTAATTTATCTGCCTATTATAAAAGCACATTAATAATTAAATTAATTAGAGAAAATGAAAATGTCTGAAAAATTCTGATTCAATTAACGCCTATCAATTATATAGGCTAAATTTTAACCAACATTGGTTAAATTTCCAATACTCGTCATATAAAAAATTTCGGTTGTAATTGTGTTATACCGCAAATATACCAATGGCATATTTTGAAAAAAAATGAATACACCTAAATATTTAATTGTCATGATTCATTAACAGAGCTTTCTATTAAAGTGTAAATATACATATAGTAAACAAAAATTATAAATTACAGGTGTTAATAATTGAATTATACAAATACAGGTATATAGTGTAATGGTACGAACTCGGGTTAATTTTATTTATTTTATATTAATCAAAGGACCGAATTATAGTACCAACCAGGTTCTAGACAGAGTAGATCAACTGAAATAAATATAAAGTGAGAATTAGACAACGCGACTAAGTGAAACTTTTAGTAAATTTAAAAAAACATTACATACACAAAACTATGTGTTATGTAGATCATTCCAGCAATCATAAATTATTAATTATTGAATGAAACTATTCTAGGTTTCCGTCTACCAATATCGCGGTAATATATTAAATAAAATCCCACTAGCGTCCTAGTGGGTACCAGGCGTCCCTGATAATAGTGACAAGTTTCCATCCTAAATCGCAGTCAAATACTATGATGCCCTCTAACCCGAGGTAAACACAGCATTTAGTGTATAAAAATAATGGTGCGATATCAATACACTTCCACCAAAGAATTTTATATCCTTCCGCATTGCAAGATTGACAATACAGGTGCTAAAGCCAAATAAAATGAACTTAACACAAAATTATGTTGAATGATCTTACAACACAATAATGATACATCATTTATTCGCGTACAGATATTAGCACGTGAAATTTAATAAAAACAATAATAATTACTAAAAGTACTCGCCAATAATTGTGATAACGAAACACCGATCTAGCTCGTTTAACAAATAACTAACAACTGACTATTTTTATTCTATTCTATGCTCTATGGCTGCCAGAACACTTTCGCCCTTTCGCTGGATCAGCAATATTTCGGACAGTACCTTCATTGTTCTTTTTTTCACACACAAAATGCGTGCAACTAAAATCTAATTTACGAGTACTGGGGTCCCTTACAACAGATAAACTAGATTTTTTGACTTGGAGGGTTAGCGGCAATAAAAGGGAAATATACTTTTATCTACGCCCAACACTGAAAATGTACTATTTCTACATTGTTTTTAAGTGTTGAAACCCCCACTTTTTTCTCTCGTGATGAAATGAAATTCATACCATCACGGTGTTATGAAAAGTATACTTTTCTTAACACTGAGATACTTTTATCATCACTCACACAAACCTTGAAAAGTTAAACATAAGAAAAAGCACATTTTCAAACTCGGGCGTAGATAAAGTATCGTGTTTAACACTTGTAGAAAAGTGATTTTTTTTGTGCTCATGCTTGTTGCTGCACTCGGCCTACGGCCTCGTGTGCAATATCAATCACTCGCACGGAAAACGCACTTTTCTACACTTCTTAAACAATATACTATTTGAAATGTATCTATATTTAAAGTCTGGTGAATACAAAACATAATGGTATATTTGAGAGGGGCTAAATGTTTATAATTTTCGCGTAATTAATTATTAAAAATTAAACATTCGACAACACTCGAACCTCGAGCCGATTCGTTCGTGACGTCACGCTCGATCCTCTCAAAATGAAACAACTCTATCACTTGTAAACAGCGGATCGCTTTTTTCGTTGGTACCTGAACTTGTACTCCACCTGCACGATTTCAGGTTAAATTATAGTCAGGAGCGAACGAACAAACAACTCCCTCCACCATTGGATGTTCGTTCGTTACGTCAGACCCCACGTGGATAAAATCCCGGGTTTTGTTATAATTTAAACTTTGTTCATTAATAACTAAATAAATATATCCAAATCCGATTAAATTTTAATGACAAGTCATTTCTTTTAATACAATCTATTCGTTCAAGCGGTTAAAATTTGGGATTTTTGAACTTAGTTTACAGCTCTCTTGTAGTTTCTCTCTCCCACTACAATATCTGAAAATTTCTATCTGCAATATCTGTGATTTAGATAACTAAAACCACAGAATAACAGCACCACAGAAGTACGACTCCTCCCCTTTTCTATTGTTCTTTTTTCTGTAAGTTTTCTTGTGCGCAACCCCCAGGCGCATGTAAAGGAAGCGATATACGTACGATATACGAGTTTTAAAAACTTTAAAGGCCTGGTGCCCACATCCCCCCCAATGTTAGTTTTAAATTAAAGTACTTGTCAGATCTGTCGGTATTTTTTTTTTCAATCTGTGTAATTAAACAAGGATAACGAACGTTGTAAGACTCATCAGATCATTTAGGATCAATTCCTATAATCGAAATAAAAATCATAAAAATTGTATTATGTATCATCAGCCTTTTCAACCAATGAGAAGCTAAAAGTTTTCAAATTTGACATATAGGTGCGAAGTAACATTTTGCAACTACGTGAAAAAATTAACTATATAGTTTAGTATATTCCCATATTAAGTATACGTTATGTATTGATGTACTAAAGTACATCAATTTAACTTTTATGTTATCACTTTATACTTTAACTAATTATGAACAAAGAAAGCAGTATCGATTCATTAAGTCAATTAAAATGGTTAAGTACATAGGGTAAAATATTATTAAATATTAATTAATTAAATCATCTATTCATTTTCTGAATTATAATAGCGTTTCGCTGTGAAGACATATGGTTTTTATATTTTTGAGTATTATGCTCAAACTTTTGAAAAGAGACCTAGGCAGCCCTAGAGGGAGAAGCTGCTCTTTCGATATTCTATACATATGTATATTAAAACGTAAAGAAAGCACCATCATGTAATGAAAATAGTGACGTACTGTTTCGAGGATTCTTATAAACTAAAGACTCATCTAAAATTTTCATTAGTGTCCGTCTTTTAAAAACATTTTCCTTTGCCTGTCTATTATCAATACATTTTTCTAGTTTCAGCTTTAGTCATTCTCATAATATTCCATTAGTAACAAATGATTATTTCACTTTTTTCAAGTAAAAATATTTCATGTTCATCACTAAGTTATCATTTCCCTAGTCATTTCCTCTTTGCCGTATATTACATACATTTTTAATTTTATTAGGTATATACATATATGTTTGTGCTCGTGTTTGTGTGTGTGGACACAACTATGGGCATTTTGCCCAAGGCTAGAATAAAATAATTTAATTAAAATTTCAATCAAATCAACTTCTTCTACTCTACTTATAATAAAGTTTAAATTAGTAAAATTGGAAAAGTACTAAAGATAGTTTAAAACATTCTTCATTATTCGGAGAGAGAGGAGATTGGTATTAAAAATTAAAATTGAACCATTCTTCATTATCCCTTCTCACAATACTCGTTTTCGACTGATTTCATTATAATTTAAATGCTGGTCATTGATTTTTCGTTAGGGAGTTTTGGGTTAAGTGTTGTGGAAAATTGGAAACACCCTTATTTCCTACCAGTTAGAGTACGGATTTTGTTTTATTGCATAATTGTGTTTATCTATTATCCAAGCATTCGTATCGAAAAAAGTGACGGTTAATTGCACAAATTAGTAAAATGTGTAGATATCCATGTCACACCTATATAGAGCGTTCACCGCAATAAACCCTTTAAAAATGGTCTCCTTCGCGTTTAATTCAATTAAACTTGGCACACAAGATTATTTCCATGGACATGGAAATCAACTTACCGAGAATGCTTTAAGGAAAACGAGACATTGTATAATGCCTTCCATTGTGTCACCAGTAAGACAAAATGTTCCTGTAAGATGTCTTCCTTTGCGGCCTACCGTAGCTGTTGTCGCTAAACTAGCGTGTACTAGTGCCCTACGGGGTAACGAGCTGCCGCTAGCCAATGCGTTGTGCATAGGCTTTGCGGCACTCATCAACCGCTCTAAAGAATCCATAGCAATTTCAAACACACATTTTTATCACTATACATAAATCAACTAGGTGTAATGAGACTCTGAAAGTGTCACCGTTTTTCACAAAACACTATGTTATTTTTTCAGATTCACTCTTTTAACAATAATTGTCATACATAGATGTATATTCAACATGTATATAGATGAGTTGGCTATAAATTACCTTTAGGAAAAATATTAGAGCAATTTCATGTTAATGATAATCAATCGAATTTAATTACATTTGATGAATGTTAAGTTAATTAATCAAATAATTAAAGGTCAATCAGGTAAATTCAAATATCTAATTAATCTGATTAGATTAATGTATAGGACAAATGTACCTAACATTAACTTAACTAATAAATATCTATTCTACAAAATATTGTTGGTAGGTTTATAAAATATCACTTATTGGGTTACTTAGTATAAAGTCAACAAAAAAAAACCGTATTCAAACAGAAACATTTAGTCCTCATTGCAAATTAAATTGGTTTCTCGATTTATACGAAGATAGGTAGGTATGTGCCTAATTTAATCAAGAATTTCGTGATATCGTCATATAGTCTTACGATGAAATTAAAAATTCGCTTTTTAAAAATATTTAGGCAACGATTTTAAATGAAAATTTCACAGAAATATTTTAAACATTTTATAATATGTATATGTATACTGAGAATTTATTGTATGGAAAAGAAAAATACGGTATTTATATGTACAAGTTTGAAGAATATTAAATTTAGATGAACTATACGGAAATATTCGCCTGTGGAAAATTTTTAATAAGTAAATAAACTGTATATAAATCAAGGTATTTAGAGTCGTTATACAAGTATCTATGTTATACATTGGTATTTAGAGTATAGTGTAGGTAAAGCTAGCAAAGTGATAGAAGATAGAAAACCGGAACGAATTTATTTTACTATTCTCGAATTTATTAAAATTTAGTAAAAAAAATTTTATTTTCCATCTGCATTCTGTTAATTGAAATAGCCATTTCTTCATATACAATACAATACAAAAAAATTTATCTCTTTTTAATGATATAAAAAATTGTGAAAATTTTATAGATGTAATTTCATCATCTAAGGAAAAATATTTTAAAACACAAACTATGCTTTTTTGTCTCGGTTTTAGTTAAACCCTAAAAGTTAATTACATTTCCCAAGACTAATTTAATAAAGATGAAAAGAAAGCATTCCCAGTAACACTAATAAAACAACAAAGTAAAATATGTAAAACTAATTTTTTGTTTGCCGACTTTGTACGACAATCTATAAAATTCCTAACTATTTTGTATTTTGAAAAAAAAATTCTTGCTATTTTAAGAATGCAGTTTAGATACTATATGTATTATACGTAATATAAAAATGCGAGTGGAAAAATGTGTGTGTATAAATGGTGGCACATATACCTATATGATTAATATACTTATATGTATCACAATAACCCCGCGACCGCCCCAAGGGAAATCTTCTCTTTGGAAAATTAAGCTCTGTACGTTTTTACTCTTGATGGAGACCAGACCGTCGCAAAAAATATTAACTTTAATAACAATAACAGACTTTATCTCATCTACATATACACCTAATTTCTCAAAGTACTTATTCAGTTATTCATTTCTTTTCCATGTTTACTAAGAAAATATCTGTAAAGTTTGCGTGTATATTCGTAAACAACCTTAGATCTTTCTAAATCATTTCTGTTGTAATATCAGAAAATTGTGAATAACAACTGTAAAGGAAAATTAACGAGAGGAAAACGGATTTCCGTCACAGTGAGCGAAAAAGATATGCCGTAATATCTACCTACATAAAAAAGAACGGCCGTATATACTATCAAATATTAAAATTTCCTCGAGTTTACACAATGAACAATAGAAATGTAAATTGGGCGAAATTTAGATAGTGCTGAAATTAAAATTATAACAAGAATATAGGATACACACTGAAAATATTTCATGAACAATTTTCTCTCTTTCAAAGCGAAATATTTGTATCAAAACTTTATATATCTATACTTATATAACTTGGTTCAATAATAGCAAATGCAAAATGCATATTCAATCAGACAGAACAACTCCGGAGGAAAATAAAGGAATTCGTAATTGGGTAATATTTTGAAAAGAAGAAATACTCATTCATGAAATATAAATTATTTATTGGAAAATAAATATTTTATGTATTTGGTTCACATACATTTGGTTGGGTTAGATTTCAGACAATACATTTACCTAGAGGTCTCATCTATTTAAAAAGATATACTAGTTGGATAAATTATATTGGCGAAATAAGAAAACGAAAATATCTTTAACATTGAGTAAGAAATTTGTGATACAGAAAATAAAATCTTATTTCATCTATATGTATGTACGAATAGTTGCATCATACATTTCTTAGATTTTTTTAATATTAAAAAAGATGACAAATAAATTGGTCCATGGAGTTCTAATAAACTAATTTCCTTTTACCAGCTGTCGTATTAAATTTATATTCTAAAACATATGAGCGAGAATATGAAATCATTTCTCTTGTCAAATATAAGGTACTCCATCAAAAGTAGAAAGGTAGATAGGTAATAGATATGTGTGATATATATAGGTACATTATTTCGTAAAAAATGGAAGACCTTCAATTATTTGGTAATTTTCAATGTGTGCATTTTTATAAAAAAAAAAATAACTTACTCACTAAACTATTCAATATAATATACACATATTACAAATAGAAAGTATTTTAACAAATATTCGATGTTCAACTGTAATTATCCTCAATTTCAGTTAATGAAAATTTTTCATTGAACATTATCAGCATTTGCCACTTGGCATTCAGATATTGTATAAATGACATGTTTTTCTTCAGCATCTGAACATCCAGCAGCGTTTTCTTCTTTTCTGCGGGGGTTGCACTGATATAAAAACTCGCACAGTTCATAGCACAGAAAACACATTCCTATAATGATAAATGTTTCCATTATACAGTGCTTTCTAATACTTTTTTTCTCTTTCTGTTTATTACGTTCTAATTTCAAAGTCACTTTATTAATATTTAATGAAAACTTTTTTCAATTATATCCTCGATTGTATCTCTCTCAATATAGTTTTATTTTTTCTTACTTTTATAATTAAATCACACAACCAAACAGATATCCTCTCAATTTATCATCGACATTTCAACACAGTTCACGTAACACTGTACAATTACAGGCCATAATCGCACATCGCACCCTCAAAGATATTCAGAAACTGCTGAAATGGTCCAGGATACCCCGTCGGGATGCTGTACGAAAATGTACGAATCACGACGACAGGATAACATCGTGAAACAATTTCATACGCAATATACAAGTAAAGTAAGTATATGTTACTGAAAAGCAAACACACTATTAGCAACAGTTTTTTTTTCTTTTTTAGTCTATGGAAAACATTTCCTTTTGTTGCACAAGCTGAATATGTTAATAAGGAAAGGCGTTTATGTATTGTTGTAAAAACTGTACGAGAATATGATCCGTTCATTAAATGCGACAACACAATTTCCATTCGTTGTTAGCAACGCGAAATCGGTCAAAGAACAATCGAAAATACTGCACATTTTATATGAAACACAGAAGTAATTTCATTCAAATTCATCAATTTTTCCGTCTATTTGAAGACGCAACCTGTGATAATAACTCTTTTTTTATGGCAATTCAAATTGCTGATGTATTTTATAATACACAAAGATTGTAATCTGATTTAATCACTGCAATGATAATTATACTCGTAATAGTTAGTATGAATACCTGTGTATTTGGTTGGAGCACAGTAAAAGCTTAGTGAAATGGGTACCTATATATATGTAGGTATATAGGTATGTAAGGTATACTTTACGTTTCAATGGTATAAATAGAACAAGCGTTCTATGGTCGTTTCCTATAAATAAATATTGCTCACCTGCAACAAAAGGAAAACACCGTTAGAGATTGAAATGTAAATACACAGAATCAATTAGATCATTAATTAAATCCAACAGATATATTGTAAAAGATTTTTTTAACCATCCACCTACAACTCAACCCCTACTGAAATTTGTGTGTTTTAATCACAAAATAAAATAAAACAGTATATGTTATATACGAACACATAATTTAAAAATTTGCAAAGCGGGTTATTTGCTTTTATAGAAACGAACCTTGATTGAACAGTAAAAAAACTCCAGTATTAGCAAAGTTAACAAAAGAAAATTTTTAAACAAGATGAAAATTTTTTGACTGACAGTCCTTGCTTCGCCTTTTCATCCTATTTAACAAACGTGCAACTCTTGACAATATATTCAATTTTATCTGTAAATCACATTATTATCCATTCTTACGGCATTCCTAATGTATTCGTATATGCGAGATAAAACGGAGTAGCGTGAAGAACACAAATTATGTTGGATAAAGAAAGATAAATGAATGGCGTCTAGGGAAATATTAAATCTGCAATAAGTAGAACTATTAAACTCTTTATAACTATAATATTATTACCTAGACAAATATATATATTAGAAATGTTAAATTGACACTTCCTTTATATTCCTATTTAGAAAACTTGTTGTCAGGAGCAAAATTAATTAAAACACGTTATTAAGCAAAAAAGACAAAGACTTTAGACTTACTTATTGAAAAATATAAGGATTTTGATAAATAAATTGCTTGTAGAAATAAAAAATACACTTTTACAATGAATTTACAGATCGATGAACAAACAAATTAAGGACTTTACAGATTATAAAAAAAATCGAAGGAATGAGACTGTGAAAACAAGATTGTCTTTTACACTTTTAAGTCGACTTATATTTGTAATATCAGAAAATTTTTATATATGTATAACGTTTTATCTATACCTCATATACATATGAATAGGTATAATATATATGTATATGTATATGAGTAAGTATGTGTGATGGGTTTATAAATTCAAAGCAGAAAATACCGTCCAACTTCTCATAATTAGATGTACGAGTACAAGAATGCTGCTTTGCTTTTTCCCGAAATGAAATATGACTAATAAGCATATCAAATGTACACATATAGTTAATTAAGCGACAATGGTTATACCACAGAAACTCTACGTGGGGCAAGAGAATAGACACTTTGCTAATAAGTTTATGAATAAGAACTTCCTACCAACGAATCCCGGCATATTGTATTAATAAAACGTGTAATACCGTAATATGTATGTATACATATAGGTATTTATAAGTAGGAATATTTATGGAAAAAATAGATGTGCAAAAACTGTTCTTTTTGCATCAATTCAGTTAATTAAAGCTAATTTTCCACAAACACAAATTCATTTAAATTTTTCAAACTATTATTTTATTGAAATAAACAATAATTGTGTTAGGCATTCCGGGCGAGTAAACCAATTGAAATAATGGATCACTATTGCATTAAATATAATTAGTGAATTATTGCGTTCTTTGGACAACAATATGCATATGTATTATGTATATCTAGTTATTAACTCTTTATACAAGTAAATAATTGCACTTAAAATAATAAATGTACGAGATTGGGAAATTAACGAGGAAATTAATTAAACTGCACTCAACTAGAAAACAAAACGGGAAGCATCATTGTGACTCGAACTTGTTCACCTATTGTAAAAATAAAATTATATTTCCAATAGAAAATGGCTTTAATTATATAGTTAGCTTTAATTAATATTAACTCCTGTATTACTCAAAAAGAATTGAACGATTCAAATCATGTTTAGGTCGGATATAGACGCATAAATAAAAACTGGACGAAACCATTCTAACTCTCTCATTGTGTAATAGCTATATAAGGTTCACAATTTGAATGGCACTTTGACATTAAAACGAATTGGTATTCCACAATTTCTGTGAAAGGTATACCAGAAATATTGAAAAGTAATCGAAGTTTCTTCTTTGCAGGAATTGATTGTTTTTTACGTGTTTGACTAAGTAGGCATGTATGCAAGTCTGGCCATTTTACCTGCCATTCAAAGTTTCCAAACCACATCAGAGAGAGGAACGCTCCAGTTAGTTTACCGACCATAAAATGAAAAGATGGTAATCACATCAAACAGTACAGCGTTTGATGATGGAATTGCCGTTGTCGCCAATGTTACTCTAAGTTCCATTTAAATAAAAACAAAAATTGAACTGCAGAATAGAAAATAATTTATTTAAAATGAATATGCAATAATACCATTGCATATCAGAAATGGTATCTTAAACCATAAAATTGTGTCACATTGAATTATGTAGGAACATAATCTTTTTGACTGGACAAGAAGAATGAGACAAATAAAATTTGTTAAAGCAATTTCCATCTAAAATAGTGACACAACAAACGATTAAACAAATACAATTAAACTGAA
This sequence comes from Silvanus unidentatus, assembly GCA_963930825.1. NCBI lineage: Eukaryota > Metazoa > Arthropoda > Insecta > Coleoptera > Silvanidae > Silvanus > Silvanus unidentatus. The sequence goes on from OZ005760.1 coordinate 2,758,453, forward strand.
ATTCACGGAGCCTTTAACATCCACTCAGTATCCTCCTCCACATGGATGAAATTTTAAATAAAACAATGGGTTCGTGGACGATCATCCGTCATTTTGACCGGAACGGCTTTTCTAACAGAACACAACATTGATTTAAACCAAGATTAATTGTTAAAACGTACGTCAATAGCATGAAAAATAAGGGCATGTAAGTATATACGTCACACAAAATTTACGTAGGTATATATTAATTAATTAATAGCAGAAAAACAATTTTTAATTACCTCTCATACTTAGTAGAGCTACAACACACACAAGCAAAATTAATTTTCCACTAGAAGTGTACAAACTAACATTTACATTTAATTGGGGATGATTTATAGTCGATATTTATATAAGAAATTTGCATATTTAACTTTATGTATATGCGTTATATATAACAAACCCAGAAAAGGGAAAATACCTTTTTGCCAACAATGACCCCTTTAAATTATCTTAATTGCCCAAAATATTTCTGTTTATAAAATATGTTAATCCTTAATTTAATTATCAATGCGCCTGTAAATAATTTATCCATGAAATTGTCTCTCTATAAACAGGGAAGGTTCGGTTCAGCCAAATAAACTTTGTTTTTAGCCTGCCAGCTACTTTCCACTTCTAATTTCTATGCTAATTACAGTGCGGTTTATGGAGTGCGTGTATACGTTCTTTTTTCTTTGATGAATTAAAACACTAATTCCCTGAATAATATAAAATGGCACGTTTCTGTATTGTGGAAACTTTTGCATTAGTTATGCTTTATCTATCACCTTAATGTAAACGTCCCAAAAAATCTATACCGATGAGAGCTGGAAATCTATTCCTATAAGGAATAGATATCATACCTTATAGTAACATATACATATGTACAATGGGATTCTAAGAAAATATTAAAGAAATATAAAGATATTAATTCCACTAAAAGCTGTTCTCTTTTAACTAGAAATTAAATTACACCTCTATATACATAAAACGATATAGATAAGTGAAAAATTACATTTCATATGCGCGCACTTTCTTAAAACTTTTGACGTCTTATTAAAAAATATGGAATTAATTTTAAAAGGAATCTAGGCGAAATTGTAATGTAAATGCAATCGTAAATTTATTTATTGAACTCACAAGACCTACATTCTCTGGAGTCAGTTAATTCCGACTTTAATTAATATTAAGTGCAAAGTAACTCTGCTAAAAGTGCAATAATATCGTACAACACACTTGGTGGTAATTTTACAACAACTGAGTTGAAATAATGTTTATATATTCCGGACATGTGCATAGGGAACTTGCAATTAGTATGCAGAAAGTGTTTATATCAATCCAAAGTTCAATACAAACCTAAATAATCGAAACCACAACGAAATTCGAATTCTTTCCAATTTTGTATATGGGGGTTGTTTTTCGAGTTTTAATAAATATCCACAGATTAAAACTCGAAAACGAAAATTAAAAGCAAACAAAGAAGTGGTAGGTAGCAAATGGTACATAGCACCTGTGTATAATATGGCGATTTAGATACTTTGTAAGCGTTGTACACGTATACTACATTATTACATTTGTCGCTGAATATCCTATAACACCACACCTTCTTGTAGTTTTATATTAATAAAACACAAATAATGTAACTACCAGTAAACATAGGTACACCTACAATTTTCCAGAAAATGAAATACAAAGTGACGTTGAGAAAGCTTGTACCATTTTAATATAACTTATATAAATAATTCATTTTCAACATCATCATACAAGAATAAACACCGTATTCTAGTATTTGACTTAATATAATGACAAAGATATGAATCTGTACCATTTAAATGCAAACTTATTTTCCTTGTGGGAAAAGAGAAACAAGTTAATGGAAATGTATAACACCAATGGGTGTTGTTCGGTTCCATTCTGGATGAGAAGATTAATTTCAAGCCTTCACAATAGATTAACACTTACGGCAAAAATTCTTATATCAAACAGAGGCATTAACTACCAATTATTAATTATAAGGTACATATAATGCTACCTACATACATATACATATCCATAATCACATTAAATTCAACATTTTTTGCGTGTTTCTAAATATGTCCCCTTCAGCAAACTTCTTTGTTTATCATTCTTGACTTCGTTTATATTTTTTTTTTCTCTCAAAAAATAACCCAAAATCTGATGCGTTAATTAAAATGATAAAAATAATTCGTTTCGGATTTTACGGTTTTAATTAAAATGCTAATTCCGCGAATAAAAGAAATAATATAATCAACACTCTTGAAATAAAGCATTTCAAAAGTTCTTCAATACTCCCTTACTTTTTAAACACAATTCACAAAATGAATTTAGGGATTTTCTTATGTGTATATATTGAGAACCGCATTCTCTATTTATGCCCGAAAATCTCAAACTAAAATTAAATTTAATCAATTCGTAAAATAATTGGCAATATTTTTGTGAGCAAACCCCAATTGGTTTTCGGGATACACATCTATAGAGAATTAATTTCGGAAGTTTATTGTGCATTCTATGGAAGTTGTCAGTGTGTGGAGCTTAGCGGTTCCGTCGATGCTAAAATCTGCCAAAGGCAGGCAAATCCGATGCTGCATAGACCTCACCATTACTGCAGGGACATCCACACACATTTTCCAATACATCCAATAAACACATCTGTTATCCTGTGAGAACTATTACCAATCACTGTCTAGGATGCTGTGATGGTCCTAATTCAATCGCCACCGTTTGAATCTGTGATCTCCTCTTGAATAAGACACAAAGAACAAAAAATTGACTCTGTGTAATTAATTAAAATACAAGAGTCTGTCACTCTTATTTAATGCGAAAATTAATACACCAAAACATAAATCTCATTTTTAATTTTAAATTAGTGTAGCTATTATGGGCTGTTTTCATAAAGTAATAGAATTCATCTTAGTGAGATATATACCTACTTGATTAATTAATTGCCACAATAATATGTTTGAAAAACCAATTTTTACGGTATCGTAATTAAATGAACATGTACAAAATTACCAGTGCATGTCATGTTTTTTGTGTTATAATTAATTCCCAATTGAATTGATTTTGGAAATAATTCTTGAAATCGTATATTAAATTAAATCATTTCCTAAAAATATTGCGTTACTAATGGCCTATAAAAAAGTAATTACATGTTGGAAAAGCTCAATGTCGCATTAATATGAGTACCCATCAATTCTTACATAATACATAAACAACTCACAATTTAGTTTTTTACTGAAAAATAATTGAAGCTGAGATGCCCTTATAAAACATCCCATGTTGGTATAGTTTACTAAATCATTGCTTTTGATATGACATATTTAATTAATCCAACAAATACATATACATATGTACATCTAGATTCTAAAATTTCTTGAGTATTGGGTAACGAACCGTTTATACATACAATAATAATCGAATTAAATACATAATTGCTAGACACCATGTAATGAGTGCGAATCTAATATCACCATCATTAATTAAACTTAAAAATAAAAACATTATGAAAATTCCCAATTGCCAAAAAACATGATGAATCCACAAATTTAGTTACCAACAAATTACCTACAATTCTAAATAAACTATAATACAAAAAATAATGCACACACAAAATTATATTTATTTTATTCTATGTGTATGTAAATAAATGTATTAGTATAAAATATAAAAATATAAAGTATAAAATATCGATTAATTAATTTTTACAGAATTCACGCCATCTGGTGCTAGAGAGAAATATTTTAAACTGAAATCCATGAAAATACTGAAAATCTACTCTACTTACTGAAAAGCCCACTGAGCTTTGAATCCATCTAGTGGATACTACACTGTACTACTAACTCTGAAGTGCTTTTTATATTAGCAAGTTTTCACAATGTTTCAAAACAGTTTTTAGTCGAAACGGCTAAACAATGGCTTTTGTACTTGGTGGTAGATGTCACTTACAGCTACAGTAAGGGTAAAATTTACATTTCAATTCTATACATACGCACAGAATTCAAAATACATGTATTATAAAAAAAAATAAGGCAATTTAATGACTAATGATTAATAATGGAAACACCTATAGCAAACAATATTAACGATATTTAAAATATGCAGATGTAGATACTTTCAAACATTGAAATACCTACGTTTTATATCAATTACATAAAACTACTTGTACAATAACATTTTAAGTGTACAAAATGCAAGTACACTTGGTAAAGGTAATAATTTATATAAAAAAAAAAGAATTCGTACTAAACCTCCATTTTTAAGTGAATTATATCCAATGAAAGACCATTTTACCGAAATAAAATTCTACCAAACCGAGACCGTAACTACTAGGGTACATTCTCCTAATAAGATCCCCACAGCATGATGTGTTTCATCCTACATTTAGACACTTCCTTAAATTTATTTCGAAAAATTAAATATATTCATACCACAAAAGTGGCCATTTAAAGTACGTGCATGAACTTTATGTTGACTTGGTTGCTTTTACTCTTGTGGCATTTGGGTTTTCAGGATAATCTTTTATTTAGATGCTTGGTTGCTTTCTACCATATAAGCTAGACAAAGTCATTTCTATCTCCAAATTACCATTTCAAAATTTAATCACGGTCACAAACCTCCGCTAGCCATATTAATATTAAATGTTACATCACATGTGTACACAACCATAGAAATTCATTTATATTCACGCAAAATGCATACATCATAAACTTCGTTCATGTCCAGTCAATAGCTCTAAAAATCCATTGTAATAATTCACGATTATTTATACCTTAGTCTATACATACATTACAATTTCAAAATTATCAAATTTATAGCACACAATCTGGGATATAGCATTTTTTTTAAGTAAAATGAAAATGAAAATCAAGTGTCCTTTAATAGCACCCTTTACAACGGATATTGATTTTCATTTATTGTTGTTTGACAAAGTAAATTAACTTGCTAAAATATTAAATTAGAATTAGTTGATATACCTTAGGTAAAAGGCGTACGTATTATATGTCTATAAAGTGCTGAAAATTAAAGCACTTTTCAATGTACAACTTCCCTTCAACACTCTAACGATGGCCGTTAACACAAATTTTTCATTAAAATATAACATAACAACATACCTACATATTTTCAGATACATATCCGTGTGCAACTTTAAAGCATACCGTGTTGGATTCCAAATGTATTTAATTAAATAAAAACCTTTCCGTCGTAAAACAATTGGGAACCCTTTATACAATTTTATGTAAAAGCAGAACAAGGTATAACTATACACATACATGTATATGTGTGAATTTTCAAAGTGTTCGCCTTTATGAATTGTTTATTATTCATGTGCTTTTGAAACTTTAATATGAATATGAAGTTTCCAATTTTTATTTTCCAAACTCGATTAAATTGAGAAATTTAATGAAAATTCACAAATTACTCTTTTAACTCTGTGATATTTCTTGATGAAAATATGTTTCGATGTTTCATAATTACAACAAGATGGTATATAAGAGACCCTAAATCGTTGGAGAGGGCCAACACTGAAATTGATCTTTAACTCTAAAACCCCTCTCTCGCCTTAAAATCTCATCCCTTGTAATTATAAGCTGACTCTAATGATACTTCTACAGACACACAACTCTAAGTTCCGTTACGATGATTTCATTTCAGGCCACACTCTTGAACCCAACGCCCAACGGCATAATTCATATTAGCAGTTGATTTATGTCTTCAGGGGGCTACAGAGGAGGTGTTGCACAATAAATTGATCCACCAATGTATATATCTATATCATCCACATACCATGTAACTATTAACATTGTAAGTACATCATACATTCGTACATCCCAAGATTATAATGCACGTATTCAACTAATCCCGCAAATTTGCAATCAAACACACACGATATACATAGGTATAACTCAAGCTTTAGGTTGAAATTTTAGATAGATATAATTAGAAATTAGAATGTGTCATTACCTATATAATAAACCTTATTATACCGTACACTACACATCGTACATTCTAATTAAGGCCCGAACCCCAAAACTCCAAGCAAGGAAATTACAAAAAAAAACATCTTAATATCCTGTAAATTATTTTATTTGCGAAGCGTTAACGTGCGACTTACAGCTGTTTTTAAAAGTAACCCCTGTAATAGTGGGTGAGTTGTTGAAAATACTATGCCCAAGGGATGTAAGCTTATATGTATATCTATTTGTCCCCACATGTTACACAATCTCCGTCATGCATACAATATTAGGCAACAATGAAAGCATCCTGTGCACTTTATAATTACATTCTAATTTTATATAATTGCCAAAGATAAATGTTAAAATTAAAAGCAAGCCCTCCGACTGTCTACATGAAAAAGGTTTTATGTGTATATATCCATTTATTATAGAGCAAAAGCCATATTTGCTGCTGCATCCCATCACATTTGTTGACGGAATAATAAGTCGGTGTATATGCACTTCTATGTAATATAATATTATTACGTGAATCCCACCGTTCACGTCAACCGCACACACTTTTAGTTTTTTTATTTCCTTCACCCATTTTATCCGCAAAATTTAATGCAATAAATTTTACGTGAAAAGTCAATTGCGGAATGTAATACTGTCAATCAAGTAAAGAAGGAGTATACATATAATAGATTATTATTAGATAGAAAATTTTTCACCAAAAGTTTCTTTTGCAAGAGGGTTTTTTTTTCAATAAACTTTGAGAGGAAAATATATTATATGCTTACTAAGCGTTATCTGAATAATGAAACTGAATAATTTATTTTGATGCAGAATTTTTATCAGTTCAATATCTTATTAATAAAACACTCATAGCACATATACACTTTTACAAGATACGTTTAAAATAGCATCATGAATTCAATAAATTACATCTGAATTTCAAATCCTTATATTCACTCTTTAATAACAGCTAATAACTTTTTGAAAGCAGCACATAAAATCCACCTTAAAAATGTTAAACAACCATCTTTGAGTATAGGAAAACGGGAACAACTTCAAAATGAATTCGTTTTAATTAGAAAAGACTTTATATAAGAATGAGAAGCGCTCTGAAAAAAATTTTAAGAAATATATACGTGTTCGGTTGGCAGACACAATACGATTAATTAAATCTTATATTTTGCAATTACAAAGTATTACGCATACAACACATAAAAACTTTATCCTCATCTATAAAAGCCCTTTCAAGTGTCATCTTTCATTCGAACAAAATTAATTTCCGGTCCGAAAAGCTATTGAAGCCTAAGCGAAGTTTACTAGATTACACCACGAAAAGCCAAAGTCATTTCTTAATAAACATCATTTATTATAATACTAAAGTACATATTTTCATTAAACAGTTTAGCAATTTAATGGGTACGAAGATCTCTGTAATTATTTCTAATTTCTTATAACATGGCGATTAATGCAGAAAACAAACTCCGTCTGTTCATTAAAGGATATATTATTAAAAATTAACGATGTTATTTGATACATTTCAAGACATTTAAATCAAATTGGGACTTACCTATAGGTATAATGATGACAAAGAACCCGATATAAGTAATTGATTCATTATAATTCGGTAAAAATCGTCAACAATAATTTGAAATTGGAAAACTTATTAGATAAATTAGTCATAATGATAATTAAATTTGTACTTTTCTAAATGAGAAAGAAAAAACCGAATTTAATATCTTATCCTTTAAGTATAGTTAATGGACGAAAAAACAAATTTGAAAAGATTTTCATTTAAACCGGATGGAATTATCACAGAATTTAAAGTCGTTGGAGTAAAATGGCTCTCATTTAGATAAATTCTTTGTGCTGTCATAAAAATATCACAAGCCACTAAGATACATATAACGAAAGCAAAATGGCTAAATGTTTAATCGTACTCACAACCTAATCTTCATCAATCATTTTTTTTTTCACCTAAATGTATCTAAACTTATAAATACATAATGTAAAATGTGTATATAAATCAAATACTTTATTTACACACTCTTCCGTTTTCTTAATTTTCTTTCGTTGAGAATTTTTTATTCTTGTGCAACTGTGCAATCGCTTATTTTGTTAATTTAAATCAATTAGACTGGAAGTTTTAATTTGTTTCATAACGGTAACGACGACTATTTAAGGCGTATTTTATAATTAAAACAAATTATCTGTCTTACTGAAATAAGAATCACTGCATTTTCCCACCATTTCACACTTGGAAAATTCTTACAAGGTAAATATTACATTTCTAAGCAACTAATGATGCTTTTAAGAAAGGATGTAGAAAAAATACACCTAATACAATTTGTATATAAACTACGAACGTGATGTCGCTAAATAATGAACATGCGATTTATTTTACTCTCCTTATATCCATGTAAAGGTATCTAATTTGTGAAAGAGACGTGCCAATCCAATTACCCGTTATTGATAATTACATCGCGAAACTGCTTCAACGATATTCTGTCGGTATCATAATCGAATTAAAATATCATTCAATAAATTAAAAGCCCTACAAGAATAATTACAAATTCAACAAAATTCTATCTACTGAAATATTAAGTCTAAGACAAGGTAAGACAACATTAGCAGTTGAAATTTCCAAAGGAAACTCACTCATCCTTTATATATACACTAATAACTTCCTTAACGTACAGTGTCATACTGGAAGAAAGTTATGCAAATTTCTCATAAATTATTATAATTCGACATAATGTTATGCAGGCATATAAGATTTTACATTTATCTACATCATATAGGTAACTAATTAAGATGTGAAACAGAAATCTAAATTAACAAACCACTCGACAAACCATTAAATATGCATTAATCAACCAATGCTTATTCCTATAAGAATGTTTTTCAACAATTTATTACTGCAATCGTATGTAATTGGAGATTTCAATCAGTCTGTGAAGTTTGTGGTTTTGGGGTTTCTGTGTCGATCGTTTAGTATAGTTCTTTTCCAGAAATTTAATCACTACCTCTTGCTTAACCACTCACCACTCCGTCTAGTCATTGCAAACCGTTAGGCCAAACCAATGGCTATTATATGTCTTTTATCTTCTTTATTGTTTTCTTTTGTCGATTTCAGACTTTTAATGGATTTTATTACAAGAATTCTTGTGAAAAACAAACGCTTAATTTAATCCAATGATACCACAAATGTTTCTTTCAAAATACAAAAAACTTTTATAAAACTATCTCATACCTTATGGTAAAAAAGAAAAATATGCTATATGATATTATTTAACTGGAAACGAGCCAGATGGAAATAATGAAAACATTTTCACTTAAGTGCAACATGTGAATGACAGTGGCAATTGTCCCAATTTATTACCGCTAAATTTGTTATACTATATCAAGCCCTATATTACGATTATAATAACACATTTACCACGATAGTATAACAAATTATTATATAAGAATGAATCTTCATAATCGTACAAAATATATGAGTTCTATTTGTCAATTAAAGTATAGCAAGTTAGGTACAATATTAATAGCAAACAATATATTATATCTTAACACTTTTTGCTTTGACGATTAGTTCCTCTCTATTCCCAAACATATTTCACCCTTTCTTGTCAAGTTTCGAACAATTTATACCATTGTGGACATCAGAAGGCAACGTGCAATAAATCAAATAATCTAACACACACAGAAACAACCAGAATCGATAAGAGAAGAGAAACGCCATTTTTTACCTCTAAGACCATAATACCTACTTTTCAAAGTTACAGTTTGGATTGAGAAGATTAACAAAATTGCCGATTGATTAATAATCTAGGATTTAGTATAGAATCTATTTTTTCTCAATATCTATATGTATATCTACTAACAATCTAGATATAAATCGGTACATATAAATAACGAAAATTAATTGTTCTTCAAAAGAAATCTACAACACGTAAACAGAAAAGCATGTGTAAGTTATTCATGAAAGCCCATCAGTTTGTCTATAGAAGTTATAATACAGCTTCATGCAGAACTCGACAAGTTGAAAAGCTCAACAGCATACATATATAGTTTGTTTATTCAAAAATGAAATGTGGATATAGCTGGGCTGCTGGATATATCAAGATTATTCACATAAACTGAGGGTACACAACCTATTCCAGAACTTAATACAAAATCAAAACTTAATAGAATTTCATCAAAAACAAAGATGTATATGTGAGGTATTATACAGATGTATAAATACATTTGTATGATAAATCGATTTGATGAAAAGCTTTATTAAAAAAAGAAACAAGTGTTTGTATTGTGAAACCCACGGAATAAGGATTCAGCAAGAAATTTGAATTAAAAAAAATCCAGTAAAACATCCCTTTTCAATTTTGATTAATTATTTATTAGTAAAGGTAATGGAAAAGTATAGGGGAGCCATATACTCTATAGCCATGAAATATAATTAAGTTTGTACCGAATTTGATTGGCAATGGTAATATATAAAAGGTAAAAGTGTTCACTCTCTGTGTGCGTTCCGTTCCTTCTCTCTTCTTCCATCACTCTGAAAAAATCCTATTACCATAATGCAGTCTCTTTAAATCAATATCAGGCTCATCTATTCTGGCCATTTCAAATGAATCCCAATATATGTATACACACAGCTTTTATAGAAAAGGTTGTCAACACATACACATCGCACAGACACAACCGCAGGCCTATATACACATTTCTGATCTCTTTATCACATTTTGCTATTTCTGTGTGAAGAATAAACGACTATTTTATCTAAGAGTCGAACTCGCCTCTTATATCTATCATAAAAATACAACATTTAAATCACTTCAAAGACATTTTATTCAACATTCATCAAAAAAAAACCTTTCGAAATATTTTTATATTTAAGGAATGTACCCAAAAGCAAAACAAGTTACTTATTGCAGTGCAGAGGGTTCGGAAAGTACGAAAAGCGAAACAAAGGGGATCCCTTGAGATTCAAGTGAATAAAAACAAATTTAGTAAAGTGTCAAGTATGCTACCCTCCCGTTATCAATATATTATGGAGGACCGAGTGGAGGACTGTATATTAGAACAGACTATATGGAAACAATAGCATTCAGCCAATATAACTTTTAATTCAATCTACAAATTTTCATTCCCAAAATTACGAGCAAAATTAATAACGTATTTCCCTCCATTTCTGTTCAAATGTATTTTTTTTAATTGAAAATCTGAAGAACTTTTTAACGGTCTCATCCATCAGACACTCAAAAGAGATATTGAGTACCAAATATTGTAGATATGTTTTAATAGATTCGTCGCTACACTATCGATTTTCGATGATAATAATTTTCTCGTGTACCGAATGAACTGTAAAATTTGGTTGGATATGAATTATGTAGCCTATTACAGGTTTCAGCAATATAAAATAGTGTGCCGGTTTAAACATTGAGAAATTTTAATGTAACATCACGGAAGGGAGTTTTATCTCTTCGACAAAGTTCGAATTATTATCTATATAGGTATGTAATACCAATTGTTGCTTTCATTGTAATATTAATCTTCTATATCAAATTATAAACTAAGTAACATAATAAATTACCATGATAACAACCATGCATTTATAATTAATATAACAACTAATTTTATATTTATTACCATCAACAACTCACAAACCAAAAGGCAAGCTTATAATTTTGTTAATGTGCAAACACAAAACAGATGATTTCAATTAATAGTTCATTAAGTTTTATACCAAAACACTAAATTGAACGCTATTTACATAAAGCCACAGTTTGTTAACTCGAATTAAAAGCTTGATTTATTAGGCTACATTTGTTTATATATGACAATGAAATCTGCTGTGTTTTATGGACACAATCAGCAACATTATCTTTTATAATACCGAGATGGAAAATAACAGTAAAAACTAGTTCAATTCATGAAAATATAGACATAACATACACCGAGCATACTATTAAATGAAGCAGTACATGTACGATCTTCGTACATGTGTTTACTTTAAATCTCAAGATATGCGATCAATAATATGACTTACTTAACATAGCCAAGTGTAAAATAAGTTTAACCTGATATCATGGTTAAAGACAATTTCCTGCCTAGATTAAATTAGCAGGTAATCAGTTTGCAACCAAGCTCTCAGATAAGCTTCTCTCCGCAAATAATGCGTCTTTTATGGAAAAGTCTGCATTCCTTGATGCTTTTCCCCACGTAAGAAAAATAATTAGAAATGACTCTTGATCTCAGTTGTTGTCAACTATGTAATAAATTGAATTATGCTTATACACAGAGTAAATTGAGAGAAATTCGAGGAGAAATTATTAGGTAATTTAAAATATTAAAAATTGAAAAATAACTAATTTAGGAAGATGGATAATTTTTTTTAATTTTGATTTTTGGAAACTATACATTAAAAACGATTTCATTTGACCCGACAGATGTAGGGTTTCTTTCCAGTCGTTTCGTAAAAAAATATTTTTCAGAATTCAGATATTTCATTTCCAGTTTTTTCAGAAAATGGCCGTTCAAATTGAATGTTTTTTGACGCAAATCGAATCATTTATTATACTTTGTATAATAAGTTTTGCATTTTCCAATACCATGCACCTTCCTAATTGTAATGGAGATATTATTCCTACATAATACCTATTTGCACGACTATACAGAGAATTGCACGACAACCTTCAGACATAAATGTGATTATTATTAATGCATGCTGATGAGAAAAAAAATAAATTTAGAATGCAAATAATTAACGTCCCCTCCACATATTTCCACATAGCAAACTAATGACGCCTGTCATTCAGCTAGTGGCTAGTGACAGTTCGCAAACCAAACGGAAGTTTATTCGTGAAAAATGTGATAAGATCATCATGCGGAAAAAATGTAATTTATGGTGAAGGCGCTAGGTCACACACCGAGAATATAAATTTTAAAACGTCAATTTTTTTACATCCAACAACCCCTATTAAAATCCATTTGCAATTTAACAAATTAAATTTTAAATTTAATTTCTTTAAAACATTAACAAATATAATTTACGTTATCTTCTTAAAAGTTTAAAATAAAGTTTTAGTTATACAACAATTCCTACTATACCTTATGCATATATTAAATATTTGATATAAAAATAACAAACTTTTCTATATTTCATTTTTCCTGCATGTAGCAAAAATTACTGCTGACAACTGTGTCACTGGCCAATCAAAATCTGAATTTTCAAATTTGAAACATTTGATTGGCCAATGACACAGTTGTCAGCAGAAATTTTTGCTACATGCAGGAAAAATGAAATATAGCACGAATGTCATCAGCCAATGAAAAGTCAGATTTTTTCAAATTTCCTGCTAAAAAATTTCATAAGCCGATGAAAAGTCCGAATTTTTCAAATCTGACACATGCGCGAGGTACCATTTTGCTACTGCGCGAAAAAATAGCGTATAGGTATGAATTTTTAATTAATATCTAATCTACTAAAAAAAACTATAATGAATGAAAATAAACACTTTTTACTACTCTTTCATTTATTACATGACGATTATTGATTGCTTTTTGTAACATGTTAATAGGTTAATACAGTTGAACCAAGTATTGGATTATTTATACAAATTAATAATACTTTATTGAACTATTTGTGTGATCTCCATAAACTTATTATATTATTTATTTGGTATTGATTATTTTAACAATAAAATGTTTGGTTGTTTCTGGGAATATGTTTTCGTAGCTGCTTCTATGTTAGGTATTTCATGAGCATCAAATGCTTTAACAATGCTTGTGAGGTATTATTAGACTTTTGGGAAATATAACTGACGTAAACTAAACTCCATATAAGTATACCTAACGTAAGTATTATACGCATAGATATCTAAACCCAAAATACGAATGTTATAATAGAATTTATAGCATTTTCTTTTAGGGCAAACATAATGATAAATAAAAGGCGCTTCCCTGTTTACATATTACTCGTATAAAAACGAAACAATGATCAACATGAACATATAAAACCTTGTTATATAAAATTCTAGAAAACCTTTTGACAACCCCCACTGAAATCATACCTAAGAAACAACTTATATGGATGCTACGTGATTTCTATATTTCTAACCAAACTGTAGCACGTGTGTATAAGAGAAAAATGCTGTATAATTTTGTAAAACATGCCACATTCGCAACACTACATCCATAAAAATGATGTTTATAATACGTACGTATAAAGACATTCAATAATAAGTTGCTAATATAAATCGAATTCGATTTAATCTAATGTCAATAAGCGGTATTGAATATTGATTATGTGTTTGGGTAAGCAATCCTTCTCCATTTTTCATCATAAAAACATTTTTCGAAATTAAAAATCCCCAACATCCACAAATCATGAAGCTGTCGTTATAAAATTTTCATATCCTACGGGGGACATTTGGGGAAAAAATCAAACGAAAATAAAAAAAAACTTAAAATAAGTGTTGCCATAAAACATTTTCCACCCTTTCTCTCTGGAATACGTATCACACATATACCACATACTTTGGATTATATAGTATTTCAGATGATATCATTCTGGCCGAGTAAATACGACATTCACGTAGGCAGTACGTTGCTAAGGACAACATCAAATCATCAACGGTTCAGAGATTTTCATCATACTTATTTAGGTGTAACTACTTATTTCTACACAATAAACATTGGTAAAATGATCACTAGTAATTAGCTATAAGAGTAAACATTTATCTACATATGTTAATAAAGCAAGTATGCATGGAGTTAGAAAACAAAGAATTTCTATTCTTCGAAATAATGGACTTATAATAGTCGAAAAATTATTATGTTGGGAAAGAACATAAAATGAGAAGTTAGCCCTAATACCAAATACATTTTTGTAACTTTTCAATACTTCTTTATTTTGTTGACATGACATTCAAATACTCCAAGAATGTCATTTTGCGCCTATCGATGTGAATTCAAACCTCTCATAGCTAAAAAAATAGGGACCTGTCCTGTGCCAGATTAAATCCGAAATATATCGGTTTTAATTACTTTAATTGATTGGAAATAAATATCAATTAGGCCAGTATTTTTCGATATAATACCAAATAACAAACGGAAAAAATAAGTAATTTTAATAAACATTTTAAATTTTGGACTCGATTTGAAGTATAATCAGCAAGAGAAAATTTATCTCTTTTTAACATGTGCTAAATGAATCTTCTTATTCAGTCACTTTATACTTTTCTAAGTTCTAGGCTAGAAATGTTGAGTATTTTGGTTTAGGTTGTCACTTTCAAACATGCAACTAACTAGATAATACAGAATACGTTATCTTGGCCTATCTTATTATTATGTACATATCATTTTCAGTAAATCTGCTTTTGTTTTATAAAAACATCTGCCTCGACATTCTCGCATTGCAAAAATCTCGTTTAATAACTTTAAGTTAAGTTTTAAAAAGTTATGAATAAATCGTAAAACGAATAATAATTAAAAAAAACAGCTTGTTTAAAAAAATATTAGTTAATTTTCCAATTATTGAAATAAATCGAATTAATCCCTTATACCACTCGCCAAAACATAGCTAAAATCGTCAGTGAGACCGATTTTTGGTATTAAAAGTGGGTTAGTACCCGGTATTAATTAATACCCGCGCTTGAGAATACCACCACAGGAACAACTAATCAAAGAGGCTATTTTATTAAATGACACATAACGCCATCATTGCCAAGTCTATTAGCTCTTATAGATTATATACGATTCCAATTCAATCCATTTGAAAAGCTTCCATACATGAAATTCTACGATCGACAGTGAAGACAGGATATTTACACATAAACCGGATATTTTATACAAGCTAGATGACATTTCAGAAGGAAATTATAGTCAACTTCAAGAAGTTTATTAATCACAAAACTCTATATAATCTCGTACTGCAACAAGTATTATCTGACACTGATGATAAAACACACATTGTAAGTGGGTATCAAATTTCAATTGTACATAATAGCCATTTGCGTTATTATGTCACTACGAGTTCCGTAAAACCACATCAGTTAAATTGAAACACTGCATACATGTAACATAACATATCCTGCAATAGATTTGCTCATTAGACTAATAATTATAGCGTACTAGCTACTCGTAACATATAGCTCAAAGCAAATTATACTCGTTCACACGTATGTATATGTATAGAAGGTAAATTATTAACAGACTATTGGAATTGACCTCGGGAAATAAAATTCATAATTTATTGATAATTTAAAATAAACAATTTTATATATTCGATGTAATATCATTATTTCATGATAAAACTTCATTATTTGCTAAATTCTAACAATACAACATACGATCGTATTAATACAGTCAGCATGATGCACGCAAACATTTTATAATACTCGTACCTATTCAAAAGACTATCTGTTGAAATTAAATAAACTAGTCAAACTTATTGAACTATGGATAATCTAAAAAGAAAACTTTTTTGTTATATAAAAGCATCTATAATATTCTTTCTCCAGATCAATGAGTGAATGTTAATCCATCAATTCAAAACAGAAAGTTCGTATCCTTCCAAATAATTCACTTCTTTCATTCAATTCAGGGACAGTAATTTGTCTTTTACTTATAAAAATTATCTCTAATAGCCACATTATAATCATTAAATATTCAAACGAATAAACCTCGCAGCTTAGTTTAACTTCCGAACAAATCCTAAGAACTGCATCCTCGCAGTATAATATAAATAACAAAATAAAAACAAATCATGTCAACAAAAGCAAGGGAGAATGTTGTTAAAGTTAAGCAAAATTGAAAAGCATAAAAGTCTTCCTTAAAAACGGATGGAACGAGAAAAATCTGGATTTCCTTTTGATAAATGCAGGAGTGTAGTGAAGTTTTCCTTTGTTATATTTTAAAATAATGCATTAAGACCATATTTTACTTTTGGATTCACTTTGTTTTTATTATCGTTTGCCTGAATAGCAATTAAAAAATAATACAAAAAAATGTCACTGTAGTTTTAGTACGTGGATAAAATTGACGTATTCTAAAATCACTAAACCATAAAATTACCTAATGCAATTAAAAATTAGAAATAGACAAGTTACGCTGGTATTACCTAAGCGTTCAATACACGTTCAATAAGTCGGTAATACCATAAACCCAATATAGAAATAAATAAAATGTATACCATAATTTCATTGTCATAATTGTTACACAGTTGAGATTCTGGAAACCTCATATGCATATGAATTATGCAAAAAGCTCGGACTAACTGAAAATAGCGCATATGCATAAGCCTATCTAATATCCACACACTACATCCATAACCAATTAGCCAAACAATTCTGTTTTATTGGCTACTTGTAATCCACATAATATTATTAAATCGAGTATTAAATTCATTGAAACTATCGGTAATTTGTTTTTAGTTAAGTTCATTTGTAATTCGCACTTATGTAATGAATTTATGGTGTCCATAATAAATCTCTTCAGTAAAATAAAACTAAATATACTTCTAAATATTTTAAATTCAAATGGTTTTCACAATACCTAAAGGAATTGCCATGCAGATCTAATACAAATATTAACTCCTACTTCAAGTATAAATACATATTTATAAACCATTAACAAATGTATAGAAAAATGAATTAGTATTTAATATTTAACATGAACGGAACAGAAACTATTTTCATTTGTGTACTTACATTACACTCATTCATATATTTGCCTTTTGCGACTGCATCTTTTAAGAGCTTTTATTACAGTTGTAAATATTTATTTAACCAGTAGGATTTAATACTACTAATCGACAAAGCATTCAATGAAAATTTACATTCACAAGGAAAGAGCGCACACAGTTTATACAAACCAAGAGAAGAAACTTCCGATATAAAATATAAAACAGGCGTCATATTCATGATGTATACTTCCGAAATGTTTTAAGAATATAAAATTAGCATTCTATACGTAATTGAATCCCTTCTTTACATTACATTATTAATAAACACCTTCAGATTCTATGAAAAACGCATGCATATGTATATGCATATACGGATAAACAATACAGAATCTTAAATAAAATGGAAATATATAAACAAATCAATATGTTCCTTTTGGGAATGAAAAACAACAAATAATATTGTATTTTTTATACCGAGAGGAAAAAAAGGTAGAGGTATATACATATATAAGCTTGTATTATCGATTTTATCATTATAATATAAAGCATGAAAAAGGGAAAAAAGAATGAAACACTCACACATACTTTGCCTTTGTATGGATGAATAAAAGAAATTAATAAATTTCCACTTTGGATGTAATTAAAAAATTATTCGACCATATGATTATTTCCGAAAGATATTTCAGTGAAAAAGCACAAAAAAAACTTTGACACACGTACTTTCCAACATAATACTTTCTCTTTCTCTATGTATACGTATTATATGTATAGGTATATAATGAAAAACTTTTTTCTTTCGCAAAACTAGAACTATAGAAGCAAGCAAACCCAACCAAACTTTTTGCAATTTCTTTCAAATATTTAATAAAAGCGAACACTTAATAAAGCTGAAAATGTGCCCTTTATTAGACTTACAAATCAGGATTAAATTTTACATAGTCATTTTTAAAAAACTTTCCACTTTCCAGACACATTCCCTCATACAAACTATCTATAAAACGTAATGTCAAGCTTAAATTTTACTTTTACTTTGGATTATCCAAGAAAATTGAAGTTGGGGATCTTAGACATTTCACTTTTATTGACATCTTTACTCTCAAAAACAGGAAATTGAGTGGACAGCAACAGAATTTGAAAGAAAACTGTCTTTTATTTACGAAGGTTAAAGTACATATAGGTATATGTATAGTAAAAGAACGCAAACATTTTATTTTTATACTCTTTCCAACGTTGTTGAAGTAATTTAATTTAAAATGCAATATATTGTGACATTGTTACAAATCCATATGAAGTTGTCTCCGTCTGCTCCGATCCACCAAAAGGATTCCATAGAAAGCCCACATACAAAACGTTAAACTTAAATTGATTGCACATATAAACTCAAAGTGTTGTATATCAGAGAGATTTTCCACAACTTCTAAATAATTGTCCCCCTTCATAATAAATAAAAGTGAATTGGTTCAAGTGAAATTTTACTCTTTATATTGTGGACCCACAAAGAGACTCCACTCAATGTATTATTCCCATAAAACCGAACTAATGAAATTGAACAACACAAAAACGGCTTGCATAATTTATTTTTACAACAAAGTGTTTTCATTAACTTTTCATTTCGTTAATAAAACAATAAACAGGGTGTGTTAATACGACAATATCTAGTTAATTTATATGTAAAGCTACCACATATAATGGTTTATTATATGGTATGTAGTAAAACGACAACCGGTAGCAAATATAGTGAGTGGATCAAACGGCTTTGTTTTCTCGAGCGCTCCAGAAATGTTTACAGTAGAATCGATTGTTGAGGGCCACACCTCAGGGTGCGGAGTTCCTCTCTCCCTTTACGCCTATTTATTGCCAGAAGATAAAGCCAATTTAGGACAGTGATATTCCACATTTGCTACCTTTTATCAATAAAGTGCAACAGCTTCTTTATTTCACATTGTATTCAAAGGACCAAATCCAATTAACTTCCCAACACAACACCGCGCTCCACTCTCTCTCTCTCAGTAATGTGTACATCAAATTTCCAGACCGTCCAGCAGCCCATGATGCTACTATATACCATTTTTAAACAATAACTTGATTATGGCTTTAATAAATTTTTCACCAGTATACATATACATTACCTACGTTCCATAAATGTTTTATGAGAGATATAATACAACAAAATTTTATTATTTAGTCTACCAATAAAGTGATTTTAATTTAACTCACAAAAAAAATTCATATCGAATCTATTTAATTTAGACTATAATTAGATTAGTTTTCGAGTGAAGTCACTCACTTATAATCACAATTTAATTATTACGATGGCTGCTCCTTTACAACATACCTTCTCTCTAGGTTATTGAATTATTGATCGAAAGATATATGTATATGAGACTTTAATAAGTAGGTACATACACGTAATATATCGTACATTTATGTACTTGAAAAAGAAAAATGAATCCATAGGTACCACAAATCACTTGACAAATGTTCAAAACACCCATCACAAACCAATAATACGACTTCGAACCCTCCTCTTATTCCACTCGACAAAAAGACAAGAAATTTTTAACAGGAAAAAAGCCATATCATCGTCATTATAAGGCTATTCTTTCTTTTTAATATACAGTAAACAACACTCTTATAACACTTTTATTGCGCACTTTTATACAACTCAAAAATGGTTTTGAAACGGAAACACACTTTTGATACTTCCTTACAAGTACCTGTCCTTCGGGATTGTTAGGGATTACAATGAACAAAAAAAGGCGTCATGGAAAAGGAGAGAAATGTAGCACGAGATAAATCTTTGGAAGTAAAAATTATTACCATCATTACAGTTAGCTAGACGAGAACTTTAATGCAAGAATACAAAAATAATTATCCGTAAATGTTGGGCGAACTCGGTGGGGGCATTTGCGGTTTTTAATTTAAAATAATGTTATCATATTAATAATTTACTTAGTTAAAGAGCTTTTTATTATTAAAATAGATGGATATTAAAATTTACTTAAAACAAAGCATCCACTCCAGAAATTTATCGCTCCATTTCTAAAAGGATGAACATATGTATATGTAACCCTTACAAAGAACCAAATTAACTAGGTTAAATTACCTTAGGTACATACACATATTTAAATTTCCACAAATTGGGATATCAGGTTATTCTGAAATTCACACAATTACCTGAGTGTGGGCTTAAAAGCCCAACTACTATTGAATTTCAAATAATTTCATGATGTAAAATGTTACAAGGAACAGTGTCTTTTTTACTTGTTGAATAGACATCATTTTTCAGCAATTACATATTTCAAAAACCAACATTTATTAATCAAACAAAAAGAAATCCCATTGTATATATACTTTTTTCAACTCCTAAGCAATCAATCGTTTTACCATTGTATGAAGAGTATTTATTTCAGTATACTGAAAAAATATAACAAAACCCAACTTGGAGCGATTGAATTCGAAAAATCGCAATATATTCGATAAAGTTCAAAGTATGGCAATATAAGAGTGTGTGTGCATATAGAATTGAAAAGCAGGCTATCAAAAGTTTTCAGAGGAGATTAAAAAAATGCATACATACATAATAAATATAATAAAAACCGAATAAAGCACACATAATAGAAAAGCAATTTGAATTGTCAAACAAAATGGTATGAGTATGATAAAGAACATAGTTCAAAAAAAGACTGTGTATTTAATTTATGTCACTGTACATAATGTTATCTGTTTACAGTTATTTTGAATAATTCATAATGGAGAATAGGAGAAAAACAAACGCAATATGCCCCAATAAAACAGGCATATTTAACAAAGTGTTGATTAAAAAAATCGGGGGAAGTAATTCCAATCAATTTGCATTCTGTATTATGCAAGAAAACGACACGTCAACAAAAATGTTACTGAGATAAGTGATAAAGACGATAAAGATGAGCACACGTTGATAATAATAATAATAATAATAATAATAATAATAATAATAATAATAAAGTAATTAACCTGAAACTCATTTCCAAGGGCTAATAAATCACCAATATTACCAAGACTAGAAGATTCAGTTATGTAAATTGCATTTTAAATATGTACCAAACTCATTTACACACTGCGCTCTCTCTATACATATTCACACAAAAGTGTAAATTAGAGGACTATTTAAAAAAACGTCACTTATCGCTTCGCGACGGGGTTTTACATTTTATGGAATAGAATTAGCTTTGCAAATAAGTCTAATGTGCGTCCACATACTTATTCGAATGCACACACCCAATTTTTCCAGAAAAGGAAATGTTTTATTATATGTATAATCTCAATAAATTAGACATATGAAGTTAATATTCATCCCCCTGGACAATAACGGAGGGAAAGGCTTACAGGTTTTGTGCTTTTCATCCCTCCCGAGCAAATTTTACAACATACAAAAAAAAAGACACACAGAACACATACACGAGGATAATAAAACGAACAACGTTTACTCCGGTTGGCTTTCGTCCATTCTTTAAAGCCATCGTTTTTACTGGTATATACGAAATACACACAATTTGAACCTGTATAAAGCAGGCAAACTGATAAAAAGGGACAATGTTCATAAAAAAGCATCACATTTTTTGGGCACTGGACCCAAACAAAAATACCTCATTGTTGATTTATTTTCAACTTGTGTATCACCATGGCAAGTATAGCAAACAGTAATTAATACAATGTTAATCCCTTATGGTTCATAAATCAATTTTCATTGTTTTTCATATTGCAATTTGAAAATATACGTTTTTCATTAAATAATAATGGCACAGCATATACGCTGCCTGTACATTGAACAATTTCAAATTTGTGTCAATGACAAATTAATAACTTTCAGTTTTTTTGTCTTTATGGTTGAATTATAAATGAATTAAATTAGAAATGATATTAGTGCTGTTTGTAATGAAGCTGTTAAATAAATACAAATAGACTGTTATCACAGATTTCCAATTGATAAGACAGGTAATACGTGTGTCTATGGAATGGTTTTTAAAACAACCTGTTCTAAAGGCACGTCACGCCCACAGGAATTTTTTGCAGGATGCAATAATTTGCAGTTTAGACAATATTTACGCATTAAACCGATTATAAAACCCATAAGCAAC
Source organism: Silvanus unidentatus (assembly GCA_963930825.1). NCBI lineage: Eukaryota > Metazoa > Arthropoda > Insecta > Coleoptera > Silvanidae > Silvanus > Silvanus unidentatus. The sequence goes on from OZ005760.1 coordinate 2,781,225, forward strand.
GAGCGTATAAATCATAATTAGTTTGTTGTTTACAAGCAGTCATAAAAGCGTTAAGTTTTGGTGGCTGGATACATGAACGAATGGGCTGGTAAACATTTGATGGAAAATAATAAATATTTAACAACATACCAATTGCAGGACTGTATTGACAACTTCCCTATTGGAAACTTGTCCGACTTCGATAAGTCCAATTAGAACAGCAAATTTTAGGCTATCATTCATAGCCATTCTCACCACTTCTTCGGGGTGCTTTATATCACTAAGAGGGGGTTTAGTTAAATCCGCCATTATGTTTCGTTTATTTAACAGCAGTTTACACAAAAAACAGATTTATTAAACACTATATTTACACAAAACACGGAATCTTCGCAAATACATGATAGCAGAATAAACTACTTTCTGCCATGTTGGAAAATGACAGGCCGGTCGCGACAGTACTTTGCCCATAGGGTTTTTTTTTCCTCACTGAAGACTGAAGGGTTGTACTGACACTGCGCTCAACTTTTGACAACTACCAGCTGATTGTTACATAACCTCACATTTTTTGTAGTTTAATTGTTGTTTTGTGTTTTTAATTTATTTTCTAGACAAATTGATAATTTGCCGTTAATTACACAAACATGGCATCTCCATCAAAAAAGTACATTGTCAAAAATTAATTTATATTGCTACTTTTCTAATGCACCATGTTTCAGATGCAAGAGACAAGAATATTTGGACTGGGATGAATATTACATGGCAATTGCTTTTCTTGCTGCTAAACGCAGTAAAGATCCATGTACTCAAGTAGGAGCTTGTATTGTAGATAAAGATAATGTTATTGTTGGACTAGGATACAATGGGATGCCAACTGGTTGCAGTGACGACGAATTTCCTTGGGGAAAAGACTCCATAGACAAATTAAACAGTAAATTTACGTATGGTACGTGTATGCTTTATGTTTATACCTAAGCTGTAATCATATATGTATTACTTGAATTTTATTGCAGTTGTCCATGCGGAAGTAAATGCAATATTGAACAAAAACATGATGAGTCTTAAAGACTGTAAAATGTATGTCGCTCTCTTTCCTTGTAACGAATGTGCCAAAGTAATTATTCAAGCGAAAATTAAGGAAGTTATTTATTTATCCGATAAAAATGCACATAAAGCAGAAGTAATTGCATCCAAGTTGATGTTTGACGCTGCTGGAGTTAAGTACTGGTTTGTACATGGAATATTTTTAACGGTATATAGATTTTAATTCAAAGTGTTTCAGGCAATATGAACCAAAAAATAAACAAATCACAATAGATTTCTCTGAAATTGAATGGAAATCTATCGATCAATCACCTTCAACACCAATGAAGAAATTGACTTTATGACGAAGAATTCGTGGTTTTTAAGTAAATTTACTCGCAATTGTTGTTCAATTAATTGAATATTTACCTACGATAGGTAAATTTAAGTGATAATAGTACCAAAAATGTTGGGGCTTCATTTTATTGATAATTTTATATCTTGTAATTTCAAATTAGTTATAGATTATTTGGTAATTTTGTCATTAACATCGATATTTAAATATAAGTTTTGCAGAACTCACATACATATTTACAATTGATTTATCAATTTATTTAAATAACACAACAAGAACAAAATAAATATATTGAGAGTTATTAATAGTAGTCATAGTCTCGGAGATTCTCTTCACCCCCTCTAACTTCTGTTAATGCTTCAGTCTGATTTTGTTGATAGTTTTGTGGATGCTCTTCAACAACAATTATGTTTTGTGGTGCAGGAGTTACCACATTTGTACCTTTCAAAGTTTCTGTCAATACATTCGACGATGTAGTTGTTTCAATTAGATTATGAGAAGCCGTAGTATATTCACTCAGTGGAAGAATGGTTCGTTCTGTAGTGTGTCTTACTCTATATTTGGCATGAAGTTTAGGAGCCTTAGTACTTGCTACAAAACTGCGTTCTTCTGAATTGTCCTCATATGAATCACGTTTAACTTGTTCATCATTTTCAGTATCAATTAGAGGCTCTGACCTTTGTGTACTAATCTCTTCCTCTTCAGTAAAACGATCTCGATTACGCGATTGTTCATATACTGGCCGATTAACGAATTTTATCTCTTCGCTGTCCATTGGTTTCTCATTATGATGTTTAATGTTTAAATATTGAACTGGACCTGTTGAGAAATAATTCTCTTCTTGTTCCGCACTGTTGATCGACTCTGGTGTATTTTGCAGAAGCGGTTTATTTTCTTTTACTTGTTCGTTATATTTAAATCCATTACCATGTTCAAACGGTAAATCAAGCTCTAAATTAATATGGTGTTTCTTCTTTGGTTTTTTAGGTTTCTTAATTTTTCGTTTCTTGTTTTTCTTTACTTTCTTTGGCGGACTATCTGTCTCTATAGTGTGTTCAACAATTGTGGGTTCCTGATGTGGTTGATCTAGAATATTAAATGGTTGCTTCGCCACAATCAATTCCGGAATAGTTTCGTCTCCCGCAATAATATCCTGTCTACGATTAGGACTATCTACGTAATGTAGTGGTCTTTTGTTTGGTCGGACAGTATCATAAGTAAGATGACTGTGACTACCATGATGGCCATGCTTCTTCCCGCCGCCGCCGCCTCCTCCGCCACCACCACCGCCACCAGAGCTTTTCTTAAATCCCCATTTCTTATGACCCTCTTTGTCTCCTTTCTTGCCATATTTCGAACCATGGTCATGATGCTGATCGTGTCCAGCTGCCTTTTTATGTCCTTTATCGTCATGGTGATGCCCTCCCTCTTCTTTAGCACTCTTCTTTCCATAATGATCCTCATGATGTCCACCTTTCTTATGTCCACCCTTTTTATGTCCACCTTTTTCATAATGATCGTCATGTTTATAACCGCCATGTTTCTCATGTTCACCGCCTTCATGATGTTCATCGTAAAATTCTTGTTTCTTCTCATATTCGTCCTTTTTATGTATATTGTGTTCCCCTTTCGTGCTGTGCCCCTTGCTATGTTTTCCTTCCTCTTTATACTAATAAATAAAAATTCAATTACATTTTTATTGTTCTAAATAGTAAATTTAAATTAAAATTCTCACCGAAGATCCTTTCTCCCCCTTTTCGCCTTTCTTATGTTCGCCATAATATCCATCTTCTTCGTGTTCCTTTTTCTTCTTGCCACCTTCGTCTTTGTATTCTCCTTTATGTCCTTCTTTGTCGTGATGTCCTTTCTCTTTTTTCGCAAACTTGTGCTCTCCTTTGTAACCTTTATCACCCTTCTCTCCGTGACTACCGTGGTGATCAGAATGATACTTTTTTCCTCCACCCTTTTCAAATTTCCCACCGCCTCCTCCGCCACCGCCACCTCCATGTTTATGACCTCCTCCGCCGCCACCTCCGTGTTTATGTCCTCCTCCGCCACCACCTCCATGTTTATGTCCTCCTCCGCCCCCGCCGCCACCATGTCCACCTCCATGGCTCTTATGACTCTCATGATCGCTAGCTTGGGCAACGTATTGAGCATTGTCCTCTGTCTTTGCATTGTCAACATCCTCTTTATTTTCTTCAACATCATCATCAGCCTCTAACAGAGTTTCATCTAAATCGCTATTAACAAACTCATCAATTTCATCCGGCTCCGGTTTTCCAGGCTTTTTCGGCACTTTTGCTCTAGGTTTTAGAAACGGACCTTTCGGACGGGGTTTGTCTTCCTTGGGTGTTTCATGCACCTTGTAATCTTCATGTTCCGGCAAATGTTTTTTGTGTCCCCCGTAGTTATAGTGTTCCACTAATGTACCATCTGGTGACTGATCGTAGTCCGAATCCTCTTCATCGTTTATTTTTACAACACTTACAGGCTTTTGTTTATTATAAGAAAAAGCAACTGGTCTTCGTAAAATTTTTTCCACTTTTTCACTAGCATCACTTAATGGTGTTTGATTTTCCTCCTCATAATCTTCCAGTTCTTCTTGACTAATATCATCAATCAAACTTTCTTCTTCAGGTTGATTTTTTACATCCTCGCTGGAATTATAAGTAATTGGCAATGCAACCCCAATTGGCGCGTGTTTTATTAATTCCACAAACACCGGTCTTGGTTCAGCCGCTGCCACTGCTAGGTCGTCAATTGGATCAACGACAGAAGAAGCATTTGGTACAACTCGAAGATGTACGTTATTGATTCCACAAAATATTACACTACAGATAAGAAACCAGCCATTGTGGCTTCTTATATGGAAACTTATTCCCATTTAGCACCTTTTTGAGAAAACTATGTTTGAATTAGTATTAACGACACTATACAGTCAAATGAGATCGTTGATTAATTTATATATTTATATATCTCGATATTACCTTACCACTAACTCCTTACAATTTTTTTTATGTAACAATATTATTGAAGTGGACAAGATTGTATTATCCATGCAATCTACCACAATTTCATTTGATTATATTCCCAGTTTCTAATCAATTGGATATATAGAATTTAACTCGTTTCACAGAACATAATGTAATATTTGATTTTATTGAAATGATCGTCATTTTAATACTTTCTATTAAAATTAGCGTGGCGCATCAAATTTTATAGTTCATTTCATATTTATTGCAGTTAAATGTATGTAGTGATGTAATAACTTTCTCTGGTTTTACACGATTATCCTTAGTTTAGACCTATTCATGTTATACAATAATTTATTTTAATAAATGTAACTTTTCATTAGTTCTTATTTATTACTCTTAAATTTGCATTTCAAATTGAAATCTAGTAAAGTTTGTTTTAAAACGTTGGCACTTCCTAGGAATATTCTTATTTTTCTGATTGATTGCGCATGAACCAAACCAAGACTGCTTTTTGCTGTTGTGGTTTGACAATACTTCATGCTCATAGAATTTTGTTTATTTACTTAAATCTCAAGTTATGTTCTGATTGTTGATTACTAATTGATTGTTCATCACACGTGTTGAAATTCAATTTCCATAATAATGGACCATTTAGCTCAAGATTTGTCTGTGGCTCTCGAAGAATCAGAATCCTGTGGTCCCATTGCTCTAGAAAGTGTCTCAGGAAAATGGGGCATTCGAAGGCGAACAAGATCAGCAGGAAATTTACGTAAGTTACAAATTATTATCCCATATACCACTTACAATTACTGTACTAATTAATCCAATATTTGTATAGACTTGTATATTGCAAAGTCGGGCGATAATCACAGCGATGACAGTACAAGCAGTAATTCCGAATTAAAAAGTGAAAAACATCGCAATAAAATGATTAGTTTCCATCAATCTGATTCAGATGATATGTCTTTTACTGTGGCAGTTGCTAGAGCCTTAAATCAGAGAACATCTCTCCGTATGAAGCATTCCTTTCATAATTTCTTGAGAGGTAGCTTGTTGATCAGAGTCTTCTTTGTACTGAAATAATGCAATTGTTTCGTATAGGGGTCAACCACAGTTTGGAAAGTGATTCTGTCAATGAACATTCGCCAGCCCGTCCAAATTTACGACGTAAAAGAAAGTTGAAACGAATGAGCATCGATGAGACACCAATTCCGCCATGTGGTAAACGTAAACGTTCCCAGAGACTAGAATTAGGCGATAACAATAGGACACATCGTCACGGTTCTCGTATTAAGCCACTAAATCAAAAGATTGTTGAGAAAATTGAGAAATTCTGTCAACCAACAAACGCCTTGGAAGATGTAAACACAGTCATAAATGCGGCAATTTGTTGTTTTCTATTAATGCGGATCTTGTTTTTTTTAGGCCAATTCAATGGAGACCCAAAGCATAGATGAAAACTGTGAGATTGCTAGCGAAAGTAGCATTAGTTGGAGTGGCGGTGAGGGGCACGAAGGAGATGACGAATTAACAGATTGGGCTCCCTCGATGGAAAACAACACGTCCGTAATTGACCAGCAAACGTGGTCTGACAGTGATCCACGAGAGATTCGAGCGGGTTGTCGGAGACTGCATGATGAACGACCGGGTTTTAGTATAAATACTGTCGCAAATGAACGTGTCTCAAAATTTCTACAAGATCCGACAAAAAATGAATTGAGAATTTATGGAAATGAACGAGATAAATTAGGTCAATTGGCTGCCCTATATTCTCTCGACATGTGGTTTGAAGGCCCCAGTTCGTCGATTTTACGTAAAACGAGTAGAACACCGTGTATGCAACCGACACAAAGACACCATAGTAGTCTTAATTCTGTTCATAAGAAAATTAGGACACACAGTCATGTTATATTTTAATTTTACGGCTTCGTAATCATATGTTAAGTAGGCATTATATTGAATGTTTTTTTTTCAACCTTATCGGTTATATTTTGAATATCATCATGACCATTAACCGATGTACAAACATACGTATGAAAGATTCGAGGAACTAAGTGATTTGCAAACAATTGATCATATAAACCAGAAATCAGGTCTAAATAATGAGAAATTTTGAGGTTGTTGACGATAATTTTGAGAAATAATGGTATCAAATTAGCGAAAGTGTCATGACCAAAAGTCGTTTATATGCGTGCTATTTAATTTAAAAAAGTTAATGTCTTTTAATTATAAATTATTCATAATGCGTCAGTAAACTGGATCACATTTCATATTTGTCATTTTGTACATTTGTTTATGAATAATGATTGAGAGCAATAATATTAAGCATTCTTTTAGCATAAGTTGTTCTGAAATGTTATTTTCCAACAGATTAAATTAGATTTTTAATTAGTCTATACTTAAAACAAACAATTTCTAATAGAAAAACTTTCCATTTGAAGATTGTGATCAATTTAATATAACAGGAAATTCACAAATATGGATAGTTTGTCTAAATGTGAGTGAATACCCTGTGATTACCACTTAGTTTATACTGTACTCGTCTTTCAACATTAATATGTCATACCATTATCAACTTACATATGTTAATTTCTAGGAATTATTTCAGTTTTTAATGTTAATATGTAATAGGATTTATTCCTTAAATCGCTTATTTAGAGAGGCGCAAACAAGAACCCAAAAAATTTGTTCCATTCATTCTATTTATAGTAAAGTCTGTATTTTTTATAGCAATTAAATGATATAATTCTTGTGTAAATAATTAAATTAAACAATTAAAGTATAAGTCGTCTAGTACAAAAAAATATTTTGTTAATTGATCATGTACAGTAATTTATTTGTAATAACTATTGTTAGAGACAACTCTGTTATAATTGTTTCATAATAGCATAGAATTAAAAGACCGTAATAGAAACGTAGCAATTTTTTTCATGGACAAGGACCTCCCACTGGCCTGATGTCGGCGCATTCACCAGAAATCCTAAAAGGTCCTGGAAGATCTCGCTCCTCCATTAATTTTCCATACAATATCCTACTAAATGAAAACGTTCAGACGCACATTGGAAGAATAATAGGTTTTCCTTCCATCGTGGAAAAACCTTCATTGCGTTCTGACGTAAATGTACAGAGCGCATTTGATCTGGGCAAGATCGCATCAGGATAGTGCAAACAGCTGACGGTAGTTGTATTTAGAACTCGGTTGGAGAGGTCGTCCACGTTTAGAATAAACGGATTGTACGTCTCTTACCGAACATAATAATGACAATACATCGAATTAAGCAATAACAATTATGAATTATTGTGCATTTACTGTTACATATTGAATGTAGTGCCGTTTCAGAGGTAGTTTCAGTCATAATACTTGAAATGGGTGAACGCGAAAGGATAACGAAGACTGCTATACGGGTCGGCTTTTACGATATTGAAAGGACCATCGGAAAAGGAAATTTCGCCGTTGTCAAACTAGCTAAACATCGAATTACGAAAACTGAGGTGAGAAAGTCTTTTATTTTTTTATTGTATGTACTTGAAAATGTCTTTGCAATCAAGGTTGATTTTTATGATAGCCTCTTTTTTTGTGTAAACGCTCTTTCAAATTCTAGGTATCGGAAAGTCTTTGTTTTTGAAAAATTACAGACATGAATTTGAAATTTGTTTTGAATGATGTAAACCGGATCTTGAAAAAAATACAAATATATATCGCGCCTCATTTCTTACCATATTATAAATATGTATGTATGAATACAGTTTTTTTATTATTCGGCTTTTCAATCTATCATAATTTTGGGGTTTTATGATTTTTTTATGAGCTTAATTGACGCATGTAATTGCACTTTTGTCGATGCGTGTATTTCAAAGTTTCTAAATAGTACGATTAATTAATTTAGTTCCTTGTAATGAGCGGCGTTTTGTATAGTGGCAATCAAAATTAAGTATATGCTAATTTCTAAATGACTTAAAATACAAATACGGAAAAAAGTATAGTAACAAAGCTCAAAGTATTCATCATTTGCGGGTCATTGTTATGAATCGTGTACGGAATAAATGGCTATGTGCCATCCCATGAAATCATGCTATTGATACAATTTGAATTCTAAATTCTTTAATGAAAATTTTGGATAAAAATAAAACCGTTGCCAAAACACGTATATGTTTAGTTTTTAGAAAATAAAAATCATTTTTTTGGCGACGATTCCAGAATTATAAATTAAATTTATACTTAAACTGTCTTGTATTTATAAATGAATATCCTACGTTTTATTTCAAACAAAAATCTGATAGACTTTAATGGTTTACGATAATATTTATAATTTCATATCGAAAATGTGGAAAATTGTGCTATTAGTAGACAATATTAATGAAAAACATTATCGACTGTTCAGTAGTAATTTATTCAAAATCAATAAATGTCCCAATATACACAGACTTGAGGGTAAAAACTATAAATACGCGAGCAAGCATCATAAAAGTGAAATATGGGTTTATTTCTACAAAAATGTATAGGTAATGCTTGTTGCTATTTAACGTGCTGTTTTCCTTTGGATTTTATCCAGCCAGGTATAACACATGTGTACATCGTAATTCCACATTTTACATTAAAATGTGCTGTTTATATTTGATATAGGATGGAAAAGAGAAGCGTGTGTATGAATTTGTAATAAGCATACTTCAAGAGTATCCCAAGTAGTTTTTCGTAAATGTACCTTTGACCTTCTCATAGAATTTTGTTACACTATTATACTTATAATTATGACATGGAATTTTGCATTGAAAATCACATAAGATTATTTATCAGTTAGTGGTTTACGTCAAACAAAAAGATTTATTTCTGTTATTACATTACAATTTATATAACTTTTGTAGAAAAACTGATATTTGGATGTACCCTAACACAAACAATGTTATGATTTAAATTTACATACATTGTTGGTTCCAGTAGAGTCGGCTTTTAAATTGAAAACAATGAAGCTCACCTATAAATTTCCTCAAGTCATACTAAAAGTTTTATTGAAATGCTGTGACTTCATAAATCATGCTTTAAAGAGCCTAATTCATTTGCCAAGACTTAATTTTTGCGCTTTTATGTTTTATCTTTAAACAGGAAAACTGGATCTTCATTTTTGAATGCTTACCGCAACTTTGTTTTAAATTGATTCTGTTTTTGTTTATGCACGAGTAATTTTTTCGCCTAAATATAAAAGCAATAATTTTGGGTATCATCACAATATTTGCATAATACTTAATCACTTTATCTATTCAATGTCAATGTATAATATATTAAATCTAAATATATGTATATACATATATTTTAATATGTACGTCAATGAGTCTAGGGGTAAACGTGAATCAATCCGAAAACAATTCCGACTCTTTCGCAATAGCCCACTCCAGACAGGTTAATTGCATCGCTCTCTGAATGTACCTAGAAAAAAAAAGATTCTTAAACTAATACTAATAATAATGTATATGAACCGACATGCACTTGCGTCAATGATGACGTCAATCAACTATAAAAGGTTGTTAAGATTTACTAACTTTATAGAATAGATTGAATAGTAGGACGGATGCATGATAATAGAAATCGACCTCCCTTGGGGTATCTAATGCGGTTTTTCCTTCACAAATAAATCCTCCACGTGTATGTGTTTTTGTTTCAGTATATTATGTTATGTGTTTTTTGTTTAGATGAAAAAATATATATTGTTGTTTTGTAACTAAACTTATACACAATAAAAATAAAACAAATATCTAGTTTTGTGTATTTACAATTAGTATCGTAATAATAAATGAATTGTTGCCAAAACCTTCGAAATAAGATTACTTTTCTCTGCATTATAAACTTTTTCAAGGAATCAAAACAACATAACAAGAGATTTTGATAAAATAGGGATTATCATTGAGAATTAAATGAATCCAACCTTATGTATGTATGTAGGTACATATTAAAAAATTACGAGGGATAATTTATCAGATGAAATGAGTTGGAGTTGGGTATGCTGTATGCGCGTATATGAGATTAGATAGATCCTTCCGGAGAATGTGAAATTTTGTTTCATTTCTTCGAAAATAGATGATAAATGATGGTTGTTTCTTTTGGATTGAATTTATTACACTTCCTTATAACGTTTCTAAATTAAATTATTGTAAAATTTTTAGACAATACACAGAGAAAAACCTTGATTATCCTTATTGATTCTTATTTGAAGACAGAGATTATTGTTGTCTAAGTAGGTAATATAATAAATACGAGCACAAATTGACGTCAGAATATAATTCAATTCAAAATACCGACTATCAATGACAAATATCTCTTATCTAGTACAAAACCGTATAAGACCTAAGGGAAATTTTTGATCTATTAAAAAAACATCAATATTACTGTTACTTGTTGTATTTTGTTTAAATTTTTTTAATATTGCGTCAAAGCATTCCAATTTATTTATAGTTTACGCAAAAAGTTGATGGGTAATCTGGTTCGAACTGATTTTTTTCACCAAATCTAAGTGTCTGATTATTTCGAAATGTGTAATTGATAATTGAGAACTTGTCACCTATTTCCATTTCCAATGTAATTAAATGAGAGTTCATTAAAAAACTCGTTCATTGATTTTTATACTCACATTGGGAGGTAGCAAATAGTAATTATTAATCAACGTTTTGTTTAGTATCGGCATCAATAATACTCGTAACTCAAACAAATTATTATGGTTTTACATAAAAACTGAAACACTGCCGTGGTAGGAAAATTACAAATAAATAATACACATTAAATTGCATGTATTTACGGCTTACATTTATTTATTTGACAAACAATTAACCTTAATGCTAATTAAATATGAATTTATCTGCAGATAGTTTATTGACCTTTTTCATTAAATATCACATCTGTACGATACTGTCGACTTTAAATTGCATTGAATGTTTATACTGTTCATATTTCTTCTAAAAGACTGACTTTTCCTTTTTTTCAGGTGGCAATAAAAATCATCGACAAGTCTCAATTGGATGCCGGCAATTTGCAAAAAGTCTATCGAGAAGTGGACATCATGAAAAGACTAGACCACCCGCACATTATCAAACTATTCCAAGTTAGTATACTGGCTATAGTTAATCTCGCTTTTGTTTGTGGTTTTTTTGTACTTGGAAAACACATAGAATGCTATTAACGTCATTGTTTCTATCTACGTATAGAGGACAATTTATTTAAGTAATTTGCGTAAAATACGTGAAATTGAATACAATTTGTAACCGCAACCGTGCCCGTCGGTTTGAAATTTTCTAATCGCAAGCAGCTTTCATTGATTAATATTAAAACACTTATACATTTTCCAAATAAAAGACCGCAACAAAAGGGAACAGAGAAAGGAATTTCTCGTATATCATTTATTTCGTTTGTTTTTTTGCTCAATGTGACCATAATATGAAATTTCGCAGACTTTTTGTGTTGGATTGTCCAAACAGTACAATCAAGTAAAAGCTCTCCTTTGATTGATCTAGATATTTAGATTCCGTGAGGATATTATGTTCGTGTTTAAGTTCGTTAACACTACCTTCAACTTGACTGCCCCTGACGCCAGCGGGCACATGTGACGTCATGGCGTCGCTTGGCAACTGCATTCGTCGTGGCGGCTATATGCATGTTATCGTTGTAGTATCCGTACTGTAAATTCTTACTGGAGGTACACATTGCCAACTGAATGTATTTGATAAGACTTGATTTTTTTACAAATGCCAGCTTTACGGTTTACGCCAATGAAAAGTTGGAAAATGGCAAGAGAAAATATGAATTTCAGGGATAAATTTTAACGAATAGTCTGTAAAAACCGTGGGCTTTCCCGGTTTATTAAAACTCATTTTCAGTTTAAAATTTGAGACGATTTTCAATATTTGTTAGTGAATTTTCAGACTAGACATAAAGCTTGTTTTTATTAAAAATTACATTTTAGGCAGCGTTAAAATAGAAGATTAAAATTGGATTACGGGAATTAAGCTTTTAAAATTAAAAGGGTAGGTGATAACGCCCAAATGGATCCACTTGTTCTATTTCTGTGATGATTAAACGCTATTTATACCATTTTATTCAGACTTATCATAGGTATTTTAGGTGCACGATTGACCGACATTCTTTTTACCTATTCCGATTTTGTTCTTAATTTATATGATAATGAAAGTTTTTTTGTGAAAGTAGTTCCATTTTTGTACGTCTATTTTTAAAAGCTTATTTACATGTTGAATGATTTACTTTGGTGTTAATAATAAAATGCTTTAAAGCTTCAATTTAAATTAAAATTAATTTGCAATTTTGCATGCTTGATAAAGCACAGTTCAGTGCAGTTGAAAATGTCTTTATATGGTGAATAATTCATGTCATACACAATTTCGAATGTCAACATCACGTATGTACTATACAATTTAAAATTATTAATGCGATAAATTGTTTAACAATAATATCATTGTAACCACTGCCACATATTTCAAAGGCCCTTTTCAGACCTTTCTATAGACAAATTATAATATACATATTGTTTAATTAACAGTCTCGCATATTGTTTTCATTCCAGACAACTTTAAGTCGTATTCGATTATTCGAAGACCTTTATAGCTTGATATTTCTTCAAATACATCCCTTTAATAATAGGTACAGCAGCGCAACGTTAATTACGAATTAACACTTGATTGAACTGTAATCTTTCAATATTCGTCTTATATTGATTTTACAATTACCGCAATGTATTTGTGTGTGTGTCTTGAAATTTTGGAGTTGCCATTTTGGGTTTATGTGTATGTGTAAAATGTGTTCATGGTTCCGTTGACTTTTGAAATACCATCAAAATATTTAAATTAGAAAAGTTTCTGAATGGTGTTTCGCAATCGGAAATGGACATGAGGAGGAAATATTTTGAAAAATTTACATAAACCAATATGGCAAAACAAACTAAACATGTTTTCTTTGTTCTTTTCTGCAGGTAATGGAAACGAAGAACATGATTTATCTTGTATCGGAATATGCTAGTCAAGGAGAGATATTTGGTAAGTAGGTTTTTGTATTATTAGTGTGATGCGATGAAATAATTTGTCTGGTTATTTGAACGCCCACACGTTGAGACCTTGACGCTCTGACGTCATTGCGAGCATTTTACGTTTCGTCGTAGGAGGGTAGGAGGGACGTTGATGTAATAGAATCGACGCGCTCAACAAGGATTCAAGCTACCCCGGCTGGACCATTTTCTCTGTCTTTACTAGATTTTCCCTAAAAACTTGAAACAATATGAATTATTCTCTGTTCTCTGACCATTAAATCGAATATAGAATATTAAATCCAAAATTAAACTGGCTTATTCTGTTTTGATTTTTTTTACATTGGATTTGGGACAATGACGGAAAAACAAAGAAGCACTTAGAAATTGAAACACTTTTTCATTCTCTTAATCTAATTTCGTTCTGTGATTTATTAAACTAATTTTAATTACTGTGTTGTGTATATATGGCCAGTTTAGGTATTGATTTATAATTAGGATTAGCTTAAAATTGTTAGCAAATTGGTCAGGGTACATCGTCTAATTGGCAACGAAAAACCAATTTTCTCTCAGACTATTATGGATGTAGTTACTCTGTGTGTGTTCTTTTTTTTATCAAATTAATGTTCACCTTTTTTTCCTATACAGATTACATTGCCAGATATGGAAGAATGACTGAAGACCAGGCTAGAAATAAATTTTGGCAAATTTTATCTGCAGTGGAATACTGTCACAATCGTAATATAGTACATCGAGATTTAAAGGTAAGTTAAATGTTTATGTCACAAACATACCTATTAATTCGCTTCGTTAAATAAACAAAAGGGGTTGATTTGCTTTATAATCCTCGAATTAATGAAATTTTTGATTAAATGTAGCTACTCATACGAGCAAAAGTTGACTTTTTATGCAAAAAGAAACGCCACAAGAAATGTACTTGTGTGATACTCGTGTAACAAAAAAGCTTTCACTTGAACGCCTAAATATTTCAAATTGTTGCACATTCACGAAAGTGTCTACAGGACTGATGTTTTCTCTTTTACACTTGTCAGGTAAAATCAGAGAAAAAAGAGTGTCCCAGGTATATGAAAATTGTTTTCGAGCTAGATAAATACTCTATTTCGCTCAGGAGAGATCCTTAAGTTTAAAAGTTCTTTTCGAGCGACGACGGAAAGGAGAGATTGGATCGATTTTGACAGTGACGTCACGGCGTGTAGGAGTACACTATATGAACCGTCCAATACAACTTTTTAATGCATTTCTATGATTCGTATTGTAAACCCTTTGGCGTTTACAAAGCCGAAACTTTTACTCAAATAACACTATGAAGTCCACCACTTGGATAAAGTTTAAACTTTAAACAATTGCGTTTTTTTATTATATGAATTTACGCTTATTTAAATATAATAATATCAAATTTATTTTTTATTGATTTACGTACAAAATACAATTATACAATTAATAAAGTTTTTATGATAATTGCGGTAACAATTATATTTAGGTACAACTAAAAATAAATCACATAAATAATGAATTACAATTATTAAAATATTATTGACATTGTAAAATATAATTATGGTCTATGAAGTAGCAATGAATACAAAGTTCCCGACATGAGAATCAAATTAAAGACGCTGTTGAAAACTCGATTGAACTGAAATAACTTTTTCATATCCACTTCCACACAAGTTTTAACTAAGTTTTTGATGGGCAATGATTATTACTTCTTTCGAAAACTTTTATACTGCACATTTTAATAAAACACTTGCAGATTTCGTGTGCCCTGTTTCATTATTTCCTCTGCAGAGCAATTTGCTTTAAAATTTTATCAGCACATTTTTGGTGTCACAATGTCTGTCTCACACATTTTCTCTGTCAATTTCTGTTCTAGGCTGAAAATCTTCTCTTAGATTCCAATAATAATATTAAAATAGCGGATTTTGGTTTTTCCAATTATTACGCTGTGGGAGGGCAACTCTCAACATGGTGTGGGTCACCGCCATATGCAGCCCCAGAAGTATTCGAAGGGAAGAAATATGTGGGGCCGGAAATTGATATATGGGTCAGTTGACAATGAATGCAAATGTGAACTTTTATATTCAAAGCAATTCTTTGCACTTGTTTATTTACAGAGTTTGGGTGTTGTTCTTTATGTACTCGTCTGTGGGGCACTGCCATTTGATGGTTGCTCATTGCAAGCTTTACGTGATCGAGTACTATCTGGTAGATTTAGGATACCTTATTTTATGAGTTCCGGTAAGTGAAATTTTTATGATCGTTTTATTTACCTGTGAAATGGGGTTTAGATTGAATGCAATTGTCCGTTGAAACATTCATGTCATTCATTGGAAAGGATAACTTTATACGATGGAACATCATTTTCACTGATTTTAAATGTAAAGCGACTATACAAAACCTATTCTTTCTCATTGTTTTTAATGCAAATATAGAAAATTTACATTAAAACATTAGTTTTCGTAGACAAAAGTGATACAAAATTCGTTGTTGTCATTTACGTTTTCTTTATGTAATACTACAAAATCACGTTTTACCATTTGTTTGTTTTCACATTATAGATTTGAATCGCATTATTTATTATTATCCTCACGTAAATTGTATACATATGTGAGTGTTATAATTAATGCTAATGAAATTATTAAGCCCAATATAGGCCTGGATAATTGTACAACTAAATATACTTTTAGACAAGTTGATACAATTTTCGTTTTTTACGTAATCATTATTATTCAATACTAATCTATAAAAAGAATAATTAATTATTGCTTATAATCTCTTGCGTCAAAGATAAATTAGATATGGTATTGCACTTTATAGGTATTTCCATAAATAACTGCACAACAAAAAGGGTATATAAAGATAAAGTCGCTAAATAAATATGTAAAAAAGCAAAAACTGTTGGTGAAACAAAATATTTGGTTAATGTGTTAGGTCTCCAATTACATATAAGAAAATTCCACCGCAATAACAAAAAAGTGTTCGCCAAACTAACTGTGAAATGTTTATCTGCATTTAGGCTTTCACGTATTTATTTTTAGAAAGGACGGTACGCGTAAATGGCAGTTTTTTTTGTTTGATGTAAAAATTTTGGCCTGTTCATTTATTTGCTTCGTGCTCTCGAGTATGACGCACTTATGACGTCAATTTTAACATATATACTCTCTTTTAAATATTACCTTCTGGGGCCGTGGTAATAAGGGGTGATGTGGATTGATAAATATTGAAAGTAGTGAACTTTTCTATAAGTATAGGGGAAAAAACCTCCACTAAGAAAGAGATTGATGGATATACATGCTCTTTGGTTGACAAGAAACCAGTTGAATCTTTTTTTATTCTCTTTACAGACTGCGAATCTCTTATACGTAAAATGTTAGTATTGGAACCAAATAAGAGATACAGCATCGTTCAAATAAAAAAGCATCGCTGGATGCAAATGGGTACACCGCCTAGTTTGCCGGCAACAATTTCCATTTCCAATAGTCAACCAAACGAGCAGATTCTCCGGTTGATGCAAAGTTTGGGAATCGATAGTTCGAAAACCAGAGAAGTGCGTTTTTCAATATTAAATATTTCTATAGTGAGAAAACTTAATGTGTTTTTATATTTTCTATTTTTATTTACAGTCGATCCGTTTGGGCAGTTACGATCACCATGCAGCTATTTATTATTTATTGTTAGATAAGTTAAGGAGTCAGTTAGTAGGGGGTGAGAATCAGACTGGAGCAAGGGAAGTGCAAAGACGCAGACCTTCAAATGTCGCCGAACAAGCGATGCGTAAAATTGGTCGTGCAAGCACTAGTGAAGACTGTAGACGCTTATTACAACACTCAACCACTGCCCCAACTGCTAGTAATAGTAAAATCAGTACCGGAACCAGAACCTGTGATTCGCCACCTAGTCATGGTATTGATGCTGCTAGATTATTGGCTGCCACAAATAGTGAAGATGCTTTGAAAATATTAAACCAAGCAACAACAACCACAGCATTCAGTATGTGTAATGAAGCTACCAAACTGATGTCTACATTACAAATGTCCGCCATTCCAACTGCAACTATTGATAAATCACCTTTCAAAGATTTCACCGCCGTCAATCCTTATGTCCACATTCAAAGTAACATTTGCCCACACCCATTTGACGTGACAGAGAATAAGGGCTCACTAGGGCGCTTCTGTTGTAGGTAATTCATTTTCAATGTTCCCGTTATGACTTTTATTGACACATTTCTTTTTTTATGTCTGTATAGTTATAAAAGTGGAGAAATCCATACACAATATTCCAGTTCAACTGACGAAGGTGTTGAAACTGATTTAGAAGATCATGCACCCCGACTCAGTTACGCCTCATCAAGTTCCTCAAGTGGTGTAGTTACTAATTTTAATACATCGAAAAGTCTTAGCCAAAATTTAAGTTGTGATAGTAATTTTGAGAGTTTGGAATATCCGCTATCAGATTCGAGTGAATTGGCGAGCAGTTTGCCGAGTTGTGCATCAACCGACAAAAAACCGGAACCAATTTTAACAGGTACCAGTGGTCTATCATCGCAAACCAACTATTCCTTAACACCTAGATCTTTAATGCATAAGCATAATCCGTTAGTGCACATGTCCAGTTTTAAGGCTACCATTCGAGGCCTGACACGGTCCCCAGTGGATTTCCGTGAGGGTCGACGTGCCAGTGACGGTTTAGTGGCACAACAAGTTGCTGATAATGCGAGCGAAGTGGTCGCCTTTAACTCCCAAAAGTTGACGGAGAATTGCAAATCGAAGGGAGTGCTGGAATTGCATTTGGTCCAGCGGGAAGCGCAACGTTTACAGTCACAGTATCAGGCCCGTGAACCGCCAGAGGAAGTAACGCAGCGACAAAAGCAACATAATCAGTATTTACAACCACGTGGTAGTAAAAGAGTTAGTTTGCCTGATAATTTTAGTTATACGAATCCAAGTTCAGAGCCATTACAATTACAAACTGCGATGCAACACAGAATGTTGCAACAGAAACGCCAAATTTTACAGAAACAATGTGCAATGACACACCAAACTCCTAGTACAAGTGTGGAAAATGCCAGCCATTCGCTTTCTAGGCGACAGATGTTGCGACAGGCGAGCTATAAAATTGCACAACAACAACCAGTCTTACCTCCTTTGCCATTATCAGAGACGGAAAGTAAGGATTTGATGGCATTCCAAGCGTTGGTCGAAAGTTCCGGTGAGGCATGGAATGCTTTACCGAATAATATGCAAAATGCATGCCAAATATCCGAATCTGTATCGATATCTGGAGTACCTGCACCACCGTGGCAACCAACTAATCCTTGGAATCAGGTACCACAACGTTTGTAGTGCATTTCTATAATAACTGTAATTATTGCAAATGTTTTTCAATGATTTTTTTGTTTTAATTTGCTTAGTTTTATAAGCATATTTATTATTTGTGCTTATTATAACACTTAATTATTGAGTTTTGAGAATTATTTATTCATATCATATTTGTGAAAACTGGAGGATGAGGTTGTCGGTACTTACACATATGTGTTACCTCTCAAAGTCTCAAATATCAGTAGATTTTTCTTAATACTTTTATACATATAGCCATATCATTGCACACATGCAAAAACAATATGCGACACATACAATATTCTCCAGTTTTTCTTCATACAAAACTATACTATTTAACTACATATTCATATTAGTCATTTTAATAATATTGTGGAATTTGTAGAGTATACAAAATTATTATTCCAACATTTGACGAGTTCTTTTTTATAAAGAAACAAATATTTATATACATGTGAATACTAAATAATTTTAACAATTGTTTAAGTATTAAACACTTATACTAGTCGTTTTTAGTTAAGTACAAAACCATAAAATTTTATAATACATTTAGGCATTAATGCAGCTATAAAATAAACATTAATAAACACAACAATAATTTGTTTTACTTCTCCAAAAAATTGCTATCAATTCAAACTAAATCTCTTTATTTTTGTTTGCTTGCAAATTTCTTTCTGCTGTGTTTACGAATGGCATGCATGTTTTATATTAATTAATATAAACAAATTGTTTTTCTCGTATGTAGGGAGCCCCGTTCCCTACAAACGTTTGGCCTCCACTACTGCCTCTCAGAGAGAGTCCCATTTTGGAACTCACAGAACAAATGGAGTCTATGTGAAACAGAGAGCAATAGAATTATTCATTTTATACTTACCTTTTAGTTTAATATTCAATTTAAAAGTGGTTTTTGTTATGCATATGTAACATACACTCAAAAAACGTTCCCTAATTATAATTACTATAAAATAGGACAATCTGCGAAAATGTCTTTTTAGAACAAATCACTGCTCACTAATATTAAAATTTGCAGGGTACTCGAATTACTGACGTCCTACGATAATATCGTCATTATTACATATGAAATGTATTGAAATTGTATGTATACAATATAACGATATTGTTTTATGGTAAAAAAGCTCGCGTTCTCAATTTTGAGATATAAAATGTGACACGGACAATAAACCTTTTTCATCCCAATCATTATATTTTTCTGGGATGTGTGGAAGAATAAACAATTTTTGTTACTTATGCATAACAGTGAATTTTATCAATATACATATATGCAGCAGGTGATAAAAATTTAAGTCAATTTTTTACACTGGCCATTTAACATATAATAAGTAAGTACATCCATTTAAGTGATGGTAAATCATTTTTTACGAGCTTAAATTGTTATCTTTCTTTCCTTATGATTGTAACATTCCATTAAAAGTTCTATATATGTATGTATACTATACATACACATATAATTATTATTAAAAAACGTTTGTCACATACGAGTAGAATGAATTATTAGTCAAAGTGTAATAAAAATTGGATTATTTAATCATAGGATTGATAGTATGAAAACTATGTCTATATAAACTGGTAGACGATTTGATACACAATCGATTAATAATCAAAACAATTCAGACTGTAATATTAAGATAATAATTAAATTCGTCACTGTAGGCTGTAGATAATGGACTTACAACCAAAAAAAGCAAGTAAATAAATATATATATTATATATTTATTTATGGAATTAATATACCCAAAATGAACTAGCTCACAATGTATGTGTGTTTGTAATGTTTCATTTAATATCTTGTAGTATCATATTAATAACATATCATTCTAAATGGGCAGATAATATCATTCATTACTTAACTCTTTATACAAGATATGGAATGGAATATTTGAATATTGTTGATATAGAAATAGGTTTTTTAGCTTGACAGCCATACGAGTAGAAGGGCAGCAATAATATATTTGTATATTTGTAATTCATGCCTGGTGGTTTCAGTTTTAATATGGCTTTTGTTAATTGTTTATATTAAACATTATTATTAACACTTTGTGGTTTGATTTATTCTCCTTTCTATGGTAAATTAAATTCATTGCGATTAATAAAAAATAAAAGTTTATTATGTCACTTGTCTGTTATATTACAAACCACAAAAATATCAACAAATATAATCCATTTTAGATGAATTTTACATTAGGTTTACGTATTGAATAACAAAATCTTATGTATCTGCAAAATACTTAATAACTATAAATATTGTAATAGAGATTCAAACGTTAAAATTTCATAGAAAAATTACAATAGTCCAAAGAATAAATAATAAACGAATAAATTTCTATTGCTAGGCCCAGTATGAAAGCCATAAGGCACTACACGGACGGCTAATATACATAATACTGGTCACATGGAATAAAACAATTATTCATTATTATTCTAAATCTAAATAATGGAACAAAATATGTATAAAAAAATATCGTTTTCTTAAAAACCTAAAAACTAATACCTTAAAAAAAGATAAAGACACATAATAAATTGAATAAAAAATTTCTCTCACTCAATCATTAATTGATAAATTTATGTAATATCAGAATGAGTTTACATTCTTAACGTTCACTATTAATTCATGATGATATGTAAAATGAAATATTAGTTATGTATATACATAAGAAAAACGTAGATAGATGATTAACAGAAAATTACGATTTTTAAATAATATTTGGTATTGACATGTTGTATTAAATGAATATGTTAATAATTTGAATGTTTTACACCTCTCATAAGTGGCACTAGCAATGCTGGTGGTCCAGCTTGTCTCAAAAACGGATGAGCTAACAATTCTTGAGCAGTAGCTCTTTGCGCTGGATCTCTTACCAACATACGGTCCAAAAACAATTGCAATCTCGGCGACACCTTGTGAGCATTTTTCAATTTCGGTGGCGGCATCTCGCGAATTCGTCTCATAGCCTGTAATGGCGGTTCATTGAAGAACGGCGGCTCCCCATCCACCATTTCTATCACCATAATGCCCAACGACCAAATATCCACTTCTGGGCCGTACGGTAGTCGACTTATCACCTCCGGTGACATCCAATACGGAGTACCCACTAAAGACTTTCGTTTCGGCAACTCTTGAGACACCTGAGCGCAAAAACCAAAGTCCGACAACTTAACCCGACCATCCAACGCTAACAGGATGGAATCCGATTTAATATCTCGATGTATAACGCCTTGAGAATGCAAGTATGCCAGTGCTTTAAGACACTGTTTGCAAACAGTAGCAATTTGTTCTTCATCCATACGTGAATGTGTAACAATATCGGTTAGAGCTCCCCCTTCAAGGAACTCCATCACAACCCATAATTCGTCATTCACCAAATAACTATCGAACATTTCGACAATATTTGGATGATGATAATCTCGCATAATAACAACTTCATTGAAAAGTAACTCGCGTCTCTGTTGTTTCCGCAAATCCATCTTCTTTACAGCCACTTGTCGGCCTGTGTTGCGATCGTGCGCGATCCATACAGTGCCTGTTGAGCCTTCACCTATTTTCACCGACCGTTCCAAGTTTTCACGTGGATCTTTTGAAGAGACTACCATTTGTAAAGCTGCCCTGAACTGTAAAACGTTAACGTTTAAGTAAAGTTTCATGGTTAAAAAAATTGAGACTTACTTGTTCGTGAGTGAGTCTCTGTTCATGATGTTTAGCGACTTGAACAGCGTTGGACGTGGTTCCAGGGGGCACATGTGGTGGTATTTGGGCGCCATTCTTAACATTTTGATTCTGATCAGGTCGGGTTGGATAGCCGGCATGTTGTAAACTCTGATGAGATCCATGACTAGAGTGTGAATGGGTTCCCATTTGTGAAAATGCTAATGGGGGTCCAGCAGATGTCATGGAACCAGAAGGGGACACTTGCGGATGCTCTCTGGGCGCATAACCCAAATACGGTTCTTGTATATTGCCATTGACGTGAGTATTTTGGACTTCGTGGTTGCTTAATGATCGTTCGGCTGGAGAAGCGTCTCGTACTTGTGGTTTACTTATACTGGGATCACGTCTCATTGATGGATATTGTAAAATGTGCTCTTCGGGCACTGCTGGTGGCACATTTGCATTTCGATGGTCTCGACGTAGTCTCGGCGGACTGGAAGATCGAAGAGAGTTTGAGCGCGCTACATTCGACATTTTCGGTAAGACGATTCCGTTTGCGTTGTTCATTTTGTTTTGATGTATACTCAAACGATTTTCGGATTTGTGGTCACCTCTAACGATGGTTTTAAGGTCTAAAATTTCTGTCGGGGTTATCTCCGACGGGTCAACAAGAGGAAGAGGTCGATTCGTTGATTTAAGAATTTGATTGTTACCCACAATTGAGGCCCATTGTAACGGAAGTCCGACGTATTTGCCTTCACGTTTATCGAAGCCAGTATGGACTCTGTGCTCGAAATTGGTTGGAGGTGAAATTTGTGGTTTCTTCTTTTTCTTGGAAAACATTGTTACGTATTTTAAATGTAATTAAGTCCACAGGAAATGTAAGTAGGATACTACGCCCCTTCTAGATTTTTATATACAACGGTAAAAATGTCAACATACGTGATACATAACCTGTCAAAATCAATTTTAGATGAAAACTAAAAATTCACTTTGTTTGATCGATGTTTTATATGTTCTACACATGCTCTATTTCGTTTTAAACTTAAATCCATAAAGTTAATACGATAATAACTTAAAGTAAATAAATAAATCGATTTAATTTTAATGGACTTCTTCAACACTATTTCATTTTGACATTTTTATGCACTAGCGGTGCATCATAGAACTAAGCGAAGAATTTGAACATTTACACTGCTCGTATATGTTCAAATTAACAAATGTTCAAACAGATGAGCTTTGAAAGAAGCTCGTAAGCTCACATAAAATTCAAAAATTTAAGTGATTCCGAGCCAAAGCTACTGAAAACGTGTGTGAATGTATGGATCATTGCTGTGAAACCTGAATTAATATAAAACAAATGTGGTATTGACTATTTAATGAAGAATTCATTATAATATCTTTAGGTATACCTACCTACTTCATTTTTGAAGAGGCGGACACCTCGGAACAATTAAAAAATTAAAAACAGGACAACAATGAACGTTAATGAAGCATTTTACACATATCAATCTTAACACCCTGACCTTAATCATATCAAAAGTTATTTGAATTGCCCTTCAAAACCAGTTTATAAAACATTTATTTCCTCGAAAGAGGAACTAAAAATTCACAAAAAAAAGATAAATAATCTTAAACATCCACATTTGCAAAGAGAATTCTTTTATGTGAATATCCAATGACCGAATATCAAATTAACTTAAAATCCACTAAGATGTGAACCACTATGCATTTGTAGTACTAATAATGATGTGATTCCTTCAATCTAAGCTCTCTTATTTGTGATCTACTTGTCGTCTTTCTGATTTTATTAAATCATTCTATTAAAATATTTATGTAGTGAAAAATAGGTTCCTTAATTACATTTTGTGACGTCAAAGACTGATAAATGCCCTCTGATTTTTATTATCATCTAAATGGAGTGGAGAGTGCCCACTTAGAAAAGATTAAGAGTCGCACTTCTTTATTAAAGCAGTGCAATTTTATTTATCCTGCAGTCCAAATGTTTGCGGCACTTGCATTTGTATCTTAGAGATATAGCAAAATTTCATAATTAAATCAAAACATTTAAAGTCAGAGATTAACTGTCTCTTATAACAGCAACTGGTTTACAATGAAATATAATTTAAATTCATTAACAATATGCGAGACGCATGCGTTACTTAAAAAATTTTATATTGACCAATATAACAATATTACTACTGTACTATTAGTAATAATCGGGCTGTATTCTATGTAGCAGAGGCAAGTGAAAGTATGTAAAAAATTGTATCATTAAGTATGTGATTCATTTATAAAATGATGAATGAATGTTTATATGTAATTGTAAATTGTGTACTGAAATTGGTCAATTAAATAATGGATTTATTTATAAAAGATTCTATTTATAGATCCATAGGTATGTACAGATTTTTTTTAATAATTTCTTTTACATCAACATGGCCAAGAAACTAGTTATAAATCTAGCTGTAATAAATTCACACCTAGACCACGCTGCAATCACAATCAATTCGCTTGCCATTTATTTTTACTGACCGGCTTTTATTTTATTTGGATTTGGAATTGTGCGCATTTTGAATTTATTTTCATTGATTGAATAAATAATTTACCAAAACAAATAATTACATATTATAACCTCATTACCTATTTTGCAAAAAATAAAAAACAGAAAATTTATGTACTCTATGTTTCATTAACATTAATTTGAATAATTTTAATTTAATATATATGTATGAACCTACATTAACCCGGAATCGCATATTATTATTAAATATTCGGTATTAAAGTGTCATATAAAAGCCCACATTAATTGATTTAACATGTATAAATAAACACATTCACGCCGCAATATCAATAAAAATCGGATAAATTGTAATAAACGTATTGCCTTATTGATTTTGAGACAATTAAACAAGACAATTAAGAAGTTGTTGTTGGGCGTTGTAAAACTAAAAGTTTGTTCGATCGATAATAACAAAATACGTATTATGCCTTTTAAAGTTCTTACAAATAAGCTTAATTACGATTACATAAAGGAAGCTTAATGGAATATATTCCATTGGATTAATAAAACGTTCTCATCTAAAAATAACGTATTACAATAATATGCAATGGTACTTTGGTACGATGTACAATTATGTTGATAAATTATGCAAATTTATTGAATGCCTAGGTATTTATATGTATACCATATAAATGCCAAATATTTAATCCCGCGAAGGAAATAGTGAACTACTGAACGGAAAATTGCTTATAGAATCAAGTAGGTACTTACAGGTGTAAACTTTGGAAAATTCCTCATCCTTAATTAATTTAGTATAAATAAATTAAAAAGCCGTTTTATCTGCAGTGACGCAAAATGTTCAGTTAAATATAGATATAAGTCTTCTAAGAAGAGACTTTCATTTGTGTTGATCTTCACGAACAAAATAATTTTCCAGTGTGTTTGTAAATACAAATATTAAAAGTTGATATTGAAATTTAGGTCTTGTTGAGTGAGCCGATCTGTTTAATCATGTGAAATTAGTCAAATGTCCATTCATAGGTATTAGGTAGGTATGTACATAATTGAAAATAAATTTTATTGCGTTTGGTAGTAAAAAAATGGAATTTGAGATCTAGAATTTCTATTGAGAAACTAGCATAAAAAGTGTCATGATAAGATTGTTTCAAATATAAATGCAAGGTATACAAAAGCAATTTGCTATTTTACTGTGAAAAATTGCAGAGAAAACTTCTGTCTAAACAAACGGCTAAACTGTTTCGTTCTAATAAGTAAACATAGTGAAGTTCCTTGCTGCTGCAACAACTTTTCTTTTGGAACCACATTTAGTAAGTTG
Organism: Silvanus unidentatus; assembly: GCA_963930825.1. Classification (NCBI taxonomy): domain Eukaryota; kingdom Metazoa; phylum Arthropoda; class Insecta; order Coleoptera; family Silvanidae; genus Silvanus; species Silvanus unidentatus. The sequence continues at coordinate 2,807,431 of OZ005760.1, forward strand.
ATTTTGACTTGATTTTTTTTTCTAGGTGAAATCTAAGAAGTCACTATACAAACATCTTTATGGAGTGGTAAGTTCGACTAATTAATCGAATCTAACGAACCTCTCTTTACTCTGTTATTAACATTAGCACGTAATTTTATGGATATTTTTTTCTAAAAGTAGGTTAACTTCTAAGTAAAATACTAAAATATGTTTGTGGAAACTTTTATAGCGTTCAACAGTTTAATTGTCTAATTTAATAGATATAATTAAAAATGCTTTTATCACTGCATGTGCGTGTAAATAAAAATGTTTTCTTATAAAACCACAATGACACGCCACATAGATGCTAACAATGCTAGAATAAGAATATATATCACGAAAAACTTGTATTCTTTATTTAAGGCTTCACTATTTAATGTGGGTGTTATTGCGTACATATTTTACAAAAAAAGTTTTATAATTAGTAATTTACATGTTTTATCGCTGGAAGCGATTTAAACTTTATTCGAATATAACGAGGGGTCTTAAGGTTTTGTATAAACCTAATTATGATTTATATTTGGATTTATAGGTACGATACTAATTATGGGCAAAATAATTGGCTTTTAAATGTTTTGCACTCTTCGCGTTGAAAATTCTGCTAAAATCAGAATAGATAATTGTGGGTCAGCGAACATTATTTACATTTAAATTTATGTTTTTTCACAAGTGCAAATTATCTTTTTCTGATTGAATTTAAATCCCAATGTACAGCCAGCCCCACACACATATTGTTCATTTGTTCATCGTGGACCATGACCCCATTTTCTTCCAAATGCAATTAAATTGAATTCATCACTAGAATCTATTAAGAGTACCAATGCGTTACTTTTTACTTTACTCTGAAAGCGGGGAAAACTGGCTTTGAGAGACGGTTTTATCACCTTTGGTTTCCAAATAACGCGGTTTATGTGAGACTCTGCGTGTTTTACAATGTTTATTGTTTAAAAAAAATTCGACGGTGATTATGACCTCGTTACGTCAAGAATTGTATGAAATATTGTTCATTTTATGCGTTCTGATAAGTGGTACTATACAATGTTAATACAACTGTCGTGGTAGTTTTTCTATAAAGAAACCAATCGAAGACCCGGTTGAAAGGATGTCATAAGAATTTGGCATTGTTGACTATTATCTCTAACAACAGTTTGCTTTAATGCCAAAAATTTTCATATCACGCTTTGATTAATTCCCAAACGCGTAGTACACGAAATTTCGTTCCTCAACGCGTCCACTTCTCTATACAAATACCATATAAGCTCAAGTCTTTCATGTATTGAGGCCAATGATACCTACCTGAACAAGGTTGATAATGCACACGGTCATTGAAATGAATGAAATGGTATAATTCTCGTTTCTGACGGTGTGCTATTTGAGAACTATTTTTTATTGCAAATGCCAAAAAATTATTTAGAACTATTAAAGGAGTAGAGTTTCGTAATTGATCTCTTATTGATGACGAAGAAAAATAAATTAATTTTTTACAGTGAGTAAACTTAATTTAACTACCTGAGAAATTATAATGTTTACTAAATTACAGATTAATTTCTTAATTACTCATCACATACCTATACTTACTTACTTATTTGTATATTATATGCACACTCGGGACACTATAAATAGAAGAAATTCAATAATAAAAATGATGATTTTTATAATATGCAGAAATGTATTTTTAAAATTCTTTCCACTATTGACGTCATTCATGTATATGCTAAAGTAATCAACTTCTTGTTTTATTGCTGTTTAACTGTTATATTTTTTCAATAAATTTTTATGTATGCACTTTGAATACACGTACATTACCTACACTCAGGTAAACATAAATCATAATCATAAAACACTCTTACTTACTAAACAATTCAGATTGATGTATTTAAACTTGTAAGATAATTCATTTTACACTAATCTTGTATTAAATATGTTCAGGTTTATGTACTTTCATGTATGTACATATTTTTAAATTGGCATTTTGTCGTCTTCACAATAACATAAAATAAAAATGTAGTTAGGTACATGTAGAATTAAAGGTAAACAGGAAATTTGTTTTAGAATCAAGTTCATTGATTTTTTATCACAATACATAATTGACTTTGACGTGGTTTTAAAAATAAATGGTGTCCACTAAGTATTTACATATTACATATCAAATTTCCAGGGTATCGATTTATCATTTTTGCTAAAAAGATATACATACATATATCACAATTTATTGTTACTGACGTTTGTCATGACCTTTCGATTGTCTAAAAGACAACTACGAATGTTAGGTGTTGGGCAATAAAAGAAGATATATTTTTTTAAGCAAATAAACATACTAAAACATAGGTAATCTAAATTTAAGATTTTTTAAGATTTTAGTAAAATATTAATTCTTAAGCATACCTACTTTCTATAGAATACTTATTTCTCCGTTTTTGTAGACAACAGAAATATTATGAAATTCGGTAACTACTTAGACCATTGGAAAACCTCTTGACCTCTCTGGACCTCAGTTCGCTCAGAAAACTTTAAAATCTAGAATTAAAGTAATAGATAAATTTTACAACTGGATTCTTGCTTTACTACTTATTTTAAATTAATATTAATGATAAAATGCAGTAATTCCACTTGGCATAATATCTAGGTAAGATATTCGTATTATCTTATTCATCCTTCATGTGCATAAAGCAATTATTTCAATTAGCATCTCTTTTAAACCGTTCACAAACGGCAAATCTTTATGGAGAATTCTCGGTAAAACAATAAACTATAGATATGTGATGATCGCAATTATAGACGGAACATTAGCATAGCAATCAGTGAGTTTAAAATTTGATTTAACTCATCAAAAATCCACAATCTCAGTTTTACGACACAATGACTGCGTCATATATTTTCTCTGATATTTTCTATGAGATATTTTTAATCATAATACCAATAATTCATTGATTGTTCCAGTTAATATTACGTTTGTTTACACAATTAAAAGTTGTGACTCTTTTCTAAATAACGAAATTGAGAGATTAAGACGAATTCTACCATTGTAACTTAGGGAAGTACCACATCTATACTTAAATAACAACATTTTTGTTTTAGAGTTTTAGATTTGTTTTTAATTTCCCATTTCCGATGAATGATTACTACAGTCATTTTGTTTTTTCCTAAACTCAACATAAAAATACTAAACAATAAAATTTTATCTCATTCAGAAACCGTATCCCCAGTAGAATTCCAGTAAATAAAGAACCAAGCTGCATCACTAAGTGCACAATTACTTTAACACGTTCATCATATCGGTAGATACTGTAATTGTATACATTTTTATATATATTGTATGCCCACAATTAAAATACATGAAACTTATTTTGTCCAGCTTGGTGTAACGTTTGTATAAAATTACAATTCGTTTATTGCAACCACCTAATATCCAACATAAATTGGAGACTTGTTTTAGCTTACGTATGTAGAGTATGTATAGTTGTTTTATTTAAATGGCTGATAAAATAAAAGATAAAAAAGTTAAAACAGCAAGCATAAAACACTCATTTGTTTGATTGATGTCAGTGGGTACGTAGTTGTTAACATTTTTTTTCATTTTCTCTGCAGTTTTAGTGGATTGTGGTCCCGCCGTTTGGAGGAGGCCCCCGAAACCTCTCCCTGGTTCATCGGCCGAAAAACTTCAATATCCGAAGAAATCTCCTCCCCTGATACCATATTTCACCACCAGCAAGAGCCTTCTGCACTGCATTTTTCTCGTACTGACATAGTGTATGACTTCATCTCGCCAAACGATCCCAAGATCTATTTGGAAAAACTTTTGCAAAATAGCAAAAGGATGACACGAAATAAAAGCGAACACGAAGAAGATTTGCGTGAGTTAATACGACAAAAGGCAGAGAAACATCACCGTTTCTTTGTACAAGTAACAGCATCCAATTTGGATCTAACAGACTGTTCGAGCAACAGCCAAGAGATGGCAAATACAGCCTCGATTGAGAACAACTTTCAAATTGAACACGCTGCCGGTACTACCATTGATGTAAATAAACACTATGATTCTGATGTTCCCGTAACAGAGCCTTGTACAGGTAGTGAGGGGTCGACGGTGGTAAAAAGACAACGTCGACAGGGTGTGTACGAGCTTAGCAAAACTACATCATCGGAAGTGAGTACTTCATGCTTTAAAAGTGTAAAACAATTACGGGACGATTATCAGGCGATGCTGGAAAAGACAACTAAACATTTGCAATTGAAAAGTGGCGAAGTTAAAGATGTTAACGGTCAGAATGAGAACAAAGACGGAGATTCGTTACTATTGCCACCTACAAGTGGATATTGCAGTTCTTCCGCATCTGGAGCGAGTGACGATGAACGCGACAAGAATTGGTACGGTAAAAAGAAAGTAGAGAGGTGCGGAAGTACCGATTCCGCAATGGGTCACAGTGATGAAGAATTGACAATTAATTCGAATTGGGGTGAGAAGAAGGAAGAGATCGAAGAGGATGACATTATTCGGAATTATCCGGTGAGTCCGTACAGTCCCAGGGGTTCGGTGGATCATGTCAATGTGCCCAGCAAGACGATCATCGAGGCCCAATGCGTTCCTTATCCGTTAGACCGGAAATTCAGTGATTGCGTTAGTGATAGTGTTGAGTTTATCAATGACAGTAGACGGCAAAGTTGCTTTACAGACGATGGGGATGAACAGTCGCGATATAGATATTGGCGTACACCGTCTGTCGTTGTCAGCGATTACTCTGACGATATTATCGGACTGTCTCTGGAAGATATCGAATACATTAGGAATAGAAAAGAGAATTCCTCTTCGCCGGAATCTAGTTTGCATAGTTCCTGTAGTAATTTGAATTACTGTGGCTCAACTATTAGTAGTCTTGATACTGAATACGTACTGACCAAACCGTACCGGAAGTCGTCCGATTGTTCAACGTGTTCCACATTGAGTGGAGACGAAGATGCAGACACCTTGCATCCGAAAAAGAAAGAGGTACGTTTATTTTTTGTTGTGCATATTTTTAGCCCACGTTTATGCTTCTTTTAGTCATAAATTCTAAGTCGAGTCTTTAAATGTGACTGTGACGTCTGTATAAATTAAGTGTTTTGCGTCAAAGACACTCCTACCAGCATTTCAATTATATTACAGTGGTCTCCAAACGTTTTGATAGCGATGCACTTCCTATTGTGGTAATAACGATAGAATTGTATCTGTTTTCTTGATTACCTACTTTGATTACATGCAATTGCGAAATACAATGATAAAACTATTGAACATTACTGTGATTAGTTTGATTGCGATTTCAAGTCGTTTATCTCTCAAGTGTTTTTCTTTACAATTTCAGAAAAACAGCATTAAGGTCAATAGGAAAATTTTCTATGCACGTAAAACCCGCATATACGGCAATAAATTTTCAAAGATAAACACGAAACAATTAATTCAATAAATATTTAAATGTTAAACAAGTTATCCTGTTGATTAAAAAAAATATTATCTTCTATTTAATTAACGAACAGTATGAATGTTCAATTTTTATACAATGGCTAGTTTGTTTTGTTATTGAAAAAAACTGTATTATATAATCTGCTTTGTAAACATTTACAATTGTTTCACATTTGGAACAATAACAAAATCGGCAATAAATCGTAATCGAAAGTTTTAACATTTCGAGTGTGCGTATAGTTGAGAGACTCTTTTTTTTTTCACTTGATATTTACATTTGATAAAATATTGGTAAAAGCTTGAAACATAGATGTAGTTTAGATTATTTATTGTTGTACTGCCATCACCTGCAGTGTAATATTTCTTGTCAAATTGGATTGCGACCGAAAAAGTGGCCCTTGCGGCACACCGCTTCACAATTAGGCAAGTTGATGGTAATCGCTCTGATCTTGCAAAATCAACCGCCTAGTAGTTAATTTACCAACGATAAGTTTTTTGTTGTCAATGCGAACAGCTTTATTCCATGGGAAATGCTTCAGAAGCAATGATTTGCAATTTGGAACATTATCTAGTTGACGTTTTTTTAATAATTTATAAATTAACCGAAACTTTCACAAAAAACATTCTGTATGAGTATATAATTTCGAGGTTTATATTATGACGAGTTGGTATGGTAAATTTTCAGATAAAAAAATTGTTGCTGCATTTTAAAAAGCAATAACAATAAAATACCATTAAAAGGTATCATTGTGTATGAGGGACCGGCTTTTGCCCACCATTGCCGACCTCAGCGAAATTTATTCAATTGATGTGTATGCGAGGAAAGGTGTTTTTAATTTCACAATAAGAAAAATGTCTGAAATATGCTATAGTCAACCTGAATTAGCCAATTTATCAATTCATTAAATTTATAACATCATTGAAAGCTAACAGACTAAATTGAGAGTAAATGGAAGATTTATGGATTTAGAAATTTCAAATTTGATTTGTGATAAATTTGATAGTGTTCTAGGAGTGCCAGTCGCCTGACCCAGCACTATGTTATGTCTCTTATGTATTTGAAGATGATGATATTTTCTCGTCACAATGATTACGTATATTCTATGTTTTATATCTTTTACGTAAATCTATACGTATTGTATAGGTAGACACGTAAAAGTACTAGCATTATATGTAGTTCCTTGCTTTCATTTTTGAAAAAAAATCCAAGAATGAGTCACTATTTTTCTCTTAATTTATTTATAACATAACACATTGACAACTGGTTGTACAGGTTAATGAGATTTAATAATCTCGTATACTGTGTGTGTGTTTTTTTTCTAATACAATAAATAGATTATTTTAAATGGTATACAATAAAAAAATTTTAATTAACGTCTATCAAACGATAGATCAATTTTATTAAAGCTATCAAGGTATTAAAAATTCATAATAACATCAACTTACATTAATGTTTGTTTATTGAAAGGCTTTCATAAAATATGTATACAAACGAACAGATGTAGGTATATGATTAAATGTTACTCGTATATGCGAAGATTGATAATAAAATTTGATTTTTATACCACAGAGGGATTAATTGTGTGACCGATAAAAAAAAATTTAATTGAATTATGACATTAAAAGTCCAATTGCAATCACAACCGGTACACACAGTACAGTACACGAGCCTATCTATATGATACTCTCGTATCTCATCAAACCCGTTAAATGCTTAATAAATACCTCATATTTAATTAACAGTTTAAGGTGTGAACAAAGGTCGAGGATTACAAGAGGTTATAACGTTCCATTTTATTACGATTTTCACATGTAATCCAGAAATTGAACATGAAACAGAATGAATTATTTAACAGTTAAATAAAAGTTAAGTGCACTTAATCCATTTTGAGTTATATTTATGAAATACCCTAAAGGCATTAGGAATAAATTAGAGTAATTGATGTTTTCAAAAAAATATTAGATATCAACTAATTGCTGAAAAATGTAACAGATGACTGAAGGAAAACATAAATATTTATTTTCCTCCATTTGCACCTTAATGATATGTAAAATTATGTAATTACACAATCAATGATGGATGTAAACGTAATCATAGTATTTTACTTCATATACTACACATTTTGTCCTGGTTGCTATTATGAAAATGAAGCCAAGCAAGATACATATCCATAGGTAAACCAGAGGCAACGTTAAATGTTTTAAGATGCATGTGTGGGTAGCTCTTAAGTTAGTACGAAGTTAAACTTCGCGTTGTCTGGACCGAAAACTCGCCGTATATCCTATATTCAGACCTATATTAATTAATTAAAACCGGGTATTATAATTTTAAATCGATTTACACATATTACCGTGTTACGAACTATAACAGTGTTTTTCTTTAAATGTGGACAATAACTGATGCATAAATAAATTTGGATTATATATCTCACAATATCTTAATACATAAGTATAAATTTGTCTCTTTAAAAAAATTTAAACACTATTCTCTTAATTAAATTTAGTTTATCAAACAATTTTTGTGTGGTCCCCAAACAGAAGCTGGTTTTATCGATTATTTATTGCGAATAATGGTTATTTAACAGCGGAAATTGCGGTTTCTTTCGAGGTTTCTCTATACAATCGTTTAATGGATTTTATAAATAGGTATAAAAAAGTATTGTTGAGCCCTATAGAAATTTACAAATTCTTTTATATTTATTCATTAAAAGTTTTATTTTAATCAAGTGTACACACACTATAGCCTCGCGAACAATGCCTCTTTTAATTGAAATTAATAATAAACACATGTATGTAGAAGATTTCATAATAGTTATGACGCAAGTTTAATGAAAAAATACTTAAATACTTCATCCTCATTTGAGTTAAAACCATATGGATTGCAAAAAAAGTCAATGGGTACATAACATATGTGAGTTATTGATCTATATAGTTTGCATAGAAACTTTTTGCGAAGAGGTCCATTTGAATATAAATAAATTTGAATTGAATAATTTCAAAGTGGCAAAAATGCAGCAATTAATCAAACGACAGAATGCAATGATAATTAGTTAATTACAGAAGTCGTGTTGTTTATTGAATAAAATATTGTCATTAATTATTTGAAATTTGTTCGAAACAACGCCATACAATTTAGTTCGGGCACGATTTGCATGCAAATCCAGCTATTATAGCCGCAATTGATAGACTGTTGGATTATGATAGTTTAACGAAATGTAACTACATACGATTTGTATTATGGAGTGTTATTACGAGAACATTTTGGCATTCGTACATATTATTATGACCGTATTATGATATCCAATAAACACATTAATCGTACATTTTTAGCTCATTTAAATTCAAACAATTATTCACTTCCATATTTAGTTTTGAACAAGTTTTAATTTTCACCTTATAATTACCTATCACAAATAATTAATGTCTTTTATTACATTTTATATATCAGTAATTAAAATATATTAACTGTGTATCTATAAGAAGAGACACAAATTTGTTTCGATCTGAATTTGGTGTGAAAACTAATAAGGAAAGTTTTTTGGAAACTGCTTTTTCCAAAGCTATGAACCTTTTCAATTCTATTTATAAAATATGTACCTATTTATTATAATTTTATTAGAGGCGTTGAAATTGAAACTAGTAATTTGTGTGTTAAATAACGACATGTTTTATAACTATACAATAAATCAATGCATATATGTGTACCTAATTAAACTTAAAAATAGTGTGTTTAAACACTGTAGATATATATATATATATATGTATACATATATGTTTGATTCGTTTTTATTGCGCTACCTCTAAACACTAGACAATTTCCTTTTTTATTTCAAAATGTGCGTAGATTTTAACTTATTCTTAGAAAATAAATTATGTATAACATATAGAGTGTTATGTAAGTTAAATAAATGACATGACACCTAAACTGTTGCATTTTTGAACTTTTCTCATAGTTCAAAAGATTCATTTATTATTTCCATTTACGTACGAGAACCTAACTGATTTGCGTATGTAAGTACATTTATTTGTTTTACATTTACATGATTTGTATTTTAGTCTGTAAAGGAATTACTATGCTCTATAGACGAGGATTTCCTTTTTCCTTAAAAAATGCACAAATTTCGTGGAATAATTCCAAAATAATGAGCACCAGCACCATCATGATTATGATCCTTTATTTTCAATGAATTTGATCACTAAATTGCCTGTTAAAGCATGAATTTCTTCTGTGGTTACACCTATATAATTAATTTTCATGAAATCTGCGTTTTCTATTTAATTATTACACTTGTAGGCTGAATTTCATTAAGATTATACCGAAATTTGACAGATGATTGGCTGATAAGGTGTAATTTTTCATCATGACTTACACATATCACACAAATAATAAGGGAAATGAAATGTAACAAGTAAGTAAGCGTAATCATGGGGCTGCAACGCTTCATTATCTGTATGCAATTTTCATACTTAATAATTTATCCAGTCTTAAGATTACGGTGCATATCAAAATGTTTTATATATGTATAGCAGTTCACGTCAGGCTATCAGGCTAGATTATCATATAACGTTCTGACATATTTATTGTGAGCTAATTATAAAATTTTTATCACCTTATAACTTAAAATATTAACATAAATTATCTATAGGCTTGTATTGAAACGGTTGGTATTTTAATCCTACGCAAGTATTGCAGCGGCTTTACTCTTAGAACTCACCAGGAAGGGCTGTTTTTATATTATACAACGACTGTTATCTTGTTTAACAAAGTCCATGTACGTATGTTGAAATTTATAATAGAATATCGATATAAACTAAAACATCAATTACACGTCTGACAAGAACAACATAGACTCAAACGCCTTATGAATATTATTGATTAATATTTATTGTACATATAAAGGTGAAGAGGAAAAATTGCTTATTTGGACATTGATTACGTATAACAATTTAAGGTATTGAATTTACGAAGGAATAAAGATTGAGAATGTAAGGAGATAGTATCAATTATTTATATCTATAACAGTAATATATCTTTTCCATCTCATAAGCATTTATATTTCGAAATGAATTAATAGTTCATTGCATTAATTCAAATTTGCTAATGAACAATGCCCCTAAATAGCTTCTATATTTGGGTGAAAGTGTTATCAAATCGATGTCGATATGATTTCATTGTAATCCATTCAATGCTATATTAGGTTGCTAAATGTAAGAATTGATTTAACAATAAATCTATAGTTTGGTATTTTTTTTGTATTGAAACTTAAAACATGGAATGAAAAAGTAATCAATAATGACACAACATACGTGATCAGTGATCACATTCAAATCTATAGCAAATAGTTTCAAAACTGTAATAAATCAATCAAATCTTAAGTGATTTCTATTAAACAGATATTATGTTACAACACTAACAAAAACGTTTAACGTTCGTTTAAAAAATACACGAAAAGCTCAAGCTTATTCCTTTCTTGGTATAGGAATCGGCTTACAATATTTATTCTAATTGACTGTAGTAATATTTTTTTCTGTAACTCAGGTATTATCTGCCCACTTCTTGATTGTATGCTAATAAAATTGGAGACGAGTTTCGTCCTTAATCTGTCATTATTTATTATGTACTTACATTATGTTCTGAAAGTGTGCAAATTTCTGAATTCATTTGTAAAGATAATCAGCTGTCATACACTTTATAAATTGCATTCTACATTAGAGTTGAGAAAAATGCGTCTACAAGCCGTACAACCTATAGCTGTTGTTAATTTCATCGGCTAATTAATTATATTGCGACAAAAAATTTTATATCTTACATTTGGTGTTTATATACAACTTGACTTCGTATTTAAAAGGGCATTATAATAAATTATTAAAATGTGTGTTGTACAATTACGGTAAAAGATTTATTAGGTTATTTTTTAATATGTTACAGGAATAGTTTATCACAGAAACGCAAATCTGTAAGATATACTGAAAGAAGGTAAAAATCTGCTATGGATTAGTTTAATTCCCTTATAGCAATTAGTAACGGTTGATTTTATGATATTTAACAAGTTCATTAGAAATGAAAAACATATTTTAGTAGAATTTCAGCCTACACATTTATCAGACTATTAAAGATAATGTATGATAGTATTCCAATTTTTCATTATCGGTTCATTAAAGTGTCGTTAAAAGTTAAATTTCGCTATACTGTAATTTTGGACTAATATACCTAACTGCGTATGCCTATATGAGACCTCCCTTTATTACGTAATCTAAAAGTAATTCATTTTTAATTTTTCACGTATTTCTAGACTTCACAAGTGTTAATAGAAGTCTAATAACCGTTATCTAATTATTCAAGATTATATCGTTCCCTAAAGTGTTGAGAAGTAGAACATTAGATCAGATGAAATATTATTTGTTTGGAATTGAATACAATAATCGGTTTGAATCTTAGCATTCGCGGAATGATTTATATTTTTATTTATTAATACTATACTAGGAAAATGTATTAGGTATCATGTTGGGTGGAAATTGTACTAGAATATAACTTAGCAGTACGGCGTAACTTCGTATTTCCAATCAAGCTGCCACAACTAATGAACCTTGCAATTTAGCCTGAACGATAATTAATTATATAACCGGACCTCTTCACTTAATAACACCATTATATCTCTTGTATGATTGTAATTGAGGTAATATCGTAAGAAGTTCATGTCAATTACTGTATGTTACATGACACAGTAATCCATGTCGCTTTTTAATTAAAATCACAATTTTTTTCATTGTGCTTTTAGAGTTTAACGATTTTGTTGGAGTTTTATTAATGGACCTACCACATAGTTGTAGCTAAATAGTTGATATTTGCAGCGTATAATTAGATAGAGCCAAAAGGAGAAAATGGGTAGTCAATTCTTTAACAACAATTCAAATAGTCATTATTTTGACGGAACCTGCCAGATAAATTAATTATTTGCATGAGCCGCATGTGGTCCAATGGCTAATTAATATATTTGAAAACGGCTTCTTTTGTACTACGAAGAATAAATGTACTTAATTTCCACTCTTTACACTCTTTATATGTTTTGTTGCTTTCGGCGAACAATTTCACAAGGAATTAATAAATAGAAGCATTAAATTTGTATTCCATAAACACACATTCAGCAATTACAACATCGGTTTTTCAGCTTTTTTTACTTTTTATCGGTACTAAAGGCATGTTTTATATAAATGATAACTGCTAATTTATTCCTCTTGTACGTATTTGGTAGTGACAATCATTTTATACAAGCAAAATTTTGTGTAAGAAGGGGAACAATTTGTTCTTTTATATACAAGAAAACATGTTAAGAATTTCACTGCATTTTGTTCCTGATATAATTTATTGCGGTTTACCGACAAATTCGTTCACATCGTTGAGTACAAGTGCCGTATCCATTTGAAAAAATTTCCTGAATCGTAACAAGCGGCATAAGTATACCCAATAAGTGTGTAAAGTATTTACAAAGAGTATTGAGAGAATTTTAATTAAAATTAAACATCTGTACCTTATTCGTGTGGAAAATTGTATCCACATTCACAGACTTCTTGTGACATTTTCGTATCAATAAATATTTCGTTTCGACTCTTTGCAATTAAATTTAATATTTCTACTTTTTTGACAATCTAATTGTGGGCCATTTGTTTTTATGCAGCAATAAATCGCAAAGATATATGTTACGAACATTGATACTAGGCGCTCAAAACATGCCTAAAATTCTTGTTATATAAAACAAAAATGTTTCACAGTTCCGCTAAATTATATAATGAAATGTTAAGAAAAATGTCACCCGACCAGGTATACATCTAAATTCGATCCATTTTAATGAAGATTAATTGGAGCCAGTTAAATTGTGAACTTTTGGCATAAGTTTCAAAAGGTACACATTTACCATCAATTAATTTAAGGTATATTCCATTAAATTGATCGCTTCTTTCAGTTGATTAATTAAAATGTTAACATTTAAAATCTAATTTCAAATTGGATTCGAATACGAACTTAATTTCCAATCATATACTTATTGAGCTCCAGTGATTTACGGCCTCACAATTAATAATCCAGCTTTCTGTTTGCGAACCACCTTCTTTCGAAATTAACCAATTAATAAAGTATCAACGTTTAGAGAAATCCATTTGTGTTGTGCCTATACATACACCTTCAAGAACGCTATGAAAGGTGCATAGTGGCCACCCATGTGTTGCATTTTAAATTAAAATCCATGATTGCAAATAAAACGCATTAAAAGCACGAAATAAATGTGAATAATTTATTGTGTGTCAGAATGGCTTCGCATTTGCGTTCTGCAACGTCCCCCCCGGGCACCTCTTTGCCCATTCAATCGCCCTCGCGGCCTAAGACGCTGATGGAAAGTCTTTTGGTGGCTAAAATGGAACAGGTGGCTCTGGGCCACCCTGGACGGCCACTTGTGCGAAGGGACAGTGCCGACTCAGTGAGTTCTTTCGGTTCGGTTACGTCGACAACGAGTGATGTATGTAAATGTGACGATTGTCTACTTGGGATCGCCGATCTGTACACTTTGGAACAGACTGAAGAGAAGAAGAAAAAGGTGAAGTTTATATTACATAGATTGCAGTAACAATTCAAAGTTCGTGTTTTAACCGTCTTGAGACGCCACCAACTTGATATAAAACATAATAAACAGCCTTTTATTATGTAATTGCTACAAGCTGTAAGTTGGTTGTAGATAAACGGGAACGTTCTTCATTCCATTGGAATAAAGAGTGTATTACGATTTATGTTTCTTGAGGCGATTATTTGGTGTTATCTTACCATTCATTAAAAAATATAATAAATATTACATTACGAATGTTCCTACTAAATTAAGATTAATTCTTTGAGATTGGAAAATTAATTGATACCTTTGAGGTATGGGAGAGGAACTTGGTACTTTGTTTCAATGAATTTTACTAAATTGACTAATCATTAATTTATGTACAAAGTCTGGATATTTAAAAGGTAATCGCAATAGTTGTTAGTTACCGTTAAATAATTTTTACAATTAATTTATACACACCACAAGTATTACCTTATACATTATAATACCAGATACAATATGTAGGTATGGAGACTGGTACTATAAAAAATGATTTTAGAGCCATAAAAAATGAATCACAAGTAAAAATCATTGGTTAGTGATCTAATAGTGCTTAAGCCTGATGGACCACAAAACTAATACAGATTTGTTTATGTTCATTGAAGATTTATCTTAGCTTTATAATTTATTTTCCTTGCGCCATGATTCACATAGTAAATTTAGTAAAGTGCTATAAAATCAGATTAAGTGTAGTAAGTTGAAAATATAAATAATGGGTTCGATTTAACGCCTTAATAACACGTTTTATCAACTCTGTTCTTCCGTTTATTCAAAAAAAAAAATCCTGCTCTCATAATAAGAATATTATAAAACCGATTTGCGGTAAGTTCAATTGAATGGAATTTTCGTTTATTATAATATTTCCCAACAAATAAATAAAACGTAGAACCGTCGTTTCTTAAAACTTTATTAAACCTTACAGCAACAATTCAACAACAACAAATACTTGAAAGTAACACAAATAATAAAAATCACATGTTTAATGTCCACTCTTCTTGAATCCCCATTTTTTATGACCTTCTTTGCCACCTTTCTTTCCATATTTTGAACCATGGTGCCAATGTTCATCATGTCCACCGGCCTTTTTGTGTCCAGCATCTTCGTGATGGTGTCCACCTTTCTCAGAGTGTCCTTTCTTGCCGTAATGGTCTTCATGGTGTCCTCCTTTCTTGTGTCCTCCCTTCTTGTGGCCACCTTTCTTGTATCCATCTTCATGGTGATACCCTCCATGTTTCTCATGGTATCCGGAATCGTGATCCTCATCGAAGAAGTGTTTCTCTTTTTTGTATTCGTCCTTCTTGTGCACATCATGCCCTCCCTTGGTGCTATGTCCCTTCTTGTAAGACCCTTTCTCAGCGTATTTGTGTCCCTTTTCACCCTTTTCACCCTTATGGTGTTCACCAAAGTAGCCATCGTCATGATGGTGCTTCTTCTTGTGTCCTCCGTGTTCGGAGAAATGTTTCTTGTGTCCTTCTTTGTCATGGTGACCCTTTTCGCCTTTCTCGTGATGATGGTGTCCTTTGTACCCTTTGTCACCTTTGTCACCGTGGCTGCTGTGGTGATCTGAATGATGCTCTTTGCCACCACCTTTTTTCCAGTGATGACCATGATGAGAGGCAGCCTCCTCTAAATCGAACACATCACGTTTTTGTCTTGCTATTTCACGGGCAGACGTTAAACAAACACACACAGCTGCCACGAACGCAAGGACGAAGAGCCCTTTATACGTGATCATCTTAAAAATCTAGCTTATGTGAACACGAAGGGTGTTAATTTCGCACTGGTCTTCTGGAGACGCGGTAGTAGCTTTTATATGATTTTTCAGTATACTTTTTGTTTTTATATATAAGTGAAAAGGAACATTTGATCTGTAACAGTAAGTTTATTGACAAATTGGCAATCTATTGCATCTTGTGGTTCACACTTTCACAAATTGTACCGTTTTTATACTGTTGACGTAAGAATAACAATAGTAACTGAAAACATTTACTTACTTCATTAAACTCTTAGTTGCAATTGTGGTTATTATAACTATGTTTTTTCAATTTTTGCATGTGTTCGTTTTGAAATTGCGTAATGGTTAAATTCAGTTTGAAATTGAACTTTTCGTTAAGTACAAATTAAATTACAATTTATTGTACAATTATTATATAATTTTTGCGCTTGTTAACCTGCATTAAACTTAATTTGATACAGTTTATATATTATTACATACAAGCAGTTTTCGAAGTCGGTTTATTGAATTTTAATCATAATCATCGTCTTCCAGGCCATACACCTTAAAAACATAAATATATCATTATATTGGAAAAGAGTTCGTTACAAAGTAGCATCTGATTTCGAGATTAATTAAATTAACCGAAATCAATCTTGACCTATTTAACTCGTTATTTGATCACTATTAATACACTTTTTTATTATACTAGCAGTATTTTACGATAAAATTCGTACAGGTAAAGACGAGAGATATAAATTTGTTTATAAAATGATTATAAGGAAGTAAAAAAGTTATTAATTTACTTCTGATTAAACACAATGATTAAGTTTATTTGAATATCAATAAATATTCAAATGAATTGAAAATCGTTTAAAATAATAATAAGGTTGCGTTTGTATATTGGGTGTAGGTATACCTACCTACTACACGATACATATGTTAATAATATGTACTTGGTACTAGCAGTTCTGTATTTAACTGTTCTTTGGAATGCACTCATGACTGGTGACTAGTTTTATAATTTATCTATTTAAATTGCTATTGTCATCATTAATTAATAAAATAATTAAATTCATTTAATTATGCTCGAAATTCTTTCACTAATAAAAAAAATCTGTAGGTATACTTGTTCAGTATCTTCTTAATATGAGGTTAATGTGGCAATGACCGATCGACCCAATATTTTAAACATAGTCGGCGCAATAAAGCGAAATATTTTCATTTTGGGATTGTTTTAATTCAACGAGTGAAACTGGCTCTATAAAAAATCTTTTTACTCATCATATTTTCAAGCTCGTTATGTAATTATCTTTTATTAATAGAATTGTATGTGTACCTTCATGCTGTAGAGCACCAATTAAAATGTAAATTGAAAATTGGTAAACAGGGAAATTAATTATGTATTACCATTCTGGAGATGTGGCTAAATATTTGCATATGTAATTGCTTTAATATGTTTACCACCTACACGGTGCAAAGCAGTAAAAAAAGATGTTTGCTTGTTGATTGTACGAAATTTTCATTAAACATAAAGCCTATTATTAACATTCTTCGCGCTAAGAACGACAATAATAGTAAATATAAATTATAAATTGTGGTACGGTTGTAATCTCTCGCTGAATATCAATTTTTGTTTACCCTCATTGCAAAAACTTTTATACGTGAACGGTGTGTTAGTTTGTTGAATTGATTTTCGCGTTGTTTCGTTGTTTTTTTTTTGCAAATGCTTTTGCGTTCTATTCTTTGTAACAATAAGACTATTATATAATAATGTCTACTGTGGTATAGCGATACTGTTGAGAAAATTCACTTGATTCGCACACACATAATATTATGTATTAAAAATTTTCAAGGACAAAAAACTAATTAACCTTAGAATTATTATTGCCATCGTGGTACTACTCGTACATGCCCAGCTCATTTTACATTTTCTATATTTAATTACTCTTGTATATCGAACAACTGCTCCAATTCGTGTATTTCGTCGCAACTCATGATACTGTAACAACATTTTTACGGGTCCATTAACGAATTTGAACGAAAAAAATTGTTAAAACGGTAAATCATCAACGGTACTACGGGAAAAACTTCTGTCTAGACGTGTAGTAATAATGTTAGTTAAAAATTTTTGTTAATCAGTAGAGTTTTAATGACGCAACTGTGAAATTTATTCAGAATTATAACAATTAAATTTAAAAGGGAATTACAACGGACGTCACTGGAACACATTGGTGTGTAAGTCGAATACACCTCCTTATCCTTTATTCACAAATGTGTACGCTGGAATACAGATTACATTTCTATACGCTTGCGTGTCTTACTTAAGTTTCATAGACGTCAGAAATTCAAACTCGACTCTCTCATATGTATTATGAGCATATACATTGTTAAGTTCATTTTATCAATATTTTGTGAATACACGACCGATTCAGTATAGAGAAAAAATGTAACACATGATAACTATTAGTGAGTTTTTGTGGACTTGAAGTTAAAATGATTTCAGTGTAATTTTGTCAAATGATGAGTGCGTTATTAATTGTGTATTATAAATCATGTTGCGTTTTTTCGTGGAGTTAATTAATCGTGAAACGATCTTCTTTGGATCAATTCGTATAAAATCTAATAAACCATGTAATCATTAAATAAGGAAAATATGCCTCAGTTGGAAAATCGTTTTGTGTGTACCCAGTTTGTTATTCCAAAGATAGTAATGTCAACAAACAATTTAAACACTATGAGCAGTAAAACGTCTTTGGAACATGATACGGAAGTCACAACTACCGGATTTGAGGCAAATAGTAAACTTTCTATGGACCGATTACAAATGCAAGAAGAACATAACGGGGAATTGTATTTAAATTCACCCGAAATTATTTGTTCGCCATCGCCGTGCGTATTCGATTCGAATTGTAAAAACTCAGGTAAAATAATTGTACAAGATTGCCAGCTAAAATTAGAGATGCAAAATAAGTGACGGAATTTTTTCTTATATTTCCGAAAAACACGTAATTGCTGTTTGTCTTTATATAGATAATAAGTGATAACAGTCAAAGTACATCTAACTTATTTTATCTATATTTAGATATTGATGGTTCCACTTTTCAACTTGTACAAACACATTGCTAAACTGCTAATACTTACACAACTGGCATGTGTTTTCAATTAAAATCTTTAAAAATAGGAAAAATTCTGCATCTTTTTAATGTTATATCTAAAAGAATATTCACTTACCTAATAGAGAAATCTTGCAGACATTTCACATAAAAGACGGTCAGCATCGCGTTCTTCCTCCACGGAAAAATCGCCCCGTTTATCTAGACGAAATAGTATCAGATTGCGAAGAAGTGCAAGCCCTTCAAGTCCGAATGCAAGGAAAATGTCCTTATCCTGTGGGTACGAGCAGTACTCAAAAAGTCTACTGGAAGTGCCCATCTCCACCGATTATGGAGACGCTTCCAGTGACGATTTAAGCTCTGAGTGGGACTCTGATGTACCAGAACCAGTACCACCAACACGGACGAAGGTTAGACTCACCAAAAAATTCTTATTTATGAATATTTTAACATCGCAACTATTATTTAGTGTGACAAATTTTATTGCCGAAACAAATATTAAATGTAAATATTTTATATTGTTTTATTACTGTGGCTGCCTAGACCTATAAACGTACATTATTAAAATGTAGAATATTAGTAATAAAATTATTCTTAATGAGCTTGAGAGGAGTCATTATTCATACATTACTATTATGGATTTAAATCACATGTATATGAAATTTTAAAAGTATGTCGATGAGTTCTCGAAAAAATAGGAGTTTTCTTGTCGTCAATGCTGATGAAAAGGAAAATTTATGTGCATAATTAATTGCCAATATATGTTAATTTGTCCAAGTAAATATAATGAATAATCAAACTTTAAACAAATTAATTAGCGAGGAGAAAGTTTAATGAAGCACTATCACTAATAGGTTTGTTTAATTTCATTTATTCGATAATTCGATATTAAATAATATTGATTGCATTATTTTCGTACGTGAACCTTAACAGTGTGTCGCTCTAAAACAAGTCACCGGACAATTGTAATGATGTAATTTATTTAATTATAAAATAAATTAAAAAAAAAACAATCAAATGAAATGTAAAAGAAATGTTATTTAATTAAAATGATAATGTGTTAATCATTGTACGCAATTCATTATTTGTCATTCATTGTACGTTTAACATTAATAAACATTTTATGCAGTAATGTTAATTGTTGGGCATCATACTTAGAACAACTTTGTCTTGTCTGTCCATTTTTGTGCATTTCCTATAAATATTTGGAAGTTTTAAATAATTTGCCAAAATCAACATTTTCAATAGATTATTGCGGATCTTTATAACAGGTTAA
Source organism: Silvanus unidentatus (assembly GCA_963930825.1). Lineage (NCBI taxonomy): Eukaryota > Metazoa > Arthropoda > Insecta > Coleoptera > Silvanidae > Silvanus > Silvanus unidentatus. Next base: position 2,827,631 of record OZ005760.1, read on the forward strand.
TCAAGTTCTTTACATTCTTGTATTCGATAATTAATAACATTACCTGCTATATCCTATTTACGTTTGTATCTTCGTCACAAATTTTGTGAAACAATGGTTTGCGTGATGCATATTTAAGTTTCTCTGTAGAAAAAGTCACATTTAAATGATGATATTACGAGTAATTAGAACGGAAGAGTATTATGGTGTAAATTTTCCAGTTTGTGAGTCGATAATGACGTCACCGAATGATAAATTTACGTGAAAATTTATACACTGAACCTACGACTATTACCTGATACTTGTTTTGATTTCTAACAAAGAGAACATGTTCATGTTCTCACGCTATAATTTTTCACATTTATTTATACATCCGAACAAATGTCTATAGAAAAGAATTTCTAGCAAAGTGGCCCACACGCTCTCCTCCAAGAAAACGTCGTTTTTACATTATCAAAAATTAACAATAAATCTTTGACAACAGATGTGATCCAATTTTTTCACCATTTTTTCTAGAAATCAACTGGTTTCTATTTAAATAAATACATTTTCTTTCCACAAATTGCTATTTTTAGTAAGCGACTCCATATAGTTTGTGTTTTCAAATAAAATTATCAGTTTATGGACAGGAAACGGTTTTTATATGATAAGTTTATAGTTGTGACGTCAATGACTTAGGTATATTAAATCGAATTTAATTAGTGTTTGTGGTTTTTTTAAAAGTTTAAATGAAAAGAACCTCTAATTGGTTTGACCTTTCAAATTTGATGAAACATTTCCATTTTACAGCCATCTGGATGGAGGAAATTGAGGAACATTGTCCAATGGACGCCGTTCTTCCAAACGTACAAGAAACAGCGCTACCCTTGGGTACAGTTGGCTGGCCACCAGGGTAACTTCAAGGCTGGTCCCGACCAGGGCACTATCTTGAAGAAACTTTGTCCCAAAGAGGAGAAATGTTTTAAAGTAGACAAGTTTGTGAATGGTTAGAAAGAGGGTGTTAATTGTATGTTGTTTTAGGTATTAATGAAAGACGTTTTGCGGCCATATGTGCCTGAATATAAAGGTTTAGTTGCGAGCGACGATGGAGAATGTTCTTATATTCAATTACAAGATCTGTTGGGCGATTTTGTTTCGCCTTGTGTTATGGACTGCAAAATTGGAGTACGTACATATTTGGAAGAAGAATTGGCCAAAGCTAAAGAAAAACCTAAACTGAGAAAAGTAATTAGTTATTAATTCAAGTACACTTTCTCTTTTAACGCACTCGTTTGTGCAGGATATGTACGAGAAAATGTGCCAGATCGATCAGCAAGCACCCACCGATGAGGAGCACAAATTAAAAGGTGTTACTAAGCCACGGTACATGGTGTGGAGAGAAACCATCTCATCAACTGCCACACTAGGATTTCGCATTGAAGGTATACGAAGTTCTGATGGGACGTCTAGTAAAGATTTCAAAACAACAAAATCAAAGGATCAGATTATCGAAGCGTTTGAAAAGTTTACGGATGGATTTCCACATGCAGTTGTTAGTTTAAGTGATATATTGTTTATTTTTACTGGATTAAATATTTATTTTATTTTTAGCCTAAGTATATTCAAAGATTAAAGGCAATCAAAGCAACACTAGAGTCGTCTACATTTTTCAACACGCACGAAGTATTTACTGAAAATATTTTGATAAGATAAATTTGATTTAATTTGTGATTTATCTTTCAGGTTATAGGCAGTTCGCTATTGTTTGTACATGACCGATACAACGCAAATGTTTGGCTAATCGATTTTGCAAAAACAGTAGCTCTTCCAGACGACATTCAAATAAACCACACGTCTAAGTGGAAGGTCGGAAATCACGAGGACGGATACCTCATTGGTGTTAACAATTTAATCAAAATATTTATGACAATGCTTGAACAACAAGCAGTTACTGTAAGTCCACCGTTAAGCTTACAGGAACCCACACTAGTGCGGCAAGACGACGACGAAGGAAACACTTGACGTGGATCTCGGTTTTTGTTATAAGATAAAGAAGCTTTTCGCTGAAATTACATATTTAGTATTCAAGAAAAAATTATTTAGATCCTTCTTATACATATTATATATGTGTATATGTACGAAATTAATTATCTTATCTTTACTACATTTATTCACTTTCTGTACTACATATTTATTTTAATTTATATTTTTTTTAATTTTAAGTTTGAAAAATTGCCTATACATATATATTATTGACTATTAATTTTTCTTTAATTAAGATGATAGAGCAATGTTCCCAATGCACTGAATTATTAAGTACCTAGAAAAAAAATATTAGAACAAGATGTTTTGTTGAAACAAGATTGTTGTGTAATGTAAATAAATGTCGATTATTTTTATAACTTTTTCCTCTCATTTCTTTCGAATGTGTTTCAATGAGAGGTGTGAGATGTGAGAGGTTATACAAAACGTACACAATTAATTTAAAAAAATAAATTTTTATTTCATTTATTGCATTTACTAAACTAATCTTTTTCTCTTCGGGACAAATGTCTTTGAACAGGACCTTGCTGTACTGAAAATTTCCTTCTGGTACCACTTGCCGGTGAAACTGAATAGGGAGGCGGATCTGGCCTGAGTAAATTTTCTTCTACTGGTCTTAAAGAAAATCGCCTGCCATCAGGCTTTTTTAGTGCGGGGGCAGGCATCAATGATGATCGCCTTAAATGAGTATTCATAACAGGCCTTATTGGTAGTCGTCTTGACCGTTGTGGAGTTGTTGCTGAACTTTCAACAGCTGATGAAATTCCAGAAGTTACTCGACTATGAGTTTCCGTCGCTTCATCAGTGACTGTTTTAATAGACCTTAGAAATTCAGCCGCAGATACATGTTCCAGAAGGGCCTCCTGTTTAGCAGACAAAACAGACAATCTTCCCCGTAAAGTTTGTTTAATGTAATGCTCTTCTCCAGTGCTAAAAATACTTGCTCTTTTATGTTTGCCCACGTATTGGTCACTTCCTTGCATTTGCTTTTCAACATCGAAACTTTTCTCTTCTCTTGATTTAAATCTGTTTTTAATTTTCTGTATTAAAGTTTGACTTTGTTGTATTAAAGACTCGGTCGGTTCGGAGAAGGTTCTATTTCGGGTTTTAATTTCTTTGAAAGTTTCTGTGGGGTCCTGTCCGTCCCATCCGTGATGTTTACTTGCGTAAATTACTGGGGGTCGAATATCACTAATAGCTCTTCGTTTATTTTTCTTTGGTTGGGAAATGGTGCTTAAAGACCAGTTAGAGTTAATACGTTCGCTAGCTAGTATTTCTTGGTCGGAAAAACCGTGAATGCCGAGCTCGTCCGTGTCACTAGCCATACTCAGTGCATCGACAATCTTATTGAAAATTTGATTTTGCGTCGATTCCGATTTTTGGAATGTGCGATCTATGTCAATCATTTGCAAATCAGTGTCAGATTGGGCTCTCTGTAGGACCATGTAGCGATAGCATTCGGAGAAAGCTCTCTTTCTTAACATAGTCGGAGAATCCATATTTCTATAAATCGTCAAATCAGGACAACTTACGCTTCTTTCCAACGCATTGGGAATATACTCCTCAAACTCGTTTTTATAGACAGGCTTTACGGGCATAAATAGGAATTCATTTATGAGTGCACGCAATTCTTTTCGGATCTTTGTCGGCGTCTTCTTTATATTGTCGGCAATCTTCTTTTCTAGTTTAATCATTTTTTTGCTTTGCATACCCCGAGTAATGAAACCTAGTACCATAATGATGTAACCCAGTCCTCCAATTATCCATACTAGTAGAAACATTTGGTAAATTGTGTAAACAACAGGGCCAACATCGAAAACATCAGTAACCCCGGCCACATAATCACCGAATCCAATGGTTGTTAATGTTACAAATGCGTTGTACACGGCTACATCGTAACTCCATCCTTCAAACATCATTGTAAACACCGCTGGCAAGAATATAAAAAATGTAAATCCAGGAACAAGGTACAAAATTATTTGTCCTATAAGGCCAAGTTTGGCAGTATGATATTTAACTTCAGAGTTTTTCCAACGATCGTACAATTTTGTAAACTAAAACATATTATGTTGAGAGATGCGAACTTAATTTTTGGGTTTGCTTTAACTTACCGATTTTCCAAAGAAATCACCTAAAGTCACCATCACGATACCGTTTATAGGAATACCAATAAGGCAGTAAAATATTAAAAATATCCTTGTAAACATTGTTGTTGGTGCAAGATTTCCGTATCCTAAAAGATTTTGAGAACTATGAATATTTTGATTGAAAGTTTGCGATCTTTTTGTTACCTATAGTGCTTACTGCTGTGATTACAAAGAAAAATGAGTGATAGAAGTTCCACTTTTGAGGATTGTCAATTTGGCTCATGTCTAAGTTTAATGGTTTTCCACAATAACTTGTTAGTTTCTCAAATATTATTGCTTGTGAATCATTGTTGCTCTTGTAATGTTTTATTAGTAGTTCTAAAGAATCATAATTTAATAAATAACGGTTTAATATGCTTATTGATATAAAAATTTAAAAATGCTATGCCAAGATTTTTCATTGTAGTAGCGAGTATTGTATTTTTTATCAACTTATTGTTGATCGAAGTCTGATAATTATTTGGAAACAGATTTAATTCAATGCTTTACTTTGATTTTTATACCTACATATTTTCGAATGTAAGTATTTACTACAGCTGAGTGTTTAATTTCACCTGATAAGGTTTTCAATTAAGAAAAAACAAAATTCTGGGCTTCAATATCATAACAAATTACACATATATCAAACAAGTCATATCCTTGGAACCCTTTGTGTCTTATAGATGTCTGTTAAATAAATCACCTGAACAAGAATAATTCCATTAAATTAACATTTCTATAGACAGCATAAATATCCCATCATGAAAAAAAAAATATCGAACAATAGCGCATAGCAAGTTTCCAACTAATTCAATGAGTTATTAATGATTTTTCCTAAAAAAGGTGCCAACTGCTCTTGTCAATTGAAATTGCTATTCCTAGGTACTTTCAATAATCATGACTGATGTCAACACAAAAATATGTGGGTATGCTAATTTTTTCAGATCACCAAATAAATAACAACAAGGTTGTCTTAAATGGTTATTAGTTAACGTATTTATCACATAATAATGATTTTTATCAATACACTCAAATATGTAAATCAAAATAATTTATTATTACGTGTATTCATTTACACTTACAATAGTCATTATTCAACTGTAATCTCCAATCACGAGAATTATTACCAAGTAAATATTGTAATTAGTTTAGTGAAACGATATAAATTCAATTAAAACGTGATATAAACTGTTCTATTTAATTTTCTTGTTTATTTTATTTATATTATTTTGAAGTATTTCAGGTTGAATAAACTGTTAATTTTTAATTAGTAAACGCATTTAGCTAATAAACGCATTTGTATTTCAAAAAATATAAAAAAAACTATATAAAACATATTTTTTTATAAAACATTATAAATTTGTCCAAATGGTTTCAAAATTTTAATGCCTTCTCTATTAAATTGGATATTGAGACAATATAAAACTGAATCAAGTGCACCTAAACTAATTTAATTAAATGTGCACAGATAAGACGGTTTCATCAATTTTCATTTTTCATCATTTCATCATTTTTTTTTTTAATATAATCTGCTTCTACCCTAATATTTATAGTTACCTTCTATAACTTTTTTCTCTTGTTTATCTCTAATATTAGTCTTCCTCTCTTCCTCCGATTCGATAAAATAAAATAGCGAAGCTCCTAGCAATAAATAAATAATAAATAGACAGAGTAAAACGAACCATTGTTTTTTAGACATCATTTTTAAATTTTAAAATCTAATAATGGACCTAAAACGGAATATTAATTAGCTATAATTCTACCACCAGATTTTGAAGTTATTCAACCACTTACCATTTAACGAAAATACTTATTCAGACTTTTAACACGTCTAATACATTAGACCATTTTAGATGACAATAAAGACATCCGTTGTTTCAATAATCGTCACAAATTGCAACAGTTTATAAATCAAAAAGTACTTTTAATAATAAAATACCACTTATGTATATACGCGTGTTCAAAATAAAAGTCAAATAGTCTATATCAGTTTTCAGGCAAGTCGTATTGTTGCAAAATTAACAGTAACACACATCTATACACAATTTGAACTTCCGAATTGAATTTGTTTGAGGTGTGGTAGTGTCGATTGTAAAGAGGACCTTGTTTATTCATCCTCATCCTAGATACACATTTGAATACAATTCGAACACAATTTTATTAAAAATTTCTGGAACCAATTCGAAACAGAAACACCACCAATATCAAATCACTTTTGTATTTATTGTGTGTATTAGGTACATTTTGTATTATTACTTAGTTATCTTGATAGGGCGTCAAACATGAATTAATTGTGCAAATAAATCTCGATTCGACATAAGGAATCAGATTAAATAAATAACACTTATAAATTCCTATATATCTATTTTTTATAAAACATTTTATTGTCAGTGATTTGGTAGGAACTTTGAAGTACCCAACAATAAATAAGCACCGCAATGTGCCACCGGTATTATATTCCGCGCAAAATTTACACTCTTTCCACGGATTACTATTGTCCTTGTCTAAAATTGCTTCATAAAGGGGGACAATATTTAAAAATTAATTTACACTTATTAATTATCGCTTATTTTAGTGTGAATTTATCAGTAAAGATACTCCATGGTTAATATTATAGAAGGATGATTAATTGTTCCTTAAATTAAATATGCTTTTGTGGCACTTTCTCAGGTAGAGAGAAAAATGTATGCACTACCTATATAATAACGAGTCTGAGTATCTAAAAATGTGAAACATTTTAATCGGCTTCACGTATTTTCCTTGTCCTTTTGGTGAATTTCATAACAATGCATTTAGGTATTTGCGTTTTACGCTATTTCGATGCTTTTACTTTTACTCCTTATCACATAGAAAAGGCATGAACCTGATTATAATAATAAGGTATTTTAAAAAAAACCAATTATTTGAGGTGTATTGTTTCTTACAGATAGGAAGTGAATATATGTATATGTATGTATATATTAATTATCATTAATATAGGTACCTTCTTATATTAGTAGCTATACCTATAAGCGCATTTACAATAAAATATTAGTATTGCCATCAAACAAATAACTGTCTATATTTATATTGCGAAAGTTAATGAAACAGTTTTATAGTTCACCTCAAACAATTAAGTAAGTACACCTACAGCACGAATAAATAATATAACGACCTTTTGTGGAGACGCAAATCGTTTATAGTTTGCTGAAGATGGATTTTTTGTCGGTTATTAATAAATTTCTTGAGAAATATTTGAGGTCGAAATCTAACCGCAATGAGAAGCCAGCTTTCAATGAACACTATTGCAATTGAATTGTTATTGAATCTTCAAAAAAATGCGAAACTGATGATTAAAAAGTTCACTTTAAGGAAGAAGTTTGTTGTTGTTTTATATAAGCGTATCGTCTATAACGAACAAAAAATATTTACAAGTACATACTTGTTATTTTTTTAAGATAAAGCAACCTAGAACTAATAAACAATGGCAAGAAAAAATATATTGGGTATGGATGGTATGTGACACGAAACGATGGTCTATTGGCTGTTCAGTGGAATAAAAGAAAGCCTATATGTAATGTATACATAACTTTCCTAGGATTATAAGTTAAGTACTAATTATTTTTGAAAATACAGTGGAAATGGAATTGTCTACATGACGTCAAAACAAATAAAATTAAGTCCCTGTGGTAGTGACATGTTTTATTTTGAAATATTTAGCACAATTACATGTTATTTATTTAAAAATTTTTATTATTGTCTAATAATTAATTATGCATTCTGTTTACTACAAACAGAAAAATAGAGAATAATAAATTTTGCTAACAAAAAAAAAGACATTGTCACCAATCACTAGGTCGGTAAATATATTATATTCTTAGATTGGAATCGGAGATGAATAAGCAATAATCTATTCTTTAGTGCACACAGGGGCTGATTGAATATTATCGTTTATATATGTATATATTTAAAGCTAAAAATATTGACTTGTTTCTGTTTCAGTCTATAGGTAATTTCATACCTAATGTTATCTTATTTGATGTATTTCTTATTTACAATTGTGATTTTGGATAATTGGATTATAACCATCGAAAAAACGATAATTCATTTGTTTCTATTGTGATTCCTCATTGATTTTATCTAATTAATCCCTAACACTTATAAGTAATTTCTAGTAATTTTGTGATTGGTAGTTGATATCGCTATTATTTTGATGTTAGAAGCTTTCGATAATAACTGAAACTTGTAAACATTTTAAAATCCACGTTGTTATCCAATTCCAATACCTCAAAACATTTTAAGAAAATGATTTTTTAAATAGGTGATCAAACAGATTTGTTTTGAATTATTAGTTTTATTTCGCAACGTAGTTTATAACACGCAGTTCAAACTTTCCACAAACTTTTTTAAACTTTCAAATTTTCCAGATTTAGCTCCATCTATAGAAACTGTTTATAACTCCAGTTTTCATACGAATGACCGATAATTTCACTCCCTTTTCACGTGCAAATATAAATTTGAAGTGTTGTCGTTGTCTCTGTGATCGTCATTTCAGACTAATATTATTTTAAAATATTGTGCAACCTATTAAAATTAATTTAAGTATCTCTGGTACAGGTGATTATAAATTTTAACACAAAGATGAATTCAGAAGTAGCCATTAATGCTGCCGATTACTTTCTACGTGAAGTTCCTAGCGTAAAAACAAGGTAGACATACTTTCTAACCTAAAAATATTTGTCAAGAAGAAAAAATAACTTATAAATCTTTTTAGTAATACTAATGCCCCAATTAAGAAGTCTGCTATTGTTAAGGAAGAACTGCAATTTTTACGACTAACTGATAATATACAAGAAGAAATTTTAGATATTTTGAAAGACATTCATGGACCTGTAAGTTCGGGGGAAACCCTTTAAATAATCTCAATTCTGCATATAATATTTCTTAACGGAATTAATATCTTACAGGATTTTAAATTCGCTGATGCTTCAGACTACAGTGATGTCAAATCTAATATTCATAAGAAATATTGGATTGGTCAAGGTAATTTAGTTATAAAGGGAAGTTGTGATTATTCGCAGCCAAAAGACCCCTCCACAGAGGAAAACGATCGACTTAAACAATTCGCCTTATTGAGATTAGAAAGGTGTGTCCCATTTTACTGCACAGTGGATTTTTTCATAACTTTATTATGTTTACAGTTACGGTTTTCATCAAAGTCATTGCATAGAAGCATTAGAATTTTGTAACGGTAATATAGAGGACGCGTTATTTGTATTGTATAGTAAATACTTCATTACGGAAAACACAATTCTTGAACGAAATTGTGATCCCGATTTAACTGATACCGAACTTTTGGAAATTAGACAAGAGGAAAAAAGCTCCTTAGAATCAATATATGAAAAGTCTTTCTATGAAAAAGTTACAGACGTTTGGATAATCAATTTACAATTAGATTATTTAGTAGAAATATTCCATAATAAAGAAAAGAAACCCAAAGTTATTGTGAATAGTACAAACAAAAAACCGAAATGTCGAAACTTTATTGCTGGTAATTGTAAATACGGTGACAAATGCAGATTTTCACATGAAGAGGAGAAAAAACAGCCAAATCCAAATGCTCATTTAGAGAACTTTCAATTTGAGTTAGAAATTAGATTTCCAACAAATAGCAAATACCCTTTCGAACCCCCTTTGATATTTTTAAAAACCAATGCCATTATGCCTCCTTTAATGAATTTACACATATGTAAACGGTTACATGAAGAGGCTACAAATTTAGCTTTAGATGGAATACCAAGCGTTTACACTTTAATAGAATTAATTCAAAACTTTGACGATATTAAGGAACACATGAAAAAGGAAATTGATTTTATCGATCCCAAACAAAGATTATTCCCAGTCGAGAAAAAATCAATCTCTGTTCCACGTCCGACCCATTACAAAAAGGGGCAAACAAATCGTAGTAGTAAAAGAGCCATGTCCTCATCTGAATTAAGACGAGAGAATCGCCATATTATTCAAAAATGTGTGTCCAAACAAAACGATCCTCAATATCAGAAAATGTTAGAAGTACGTCAGAATTTACCAGCGTGGAAACTGAAGAACGATATCCTAAATACACTTGAAAAGGATCAAATTTTGTTGGTCAGCGGTGAAACGGGATGCGGTAAGAGTACTCAAGTACCACAATTTATATTGGATGATTGGATTGCGAATTATTCAAAAACTCATAAACACATTGAAATTGTCTGTACACAACCGAGGAGAATATCTGCAATTGGAGTATCTGAACGTGTGGCAGAGGAGCGATTAGAGAAAATTGGTGGTTTAATTGGATACCAAATTCGACTTGAGAATAAAATCTCGTCAAAAACTCGACTCACATTTTGTACAACAGGTATTTTATTGCGTCGTTTAGAGGGAGAACCAACTCTTCCAACTGTGACGCATATAATTGTAGACGAAGTGCATGAACGGAGCGAAGACAGGTAAATATTTAGGTATTTTCTGGAAATTCGAGTACAATCAATTACTTTCAGTGATTTCCTGTTATTGATCTTAAAGGAACTGGCACAAGTACGTTCAGATTTGAAAATTATCCTAATGAGTGCCACAATGAACGCAAATTTGTTTTCAAATTACTTTAATGGCATTCCAATAATCAGTATTCCTGGCCGTACATTTCCAGTTGAACAAATGTTTTTAGAAGATATAATAGAAGCGACAAATTACGTTTTGGAAGATGGTTCTGAATACTGTAGAAAAGTGAATATTGATGCAGATGAACTTGAAACATTGTTTTCAACAGTTGAAATTAATTATGCAAATTGGTCACCAAGAGACACTATAAAAGATGAGAACTTGAAGCTTTCTCAATTAATGGCAAGATATAACGGTTGGTAATGATTATTGGTATCTGAATTTGGTTTTTAATACAATTGCTTTAGGTTTTTCCCAAAGAACTTGTCGAAATTTATATTTGATGGACCCTGAAAAAGTTAATAATGAACTTATTGAAACAATTTTAATGTGGATTGTGTCTGATAAAAATAACTATCCTAAAACTGGCACTATTTTGGTGTTTTTACCGGGCATTGCAGAAATTACCAGTTTATTTGAACAATTAAATGAACATCCTGTTTTTGGTAGCAAAAGAGGACGTTATATCTTGTTGCCACTTCACTCTTCTTTAGGCAATGAAGAACAGGCAGCAATATTTCGGTATATACAAGTTAAATTAATTAAACTATATATGTAGAAATAATTGATTTATTTTTAATTAGAAAACCAAAAGGAAGTCAAAGAAAAATCGTTCTTTCTACTAATTTAGCAGAAACTTCCATAACAATCGATGATTGTGTCTTTGTCATTGATTCTGGTAAAATGAAAGAAAAACATTTCGATTCAAATCGTAATATGGAAAGTTTGGAGACTGTTTGGGTGACACGTGCAAATGTTGTACAACGTAAAGGCAGAGCAGGACGTGTCATGTCTGGATTTTCATTTCATTTGTATACGAATCACAGATATTATTATAACATGCTTCCACAGCCAATACCAGAAATACACAGAATCCCGTTAGAACAGTTGATTCTTAATATAAAAGTTTTGCCAAACTTTAATGATCGACCAGTGGAAAGTGTTCTTGGTAAATTCTTCTTTTTAAATAATGCTCTTGTTTGTTTAATAGCTTTTACTTCTTAAGGAACTTTTATTGAACCACCCGTTAATGAGAATATTACATCTTCAATAAAACGTCTGCAGAATGTTGGTGCATTGGATAAGAACAATAACTTGACGTCGTTAGGTCATCATTTGGCTGCACTGCCGGTCGATGTTAGAATTGGTAAATTGATGTTGTTTGGGGCTATTTTCGGTTGTGTGGATGCTGCCCTTACAATGGCCGCGTGTTTAAGTTTTAAAAGTCCATTCCTGTCACCGTTTGGTAAAAGGGAAGAAGCTGATAAGAAAAAGAAGACGTTCGCCGTTGGTTATAGTGACCATATAACTGTATTGATGGCATATAGGGTAAGTTTACAAGATAAAATTTAGCAGTTAGAAACTTCAATGTTCGTTTTTTAAGAAATGGTTAACTTTGTACAAAAAAAGTTGTTATGCTGCCAAGAATTATGCCAATGAAAATTTCTTGTCGTATAGAACTCTAGTCACAATAGGGGATATAAAACTTCAGTTTTTAGAATTTCTTGTTGATATCGGTTTTATTTCTATCGATCTCTCTAGAAGAAGAAAAACTAGTATTGATAATGTCTATGAATTGACGGGACGAGAGGTGGGATTGATAAATTCATCTAATAATCAAAAAGAATAATGTAATGTTTGTAGTTTAACAAAAATGAAGAGAATTTTCCGGTACTTTCATCAATATTGTGTGCTGCTTTATATCCGAATATAATAAAAATACTTACACCGTCCAAGTCTTTTACAATGACTGCCGCAGGAGCTATTCCAAAAGAAAATAATGCACGAGATTTAAAGTTCTCTACCATAAATGAAACGGTATAATTTTAATTCAGGGAACTTTTTCAATAGATTTTTAATGAATTTTTTTCATTTAGGTTTTTATACATCCAAGTTCAGTCAATTATAACGTTACGAATTTTCCTAGTCCATATATGGTGTACCAAGAAAAAGTGAAAACTAGTAAAGTGTATTTTAGAGATTGTACTATGATTCCCATTATTCCATTAGTTTTGTTTTCTGGTCAAGATTTAACGATATCTGTTCAAAATGGTAGTACATTTGTGTCTTTAGTTGATGATTGGATTTTATTTCAAGTGGAGGAGCATAAGGTAGCGTATTATTTCTTGTTTATAATTACATTTTGCGCTAATTATTCTTGTAGATTGCAGAAATGATTAAAATGATCAGGACTGAATTATCTGAACTTTTGGAAGAGAAAATTCAGGATCCTTTATTAAATTTAATGCACCACACTAAAGGAGAGAAAATCATCTCACTTATATTAAAGATGATAAATTCTTGATTTTTTTAAAAGTTTGTTTAGTTTTTATGACACATAACAGTTTTCACTTCATAAATTTCGAATTATTTAAATTTTAACATTATGTTCTTTTACGAATCCTGTGATATTTTTGTTAGTTTATAATTAGAGCCGTTGATCAATTTACATGAAAGTAATTTATATTTTTGATAAAATATTATGTAGTGATCGACGAAGTTCTTTAAATATTATCTTTGTTAATTTGCGTTTGAAGAATTTATGTACAAGAATAAATAAATCGTTTCTTAAAAAATATGTTGATTTTATTTAATACCAGTTTTGATTAATTTGTTAAACATTAATTGACTGTTTTTCTATAGAAGTTTGGGTTTGTATTTGTTTAAATAACGTTTTGATTAGTAATTTGATTTAGTTCAAATATTTACAAATTCAGTATGTAAATACAAATAGTAGAAAAGTGTACAAATATGTACCTACACAAATACATCTAAAAACAATTTGCATTTAAATATTAAACCGGTGTTTCCGTAAATTCCACAAAGCCTAATTCATTTCCTTTTTCTTAATCGTAAAATCCTTGCGCACTTTTCAATTGCTTGCCCAAGAAAAGATCGGATTACAAGGTACATACGAAAACGTGTAGTGGACACTCTTGCTTTGTCGTTTTCCTAGAAATACGTAACAGATAGTGCGTAAAATACACAATGCTTTGAAGTTGTTGAGATAAAATTGATTCTCAAAAAACCCTCCTAAACAATAGTTTCAATTTCTCGCAGTGTCGAAACGAACACAAATGCGGATACAAGAAGAATAGTATATACCTTTGAATCGACAAAATATATTCTTAGCGAAAACGTTATTTAATTAAATAAGGTTTTTTTTATTAACAAAAATAGGAGCTTTTTGTGAAAAGTCATTTTTAAATTAATTCCACAAAGTTTGAACATAAAAGCGCGGTGTTCTGTTCTTTTGGATACGGCTTGTATAAACATAGTCGATATTAAAAAATGGTTCATCATAATTAAATTTTTTATTTCCTATACCGTCCTACTCTGGGACCCGGAAAAAATAAATAATAATGGTTCCGGATCAGTTTTGCTGACTTAATAAATTTAAACTTAATAAATTATTCATGATTGAAGTGAGTTTTAGTTATTTGCCAAAAATAGACTAAACCCCACAGAAAATACAAATGGAAAGTTGAAAACTTTCATATTTGTGTTAATCACAACCAAAAACAATGTATAGCTGAACAGTCCCTTTCCGGTCAAAATAAACATGGGACCGAGGGCCGTTTGTATATGTAGAAAATTGTACATGACATACACGTCGAATAAACTTTTAATCTCCTTACACTGGCTCCCACTGGCCCAGTAACTTTTCCTTAATGATGCATTTATACATACATAGAAAACAAATTCAAATCCAAATGTGGTGGTGGACATTTGAAAATTGGTCAATCGAACAATCGTTGGATGGCATAGGCGAAAATTGAAGGTAGATGAAGTGCAATAGGACGCCTCTGTCGGTGGTGGCGAGAGACAGGGCGGCGCCGTGCGCGTCATTCTTCACCGTCGGCCGGCGTCTCACTTAAGCGAAGCACTTGATCGTGGTTGAAAGTGTTTGTGATAGGATTTCCAGTAAAGCGCGATCGCAGATCATAATCAAAAAACTTTTAAACAATTTTTAATATAAGCTAAATATAATGCTAGGATAATGTAAATAGTTTTAAGTAGTTTCGTAGTGCGATTAAGTAGTGTTGCTTTAAATAATATGTAATCTTATATGGTACTATATTTGTATAATTAAAAGGGTTTTGAAAGGAAAAAAATTAACATTATGTTTTTGGAGACCTTATTAATAATAGTGCGTAAATATTATATATGTAATAATGGGTGTTCATTTTTCTTAAAGCGATGAGATGTTTTCGAGCAAGTAAAATATGAAACATTTTCAACTTTCTACCAACTCCTCTAACAAATTGAATAGTCTTTGACATAAAACAACGTAAACCTCCTTTGAGATAAAACTTCACCAACTCAATATAGAAATTATTTTGGTACTTATGAGAGATTTATAGCGTGGTGCTGTTTTCAATGTATATGTAAGGCTAAAGTGCCTCCACTTGCACGCCAAAGAAAAACCAAATCTAGTAAGATTTCCTGATTGGCATCCAGTACACGCTTCACAAGCAGACGGAAGAAGTTGATTGTGTTATATCCCCTCGACAACGTTCTTCGACAATACCATTCCCTCAGATGTTTTCCAGTATTATATAACGAATCCTTTGTGCGACTTTCAATAAATACCGAAGCGAAGGGATGTTGCTAGTGGTTCGACTGATTTAAAATTGACCATATCATAAAACCCATTGTCGAAATGATAAGCGAGAAAATGAACGAAAAAATGGAGGAAGTGCGCTTTTGGACAGATTATACGGACGGTTACAATTCCACCAAGAATTTGACTGACATTGCAACATCATCCACCGATCAGAATCCATCTTCTGACAATTATATGCTGGTATTTGAAGATATCGATCAATATTTCAATCACATAAGTTTACCAAATGGAACAGATAGGAACATTTTCAATTGCAGTTTAATATTGAATGGTACAAATATTACATGTCCTCAAGCGATCCAACCATCGGACACATTACGTAACTATTGGGCCCTGATACTCGTTCTTTTCCCAATTTTTACGCTGTTCGGCAATGTACTTGTGATACTTAGTGTGTATAGAGAAAGAACTTTACAAACTGCTACAAACTATTTTATTGTGAGCCTCGCTCTTGCTGATCTTCTTGTTGCGGTTGTTGTTATGCCTTTTGCTGTTTATTTTCTGGTAAGTTGAATTATTTTATGTAGAAAGAATCTTATTGTTGTTATGTGTATGTATACATAAGTATACTAATTTTCCGATGAAATGTTTTTTTGAACTTTACTCAACTCTTAAATAATATTATATGTATAGATAGAGAGTTTGCCCAGTATTGTGTTGTTGAAACGTTATCAAAGGAAATTGGAATAGTTCATCAAACAGCAATCGAATAAAGCGCGGACCAAAGAAACCACAGTTATCTACTAGGTCCCGTATATGTACTTATATCATTCATTAAAGTGCAATTTTCCAACAATTTGTAAGGCATCATTTTCCTTTTAATTTCATATCTAACCACTATAATGTTGAAAAAGTTTGGCCAACGTTCCGGATTATCGCATGTATCTTTATAGTTTAATTATCAAATTATTTACTGAACCATTAATTTTGACGTCTGAATTGTTCCCTTAAAAATTATGTCTTAATCGCTTTAAGTGGAAATACTTTTTTAAATTACACTGATGAGAACACAAGACCATTATAAATCATCCTTTTATCGTACTTTTTCAAGTATTTCAATTTAGATGAAAACTTTTCAAAATGAAATCATATCACATGATGCTGGATATGTTCAAAGAGAGCAAACTAGTTCCTTTATACAAATAATCATTTCTCTTTCGGAAATATTTTTAATATAGTCAACTTCCAACAATTGTCTACTTTACTTGCCATTTTGTCGAGAGCAGAATAAATTTCACGATCTGATCTTCATTTAATTTCAAGTTCTAAATGTAAAATAATTATTTGTTTGCCTGCGTGGTGTCTAGACTTACAGACAATATTAATAATTGATACAAAAAAAAAACTCTCTTGTTGATATTTGCATAATTTTATTCATGAAAATACAAGTGCGCACTCCAGAAAAAACTAACATATCGAGAAAAATACATCGTTCAACCAATAATGTATATGTAGCATTTTTGTATTCCCATTATGTATTGATATAAAGATTCATATTATAGCTAGCGTACTTTCTACATGATGTGATAAGACGAAATAGAGGTTTCTTTTGAGTTACTAATGCATTCACAATTTTATTACAGTTGTACATGCTAAAATGAAAAGTGTTCCCCATGCAATATAAAATAATATTATGTATAGTAAAGTTTTACTAAAAACACCTTTTTAACATTTAAGATAAAAAACTTTTCCTGCTTCAGTCTCCTTTGCATGAGGATAACTTAAAAAAGAATGCACTAGTGTATATATGAGTGCCACTTACGTCAAACTAAACTTTCACACTTTAAACTTTTAAAAAGTTCGCAAAAAATTGGATTAGTTCAACGGCTAAACATTTGATGAATGCATAAATTCTTTATATATCTTAATATATCTATATACCTATGTATGTACCTACATCTCTTGGTATGTTTAAATTGCACGGAAGAGAATTACTTTCTACTTCAATATTTACAAAAGTAAATGGGTATGGGTTATTAAACGCATTAAAACATTGCCCCCCATATATTAATAAGGTAAGTAATTTAATTGAAGCAAATGTAAGTTTGAATAAATTCTTAATTAGTTAATTAATCAACGTACAGAAATTATTTGCTTTCCAGCGACAAAGATAAATTCTTTTCTTGTCTTTGCCTACACCTCAAAATGTTTGCTACTCTTCCAGATAACATCGTTAATCCGAAAATGAATTACATGTTCTTATTATTTTGTGCGGTGTACATTAATTGTAAATAAAAATTAATGATGGGCTTACAAATTGAACTGTATTCTCTGCACTGAATACTCGTACACACAGAGCCCGCAGATTTAAAATATAAATGTGATTTTGTCCGGAAATAACCTGTAGGTAATATAAAGAGAACAGAGCTGTACTGAAATTTAGTTCAAATACATGAGAGAAAAATGAATGTTTAATTAAGGAAAATTTTCCAAATCCGACAACCTCATAGTTGCAGTAACTAAACTAGAAACGTGTCAATGAGTGTGAAAAGCATTTAATATCAAACGATAACTTTTATCATTTCCATTTCTACATGACTTGCATGCATTTCGACTTTAAAATAGTATTGACCAACAATAGAGTTCTACAGTCGGACAGATTTGTTGAAGGACAGTTTAAAAATGTGTGCAATGGACAATTGTATTATTACAAAATCTTAACCATCCAAAACTGTATTTAATTAAAACGAAACCATTTATTTACTTGTATCTGAATATATATGTGAATAAAAGAGTTACGTTCCATAATATGACAGGTATATAAACTGAATTTCTACTACACAATTTGCAGGAAAACCGGATGTAGAGTACCTACATTGACCTGATGATGATGACCCTTTGTCATATTTATTACCCACCCTTCCGATTAATGTACAGCTCAATAATCATTCATATAAGAGGGTATAGATAAAAATAACTCGTTCGTGAAAATTGTCTACATTCTCTTTTTATTTAATTTAATATATCAGGTCATAAACTTAGGTAGGATTCTGAATATTCGAAAAAAAATCTCACTTTATTAGAGGGCGTTTAAAAAAAAGTTCGATTTTATTTAGTTTCAATTTAGGCATTCGAATGGAAAATAGAAATTCAAATTACGAGTAGGTAGGTACGTCATTAATTTGGACTTTGACGGAAATAATTGCCTCCTGTGCCTGTCTGTTTGCTGGAAGGAAGTTGGACTTGGATAATATTATTATATATAACCGAATCCTGACGGTTTAACTAATATATTACTTTCTAATGATGAAAAATAAGTTTTTCTATTAAGCTGAAAGATTGTCAATTTTGTTCGTCACATAGCTAACAATTGGCAATACAAAACAAATTTCTGAAAAGAGATTTTCTATGAAGAAATTGTTTTAAGGTTCTTATACATCCCTTGAAATGAATTTGTGATTCCCCCTTTTATTAAATCTCCACCATCGAATGAATTATTTGATAAAATTAACTTTTAAAAGATTTATAGTATTTTCTCGCTGAAGTGAAAACCTTCCGTTTTATTATCTGTATAATTAGAATGACGATTAATAAGGAACCGATTTTATTTCCTGTGAGAATTTTATCTAGATTGCAATCTAGTCGTAATGGAATTTTATAATAGTTAAGCCATAAAAAACTTATTGATTTCTCTCGCAATCACGTTGCCCGAAATAAATTTAATACACACCTGTGTATCGGAGATCCTTAACGCAAAACTGAAGAACTATACATATAGGTATGATATTGTGTGTCATAACAAATAACATTAAATTAAAATATTTGTGTATAACGAAGTTTAATAACAAACAACAACTGAAACTCGACCATTAATGTGCATTTTATGGCAAGTGAATTTCAAGATTTATGGCAATAAGGGATTGGCGAAATTTGTGTTCGCTCCAACATTTATTGACAAAATAGTGTGACAAACAGCAATGAATCAAGATAATCAGATAAGAAATTTATGTGCATTATGAGTCGGCGGTTAGAGCCTCTTAAGTGGCAGCCAGAAATTTCGTAAACTTTTACTTACTTTTGTCAGTTTGTTAAATTTATAGTTGAAAGTATTAATTTCATAATATGGTCGCGTAAATTACTAAACTTCTTTCTCCTAATACCCGTATTAATTTCCTATAAGAAGTTAATTAAAACTTTTAATTTGTTCATTGTTTAAGTATACGACGATTTTCAGGTAACATTGTTTAATTCTAAATAATTTCCGCAACGAATGTTAACATTTAAATACCCGTGATGCAGCAGCAACTTTCCTTTCTCATTTACGTTTCTGGGCACTTTTGGTCGATACCTTATTGTCTGGTAAAAATGGACTTAATTAATTTTATAATGTTGCTCGAGCAGTTTACCTGTCCTGCATAGTTACATTATAAAATATCACATCAGAATTCCACTTAAAGCTGTAAGCTCAAGCTGTTCGAATAGGTACTGTATTCAATGTCACCTTCCACCTTTACTTCTTATTATTGCATAAGTTTAAGTTGTCAAAAGTCATTAAATATCCACTTTTACAAGTTGACGAAAATGGAAGAGAAAACCGACCCCCATGTTTGAGGAAAGTAAAGCGATGTTAACAAAAGAAAATCATTTACAATTCTCCTTTTAAGTTCAACGGTACAATATAGTTTTCATTGGTACAATAGAAAGCTGTATTAAGTAATGAGTCAATGAAAAAGTTCTTAAATATGATGAACTCGCAAATTAATTAGTTCTATTAAATCCGAATCCATTTCCTTTTTCTGAATTGACTTACACACACTCCTCTTATATTTACTTGTATTTTAATTTTCTTTTACATCCAATCATCCGGTGTGGTGGGTATGCACCTACATGTATCCCATTTCCGATGAAGGTAGACGATAAAAAAAGTAAGAAAAACTTGCAAATTTTTTGCGAATAAATTATGGGCCAGCCGTAATACCATTTGAATAGGCCCCAACCAAGAAGTATAATATATTAAAATCAATACAGAAAACTTGACCTATATATTACTAACCTGATACTTAATTGCCATATTTACATGAATTCCGAATAAATTTGTGGCATAGTTTTAAATTACTGAATAATCATATTTCATCTAGAATTGTTATAAATAGACATTAAAGGAGACTGTTTCGCGAAAACGCTTTCTCATTGCTATCAGTGTGGCATTTTTTAATCTACTTATCGGGGTGTTTGTTTTTCAACTCCTATCATCCAATAGAAATGAAAATTACTTGCACTTAACAAAACCATATTACGAATGTATGAAATTAGTTATTTATAGAGGCGAGTGGCCGGTAATTAGCCTTGTGCAAGTAGTAATTAAATTCAAGTTGATGGCATTAAAAAAATGTTATTAATTAATTCGTGTCACGCTAAAATTGCTTATAAAAATTCACTAGTAATATAATTTAGGCAAACCTTATACGCAAAGCCTTTCCAGTCAAGACACATTATATGTAGGTGGGTATATGCATAATATAATTCAGTATAGATTTTGTTCAGATAAATTAGATTCTCGTTAATGTATCCGTGTGTATAAGAACGAGGGGCCATTATTGTGACCCTTGTTTAAGATATTACTTTTTACCAATAGGAAAAACACTGATTAGCAATTACTTAATTAAAATCGGTTACGACCATTTAGGATCTGTTCAATGGAAAACCAATACATAAATAATGTTTTCGGGTTTGGAAGGGTCGGCGTGTATTTAATGAATAAAAAAATGCAACACCAAATTTTTGTTTAAACACATTACGGTCGACTAATCCATGTATTATTAAATGGTGAATCGATTCACACTGATTGAACAAGTACCCATGCCTACCTAATACGGAGACTTTAGTAAAGTATTAAATAGGTATATTTATTCAATTCTGGTTCAGTGTCGGTCAAATTTGGATTTTCGGGATATATGGAGGGTAGGACCAGGATGGTCGTGTCTGTTGTATTACAGATAACATATATATGTCAGGAACACTTCCGTCACCTAATTATCAGAGCTTTGTGTGCAAATCACCTAATGTCTGTGTGTAAGTGTGTGTCTTCTTAATGTGGATAAGGGATTAATCTAATAAAGCAAGCATTTAGTAATAACAATAATCATAAAGATGATTGTTAATATAATAACTATCATAATATATAATAGCTATTTAACATTTAATTATACATACCTACATTATAGTCGTAAATGATGAGCATTTCCTGAACATTAAATTGTATTCCAAATTGAGTGAAAGATAGCGGGAAACCATCTGCAGATTCAAAAAAGAATTCCTTAAAATGGTCCTATATAATTATTTTTCTCTTCACGCCTAAAGTGTGGAGATTCGATTTCGAGGCAGGAATTCCTCACGAGATGTACCTTCGCAACTAAACTTCTTTTTATCTATTAATGTTTAGTAAGCGGAAAATAAAGGAATCAAGCAGGGGCATGTAGTTGTTGGAAAAATAATGAAATACCTGCTTATCGTCTTTTCATAGCTGTGCGAGACACAGGCTTTATTAATTTCCAATGAAAAACAATACCTACTGCTGGAGCCCGAAAATTCTTTAGCAGGTTCATGGGGACAGATATTCAAATAATTTCAATTAAGGGTACGGTTTTTAACAGTATGCCGTGTCCTTATTTGAATGGCAAACAGGTAAGGAAATTCTTTTGGGCAATGTTCTTGCAAAAATAAAGGAATTTACAGTGTCCATAGTTTGTAAAGAATTTTTTCAGACTTTCATTTTCGTGTGCGAATAATAAAATAAACAGCACCTTTCAAACAAAACGGGTAAATTTCATTTGTTCAAGACATTTTGCAGGTGGTGCTTTTTTAATTCTGCTTATCGATTTCGCCTTTCTTTTCACACACAGAAATCGTTTTTTGCCATAACGATAGCAATCATGATTTTCTATTATAATGTGTAACAAAACAATTTAAATGAGTTATTCGATCGTCAATTTTTCGAAAAATTCTAGCTATTTATGCAAAATTTATTTGTACATATCATTATTTTGCTATTGATTTTTCTTGCGTGAATTAAAATTAAACTCAAAATGAAATTATTATAGATTTATGTAGTCGTTAAGAGTATCGTTATATTATGTAATACATGAAAAAATATGTATCATTAAACGTTTCTAAATTTACATATGTGTACATACATATGTATATTCAAGATCAATGTTTAATATTAAATTTCGGTTTTATTATATGCTGAGTTATCTGAAAAATTGATGAGCCTTTGTATATCTACGTATATGTGTATTAACGTAGCAAGTAATTACTATTCAAATGATTTATTATGGTACCTATATACCGTTGGTATCAGTTTTTTTAATGAAATTCGGTGAATTATATAATTAGTAGGTAATGCATATAATACATACATGTATATGCTATGCGAACTAATGAAAACTAAATATATACCTACATAACCTATATAAATTATGAATCTTTAAATATATAGATATATGTATATATTTAATACTAGGTAACTTTCATCCAAAACCCCTACATTCGGTATATTATGATATTATGAACTTTTTCAAATTTGGACATCATTCTAGGTAAAAAAAATAACACAATTATAAATTTTCTGTAACAAGTTCTATTCGAGTAGATGTATAATTGTATAATTTAATTAAATCTAAATGTTGTATAAAAAACCACTGACATATAAAAGAAAAATACCCCAGGCTTTTATAACCATTTCAACGTAGGTACCTAATGTTTTACGTTACAGACTATTGTATGGTACAACTTTGAAATCTCGTTGTAGCAAAAATAATAAACTTTGCGACATAAAATTTTGCTTTAGTTGACAGTAAGTTAAACAATTTATACTTACATATATTAAAATTGTGTACAAGAATTTTTAAACAATTTCCACGGATTTGCAAACAAAGTTGTACCTAAACGTATTCCTTTTTGACCGAAGTATTATTTTCTCCGCCTCCACCATCATAACCTCTATTATTTTCAATACATGTTTGATATTTTGTTACAAAGGGGGAACATATACTCTCTAGGCGCATAAAGTAAATTATATTTAATTATTCAGTAAATATAGGTATAATTTAGTGAAAATTACCATGTTGTTCAGTGTGAATGAGATCTATAATCAATTTAAATTCAATTTTACGATATTCATGAACCAACTATTAAACTAAATAATTTCGAGTTTATTCATTTATGATAATTGTTATTAATCGATTTCTATTTTAAATTAAATACATGCATTTCTGTACATATTGGTAATTTTATTTAAAATTATCTGACAGAAACATTAATTAATATATTGTTCACTCATTGTTGATTAGTTCGTTAAACCAAGTCTTAAGGATGAAGGATCCTTCACTTCCACAAAGGAAAAGTTGTTGCAACATATTATAATTGCATAAAGTGCAACAGTTTACGATTAAGCTAGACGTGAATTAATGAAACATTCCCCAGGTTGTTAACTAGAGATGAATAGATTCGTTTCAAGTATAGTTTATTATCAATATACATACTTAGGTCGTAGGTATTCGTATTTCATACCGATTAGTGTACATTTTGACATGCCAATATGATATAAACTATTTACATAGTTTTGAAGTTGCATTTATAGAAAGCTTCAGTTACAGTGTTCTAGAAGGTTAAATTAAATAAAACAAATTTAGACGCATTACCTTGCGTATTACATAATACATATATGTTATATATATAATTATATATATGTATTATAGTATTACCGTAATACATATAAGAAAATTGTATCTTGTATCTATAAAGTAAAAACAATTTACACACGTACGTTTTAACAACGTACTGCTATATTGTGCTTTATATGTAAACTCTAAACCATTTAGGACTTAAATGCATTGCCTAATATTTATATAATCTCTATAAAGTTCGTTAAAACCACACATTTGCATCTGGAAAATGATGATTATTACAGTACAAACGTGGCCCTTTGTAGTTGCAAGATTTTTTGGGTTTAAATTATATTTGCATATGTTATAATTTATAATAGAGTATTATAGATCGCATGTATTACACATTCCAGTATTATCTACCTACCATGTACCTACTTTACCTCAATACTCTATTAGGGCCGTTTATAATAACTTTAACTTATAAGTAAGTTGATATATACCTTAATACATAAAATTAAATTTCATAGTTTTAACCTAACCTATACGGCTCTAAATACCATACAAATTTTATTACTTCGCAGAAACTGTTTGCCAATATCCTGTTTAAATCAAATCAATCATTTTGTTCCTGTGACACATTCTATAATAAAACATCTTTCCAATGTACAATTCGGTGTGTGTGTTGTGCATTCTATATATGGAAAACTGCCGTCTAAATTCACATAAATTCGATAGGAAATAGACGAATTGAATTTCATAGATAATATATTATCGCGAGTATAGAAATATGATGCAATTTCGTATTCTATTCGCCCCAGATATTTTAAAAATTTGTAAATAATGTGGAATTCAAATAGATATACATGCTCTATCTAATTCTTTTTTGCCTTGCTTGTGCCCTATATCTGCTTCTCTAGACCAATATTTATGTTTGTAGGTAGGTATATGTATTATAGATATTTAATAAAAACTTCTGAATTTGACATAAAGGAAATTAAATATCCACAATTTAATTGAATCGTAAACAATTTAATGCGATTCTTCAACAAATATTATTCATTCCAATTTATTTTTCTTTTATCTCTGTAAAAGCCAAATAAATTGGGAGCATAATAAGGAATAAATGCCTATTTTGGCACTGTTCAATTCGGAAGGTGCATGGTATCGAAAAATGCAAAACTTTTATTATAAATCGATAAAGTATAATAAATGATAATTTTTGCGTCAAAAAACATTCAATTTGAATGGCTATTCTCTAAAAAACTGCAAATGAAAAGTATTTTGAAATGTTCACGTGATTTTTGAACACGGTGTTTTATTTAATATTTTTTACGTGGCAATCTGTGATTGGCCAAGTCCCATTTATACCTCTAAAAAAGCTTATTTAGCTCAACTCTTCTCCAAAAATTTGAATTTACAAAATATTCCAAAATTTTTTTTTGCGAAACGAGTGGAAAAAAACCCACATAGTGTGAAATCCTTTTTAATGTAGATTGCAAAAAAACATGCATCTTCCTAATTGCTCCCTGATAAAAATTAGTTTTTTTCCACAGTGTATTGTTGTCCCTTTATACACACATATAAAATCGAGGGTAAAATATAATGTTCAATGTTGTTAATTGAGGTTATTCACCTTTATAAATTTTGCAAAATTGCGTACAGATAAAGAAATGGGTCTATAAAATTCTCAAATTGCGACCTCTGGGAGCTTTTGTTATACATTGACTAGATACATTAGGTAGGTACGTGTTTGGTAGATGTGGGCAATTCGCCAATAGAGTAAATACAGAAAATAATGTATTGCTTTGTATGAAAATCAATTATCAATAAAGGCCGCTGATAAATACCTAGATGTGAATTGGAAATAAATTTTTCTATTGCGTCAAACCCTCTGCTATTTCTGTATAATATAGCTAAAATGATGATTTTGTAGACCAATGCAGCTTTTATTATTGGTTTCAGTATCCTCGTGCCTTTTATTAGAGTCAATAAAATTCAATTATGCATAAAATGGATGTACAGATTCAATTTACTTTCTATAACAGTATTTACCTAAATATGCAATTTGCTAGTGTATGTAGGTAAATGAATCGAATAGTCTTTGGGACGGATGTATTTTTCCGTTAGCAAATCACTCATTATTGTTGGACTAAATATAGTTTGCGAACAACATACCAAGTATGTCCTTTAATAAGATATAATGCGGTGTAATAAATCCTAATTTCATGCTACAATAATGCTCCATACATAATTTTAATTTAGAATTTTGCTGAAAAGTTCACTTAATAATATTCAAATACTAATTTATATCAATTTTCATAAACATAAATTTATGTAGCCTAAACCGCAATTCGGTTGGCACTAAAACTTCTAACATATACGAGTTGAGAATTAAATTGTTTCGAACAAACTTTATTCTAACGAATAAGTAATATGTTCAATTCGTGAATTTCACCAGACAAAATATGTTTGTATAATACTCTTATATGTTTATATGTATGTGTGTATAAACGCTATAATGTATACCTATAGGTACCTTATAGGTATGTCATCAGAAAGATAAGTTAATAGTAAAATTTTTTTCGTAAATTTAAATACCTTCAAACTTTTCAGAATATCTGCATTTTATAAATTTATTTAACTGTGCAAATCCACTACTGGATGTAGGTACCTACTTATAAGGTAAATGTGGTCGTCGTTGGCTGAATCGTATCCTGCTATTTGCTATTTTAATTAAAATTACCTACAACTACCTAAATAATACCTATGTACCTCTATCCACTTTGTAACTAGTGTAAGATTGTTGGGAACCTCAAATGTTACCTACAAAAAGAAATTCATAAATGTATGTATATTAAAAGATGACTCAGTTATATAATAAATTTCATGTATATTACGTAATAGTCATATTTCGTAGATAATATTAAAGGCTTCAACTCTCTTTTTACTTAAAGAACATACTAGTACCTATATTTATATTGTATGTAAAACTCTGGAAAGCGATTTTCTTGTGAATAGGAAGTCGCCAACGAAATTTATATACAAAAGCGCAATATGTGACAGTTCAAAGCTTTGCGTTCTATGGTTAAAATATAATTCTATGGTTCTATCTTTGACCATAATACTGTAGGAAATTTATATAATAATATATAACATTCTTTTGTATCGTAATTCGACTTGTGTTCGTACTGAATTCTCCAAATTTCGACAATATTGCAATTTGCCGGACTTCTTTTGGTTTTTATAAAAACATATCTCCTTGTTATGAATGAATTCAATCCTTTATCTTCTATTGTTGCACGTAGTGAATGAACATTTTTCCGGCCATAGTTTTATAGTCAAAATGCATTTCGAATCTCCCTGACTAGTAAAGTTTTATTTCAAAACGAAGTAGGGAAACCTTTGAAAAGGAAATGCTTATTTAATGAACTTTAGTTCGTAGTAAATTCGATTTACTACCCGACTGAGACGCCATTTAAATCTTAAATCAACTGAAAACGTTTAAAATTCAACATGATCTACATTTATTGTCTAATGCACAAAAGAGATTTCCCCCCTTTGTTGGCGATCTTATATTTATAAGCGTGCACATGGTCAAGTCACATTTAATATTTTCCCATTAATAATTAACAAAATTCATTTAATACTAATGCCTCTGGTAGTTATAACGATTTGATTAATAAATTGACCAGGAAAGACAATCAGTATAGTGTTGGTGTATAAATGTAAAATGTTTTTAAAACAAAACTCGATTTTGGGGTTGTATTGGTTAAATTATACACACTATATACGTGCCTCAGAGGATATTTTAGAAATTTTTTCGTTTGTGAAATAAATTGGTTTAAAACAATGTCGGACTGTTCAATAAAAAAAAATTGTACCGAACCATAACAAGCTGATCGAGAATCGGGGAACGAACACTTGATTTACCATATTTGACTTGTTTAAGTATTGATTAACATCGCTATATATGTACAAAAATAAAAAAAATCACTTTCTTTCCAATTTTTCGAAATTAAATTTATGCTGTGACAAGTGGCGTTACAATGTGCGAAATAATGTATGAAAATTTTTATATTCTCAGCAAAATTGATTCCATAGTATGTATTATTTACATACATATAAAGTATAAACTATAAAGCCATTAGGGGAGCATGAACAAAAAAACTAATTCATTATTTTTGTTTAATTCTCGTCATAATTTCATAATTTAATTTTTGTTTGTTCGTAGAGCATATGCACGTTTGTGTTTCTTCTACTACTGAACATTACACGTGCATGTTGTACATGTAAAGAAAATACTAACAATATTTGTAATTTAATTGTAGATTTGTGTCACGTTTAGTCATCATGTGGGTATTTAAATCACTTTTTGGGAGGAGATTTACGGGAAGTATATAATTCGATCATTTATTTGCTTACTGGGAAAAATGGGTAGTGATTGCGAACATGTTAGTAATTCTCAGTTGCTGATTAATTATAATAAAATTATTATATAATGATTGCGTGCGTGTATCCTTTCTCAACACTAAATAATTTAAATACGATTATAAACAAATTTTGAGGTAATTGCATTTGATTTATAGCTACACCCAATACCGCATAAGAGCAAGTGTAATGTCTTATTCGCAATTAGTTTACGCAAACTTAATTACTCATTGAATATGTATGATTGTATAAAGGAAATTTATATACACACCATACCAAAAACCGTGTGTACGAGTACTTAGATGTATTGTGTCTTATCGGATCAAATTGTATTGATAAAATTAGGTAGATTTTTATATAAAAGGTATAATTAAATATTTCACATTTTTGTTCTCTTTTTAGCTTTACTGAATTTATAGGGTACACACTAACTCGTCACCGGCCGATTTCAGGTAATTTTCTAAAGACCTTTCGGAGACACACTAACTGGTCACTGTGGTACTTAGGTATAATTAGTTAATTTTAAGAATCGTATCTCATTACTTCTATATAACTGTGAATTTTATTGGACATATTCACATTCTAATGTACCATTCTTGACAGTGTCAAAACGTATTATCAGAACGATTTTTATAAGTGCAATGGATGTGGAAGTAGTGTTTGTTGAGAGCCAAAGAGGTCATCAGATGAATTAGGTAAAATTATTTACCTTCTTTGTATAGATATTGTATGTTCATTATAAGTACATATATTACAAAATAAATGTATATTTTTTGGAAAAAACATATTGTCTTTTCTTATTTTACTTTAAATTTTATATCTTCATACCCAAAGACATTTAAATGGATTAAAAATTGGGTGACCAGTTAATTCGTCCCGGTGACGAGTTGATGCATCTCACTAAGGTCTCGGTGACGAGTTGATGTGTCTCGGGTACCTCTAAATTTTTGCAAGGGATTACCAGTGACGAGTTGATGTGCGCCCAATTTATAAATCCATATTAAATCTGCTATTGACTAGTAGAGAGTTTTAAAACAAAAATGAAATCCTAATTCTATATGTTATTATTTTATAATATACAATAAAAATCTTCCGCCGGTTTGCAATATTGTTGGCCATTAAATGAAAAATTCAATGGATTATTAGGATATTTCAATTTTCTTCGAAGCAATAAAAGAGCATTGTTTGAATTTTAAGGATATCTTTTAACGACTATTGTTTTCACTTGCACGGTCAATATTTAAATTTATTTGTATACCTATGTATGTATAAGTATAGGACCGAGTATAAGTATAGGACCCACACGAGATAACCCACCCTGTCCAATGTAACAGATGTTTTAAACTATTAGAAATCCACTTGGAAATTTATTGTGGTTTATATTTATACATAGTTATTTGGAAATGTTTGTTAATTCGCTTATACAAACAAGTTCCTCTATAGAGGAATTACTGTATACATTATTATTATGGAACATTGTACATTGATTTAATGCATTATTATAGAATAAGGCAGGTATACGTACAACGTACAATTCACTTTCATCCAAGTGAAATTCCCGAAAGCATTTCAATTTTTCATACTTTATTCCGTCTTTCATTCATACATCCAGATAATAAAAATTTTAAAAACGTACTTGCTATATTTTGTTGATAAGTTATGTATTATTTTGATATATACGTGTGCTATTTATGTAAATCTTTCATATGGGATCAATTGTCTTTTCCAGAATCTCAATATTATGTCCTTCCTATGTTCCTTAATACTACAAATCAAGATGGAAGATCCCGCCGTTGGTTTTTATAGTGCTTTATATTTATACAATTCCATATCGTATCTGTGGGCTTAAGTCGTACATTAGAAATATTTTTGACAGACAAGATTCCCAATAAAAACTCAATAGAAATACAAAAGACACAACATTGACAAACATTTTTTTTAAGATACTCCGACGTTTGTCTGTCTGGATATCAAAGTATGAGAATTGAAACCGTCTTTAATACATTCAATAATATTTGCGTCTATTTTTCATGAAACCTTCAAATTGAAGAAACAACAAAAAAAAAACTGCAAAAAGCTTCCCACACAATATTTTACTTTATGTTAAAAAGATAACGAAAGCAAATTACAGTTTATATTTTGTAAGCATAAACTGACAAAAAAAGGCAAAATTAACCGGCTTTAGTTCCGTTGACGCTATCTGAACGCGTAAAATGTCTAGTGTAGAAAAAATAATAAGCTTCAAAACAAGTAGCAAGCAGCATATTTTAGGACTTAAAAAACATTTAAACGTACACATTATAACGTAAACGACAAACATGGTACACAATTAATATTTAAGTTTATCTACTAGCCTGCAGCGCAAAGGGTTATATAGTTGTATACGAATATCCCAAGTATACATATAGAGTCGTGTATGTTTATATGTGTTAGAAATACACATAATTCACATTGTGAGACCGAGTCTAATTAGGCCGACTGTGAGAGTCTGGAGATGTGGATCCTTCAGTCCGCTTTTAATTATTTCCTTCTATAAATATTCACGGTACGTGAAGTTTACTTACCATTAAATTACCTTGTTTCAATACAATGAACGTATTGTTAAGCCACTTTCTCTGTGAATAGTTTCACTTCTGTTAGTTATACGTTATACCTTAAACTCACATTCCACTATACATATACATATTAATGTTATTTTATAGAGTTTTATACAAAACGCACTTAAAGTATATAAAGCTTGTGTATTAAGTGTAAAATATATATATCTACACTTTTCTGCTTACTTTGTCGAAAAAATTTAAACACTTGTTCTAGTTCTGTAATGAGGAAGTGACCTAGGTTGGAAATTCACAGAAATTTCTATATAATTCGATAAAATAGGTTAAATGATTAGTACTAACGTAACAGTTACTCATTTCAGCGCATAATTTCTGAAAAAACTGAAATTAAAAAGTGCCTGAAAAGTTCAAAATTATCACATGACCTTTTGTTTACAATTTTTTATACTGCTTTGGTGACGTAACAAGCTCTGATTGGTCAGAGCTTATCCGAGCGTATTTTTAGTGGAAATAACCGGCTATGTATGAGGTTGCGGCAAACTACAATAATTTGTCATTTTAAATAGTTTATGAGTCAATTTTGAAATCAAAAATATCATAGACTAACTAATTATATTTTTCTTACTTTTTTATATTTGTTTTCCACCCTTAAAAGCCTTCTAATTAATTATTTTACTAAGAAAAATACTAATAGCCATCTAGTAATATTTACTTGAACTACAAAAATTTCAAAGTAGACATGGCGGCTAGGCCTGTAGTAAAAACGCGGGTAAATTTTAGGTTTAAACTTTGCAATTTTTTTTTTGGCGAAACGGGGCATAAAAAAGGTCACATGTGTTATATTACATTAAAGCATTTTTAATGTAGATTACAAAAAAAAAAAAATAAAAAAAAACCGGTCACTTCCTCATTGCTAACAAAACTAACTTCTTGGGCTTAAACTATACATATGTATGTAAATATGTAATACTTATGCATGCATATGGTCCAGTGTTTTCTCTACCATACCAACTCGCACAGCACATACTTTGATTAGACCAGAATAAAATGATTGCTTTTTTAATTTTTCTATCATTTTTCACAAAAAGACAATCAAAATGTACCTTTTGGTATTTGGTGGGATAGAAGCGATTTATCATCCTTATACGGTGTGAATAATATTTTTGCAGATTAACGGAAACTTCTTCATGATTCATTAACTATATTCAGCACAACGCTTAATCTTGAGCTATTTACCGGATTATCTGTGTTAAATTTTTTAAGTCACTTTTTTTTGTCTCAATTATTTAACAGAGATAGGGAACAGGGGCAATAACGGTCTGCTAGGTTAGTTGTTGAATATATGGTGTTGACCATATGTCTACGAAAAGTGCTTTTTAAATTAATAATGGGCGTACGATATTACAATTTAACATGCCTTTTGGTCGGCGTGCATAAACCAATAATGTATCACACGTTAATGTCATTTATCAAAGCCTGATTTCGTACCATTATTAATACGGTCAATTTATTCCATTTGACAATATTTTGTTAGTAATAACTAGTGACAATGTTGCATGGCGAAGTTTCTAATGCAAATTTAATGCGTATCAGTGTTCAACGCTTTGTTCATCTATTTTGACTAAATTAAAACTTTCGGAACGTGGTATCGAATATTGCGGAAAATCTGATCATTTTCATTCCTTAGAATAGTAATTTCAGTTTTACCTTTATCTTTTATTTCACATGCGAAAAAAGCTGCTCTTTGAAGAAAAATGCACTCCAAATTCCAAAACTTTAAACGAAATACTTTAAATCTTGCAGCATGTTTTAAGCAAAAGTGGTAACATCATATTCGATAAACTTTGTACAAGTAGTTTTGGTGGGGCATATATTTATTGTGACCATCTCTCTCCTATTATTAACTTTGGAGCAGAATAAATGTTTTTTTCTTCGATTTTAAAGTAGAGCAAAGCAAAAAGCTTGTTGCTATCTTTCATAATATCGAAATGTTTACAATGAGTGTTGGTTCTTTGGCAGATAAATTAAATGAAATTTAGAGAAACCTACACAGGTATACAACTTTTCCCTAAAGGAATTTTTTGTTGTCAAATAAAAATATTGTCCGACCACACATGCGTCAGAATAAGACTCTATTCTTGAAATGGAATTGAAAATGTTTTGACAAAATATATTTCGCCCGCGAATCAACAGACACCCCACATTTATAATTTAATGATATAGATATGTATGTATATGTCTATTCGTATAAGCTTGCAATTTTATTATAAATTTTGCTTTATCGCTTCTACCGCGATTAAATAAGAGCTTACCTACTTTCCTGGATTGTTCGATGTGAAGTTGATTTAGGCATTTTTTTGTGATTCATGAATTTATGTTATAGAACGATTACTGTTCTCTGGATCGGAAATGTTAAATTATATTTTAAATGGAAAGCAATAGATCTCATGTTTATCAAAGACATGCTCCAACCAAACACTATATGCAAAAGCCCCAATCCAAAGCTCTTTGAATGTACGCTTTAGTCGTAATATCGCAAGTCGTTTATAAGGTTGTCCATATTGACACTTTGTGAATAAATGCATTTAAATGACTGTGTATCCCTCATGTGTCTGCATGTCTCTATATACGTTAGATAAATAGTGATATTTTGTCTCTTGCTAAGGCTCAAATATCCTGCTCAAGCCTGTCCTAAAAAGATATACATTTTGGTCTGCTATATGTGGGTAAATGCGATCTAAATCTTTTTTTACACGTTACTTGGCACTTTTCAAGTTTTCTCTGTGTATATATGAGAGGTTAAGTAGATTTTCTCGTAACTTGGTTTGAAAGTGGGTAAAAGTGTCATATAGGATGATACAAAGTCATATTAAATTTTCTTACGAAATTATGATTTGTGTTAAAGTCACATCTAATAACATTGTAATTAAATTACTAATTCCTAAATGAAATATAAGTGTAATTGATTCGGAATTTCCTCGTAACGCTTCTGAAATTGTGAGATATCGGACAGAATGGCTTAAAATGATTTATGACATGTGAATTGTGAAACCCTATCCTAATCAAATTATTGTTTCACTGCAACTGAAATGTATGGGAGGATGCAGCAGTGAAAAAGATAAAAAGTTTTTCGTGTAAATCAGATGTCACGTCCAACTGTTACACATACAATCGACAATAATACCCTTCGCAGAGAGAATCCGACGATGAACTCATTTTTATCCACACTAGAGCAAGATAATTGTCTCTATTAATCATAAATATTATACATCAACATCGCTGTTGCCTATAAACATTTCTGTTGCAGTACTCCTATACATCAGAAAAACTCAACATGTCTGTTTATGCTTATAAAATATTGTTTTAATAAATTTCACTTAATCAAATTTCATACAACATGTTAAACTCAAATGTAATCTGCTCTGGTTAGATAATTTATGTGGCTATTATAAGATTCAATTTATACAGTTTGTGAACATTTAGAAAGAACCACAAATAAGGAAATTTTAATTTAAAGCTGCGGATTAAAAAGTTTTTTTAATAACTTTGAAAGGAAACTCGTCCAATGCTTTCATTACCCACCGGAGACTTTTACCTCTCCAGTCTACGTCAATAAGCAAACTCTACCTATACATAAGCCCACATTTAGACCTCTCTGTGGGCTCTTATGTATCGAAAATGATTGATTTTCTAGTAACATTACAAGCTTTCAACATTGAGTAAATATTGTAAACGAATACATCCGGAAAAGTGAAAGTCATATTCTAGAAAATTGTATTGTTTCCCGTCCGGTCTAGCAGACACTGATCGAAGCCCGATGACGAATTTCATCGCCTTATTTCGTTTTCCATCACCTCGATTACTGTTGAATTCAATTTGTACTAAAGTCATAAATAGCTTTTTAAGTCACTATAAGGATACACGACACAACATATTAAATGTCTTTCTTTATAAAAAAATTTAATCCTAAAGTAAATATGCGGCTGGAATTTTGATGGATAAGCTAGTGGTATAAAATAGAAAGTTAAAGTATACAATCGCCCTTTGGCCCTTTTCACACATTTTACAGACTAGTGAAGTGTGAAGAGGTGAGTATTTAGGGACAGACACAGAAAGTGTGAAGAAGAAGCGGCAGGGGAAATGCAATTATTGTATTTCAATTCTAAATGCTGATTTTTTATTTCATTTGATGAAGAACTAATATGTGCATTGATTGACATAACAGAAATCCCGAACCATTCAATCAATTAAATTAATAGATGATATGATTGAGCCATTCTTCACATTTATTGTATTGGAGAGAGGACTACAGGCTGCAGGGAATATTAATTCAGTTTTTTTGTACCCTCCTGAAATAGTATATCATCATCTATTTTCAGTTTTCACTAGATAAATTGAGATGTATAAGTTTTATTGAGAGCATCATCGATACCTTGAGAGAAACTGTTATTGTTCCTCACTGGCTGGATAAATATTAATCGACTCTCTAACACGAACTGAAGGGCTTTTTGAATTTTTAACATAAATAAAAGTAGCTTAGATAAAGTACCTGCACTCTTTCTTATTTACCCTCAATTGATAAAAGAAAAGAAACTAAACTTTTTGCTAATAAGTTTTCTATGAAAGAAAAATTGCAATTTAACATTTTCATTGCTTTTTAGTTTTTTCGCTTCGAGTAGATAACAATATATATTAATTATATAATATAACGAGCCCTTAGTATAGACAGTATATATATGAGTGTAGCGATTGGCGTGAAATGATGTTAATTGAAAGTTCGACATTAATAATAAAGGAAATCAATATCAGACTAATAAAGATCAAAGATAATGACGTTGTTAATTAAAAGATGTTTTCGGCCTAAATGAGAAATAACTTTTTTAATAATACCAAATTTGAGAGAACATCATTTATTGGTAGGTACAATGTTTAATAAAAGGTCCTTGCTATACTCGTATTATTATTAATAGTGAATTTAGGTAATCTAAAGTTTTTGAATTAAAATTTTGATAAAATATTTAAGAAGCGTGTGGCTTGTGGTGCATGAAAAAGTTTTATTATTGTATGTTTAACGATTAACCTTACGGCTGCCAAACTATTTCTGAGTGGAATGTATTTGCAATTGTAATGAAAAACTGTTTGAAATTTAAATTAAACAAATGTTACTGGAAATTTTAATGTGAATATTTGAATATTAGAATCTGCATAGTGTTTAATAGAAATGCGGGCCGTTCTAAATTTTTCCTCTTAAAATAATTTAAATACTGGGCCCTTGTGTATTGGCGAGAGTGAATTAAAAGGGAGATTAAATTGAATATTGGACATCTATTTTATGAGCACTTAAAAGAAAGGGTATAAAATGTTGGCTTAAACTCGACAAAACTATTGATCGCAAAAGGAGAGCACTAAAAAAGATTTCAAGCATTAAAAGCAACGACTTGGACGTCCTGTCGAAGTTACAACATTGACAGCGTCGACGTGCTTTTTGGTTATTACTAATTTTTTATTTCCTCACTCCTCTTCAACACTTGAGTAACATGTTTTTCAATAAATCTGGCCTGTGTGTATATTTCTGTCAGTTAGTTCTTAATCTTAACACGGTTTTAAATTTTCGCAATTTTCGTTGAATGGGTGTTCTTTAATGCCCCGAAAGAGGCTACTGAAGAATTTAGCACTCTATTTTTTATAGCACCATAAAAACACCCGCGCTTCACTTTTAGTAAAAATATTAAGCGGTTTATAAGCACAATGGTGCAATACAATTCTTTTCTAAATTAATGGGATTACGTGTAGATGACTGATTAACATTCAAATTTCTAATTCTGAAGATATTAAATCTGAACAATCTACAGAATTTATTCTCTTTTAATTGTACCTTCCTAGTTGTTCTTTTAGCTTAAGTTAAATTTCTATATTCTGTATAATTGAACGGAAAAAAATAAAAATTTCATTAAAGGGTGCCTTTAAGTTTATCACATACATATATGTATAGGTACATATATATAAATTTTTTAAGAGAGTTAATTGTTATTCCATTCATCAATCTACCACATTTCTTCGATGCTAATAAATCTGTCACTGTCTGAAAAATCAATTGCAGTTACAATCTCACCCTTGTATTTCTTCACCGCTTGGTTTTGTAGAGTTACTGTAATAGGAATTAAAGGTACACTTGAACTTAATCAACTTGTTAGGAAACAATATTTTTTTATTCTGAAACAAAATGATTTTTGATTGTGTGGGCTATCCACATTTAATAATCAATTACTTTTACCAGGGGCCTGGATACTAAGTCATTTCATTGTGTTCTTCAAAGTGTTACTATAGCGAATATTACTTTTAGTTTTTATACAAGAAAGGTGTAAGAAAAATGAGATTTTAATGTTCTTAATGTAAGTTTGCAAACAAAATTTTATAAGTATAAGGTTGGCATGCTCGTTGGCATGGGTCCCCTTCTTAATGCTTATGTACTTGTCGGAAAAGTTATCGATTTTAATAAAAAAATTGTAGTTGGGTAACTCAAGAATTTTTTTCCAAATTTCATTACGTTTTGAAACCTTCAAAGGATGATCAAAAAATACAATAAATGCACCACACATCTCTAAAGTGCAAATTTGATATATATGAAATGGTAAGTATTTATTGGATTCTTCATAGGAATTCCATGAATTGTACTTGTACATATGTATATGTATTATATTACGTGCTTTGTACATTTAATGCTCATTTGACACGATCCTTTTATGGTTGATGTTTTCCGTTTTTTTTCAAATAAAAAAAATTGCATAAGATACGAAGGAAGAAAAATATAAGAGATGGAACTTGTGGTAGGGCATTATGCAAATGTTGCTATTAACATTCGAAAAGAAAAAAATATTAGTATAATTCTCCAAAAGAGCCATCTTGGCACCTTAAAATATGGTATGTAAAAAACCTGACATCACCTCTTCTTTTTCCACTGGCACATATAAATCATATGGGGACATAGGAGAGGCATAATATTGTATTCCATTGCATAGATTTGCGAATATATTGTAAAAGTTGTGTATGGAGTATGGACGAATAGTGTGTTATGTAATAGAACAAGAGAAACGCATCTGAATTCCAAACACAAATCAAACTGTACTCAGTGAAGGCTTTTAAAGTTTCAGTTCGGAATTTGCTTAAGAGTTTCTTCTTATTCATAGATACATATATTCCAACCTAACGATCATCAAGCTTAATACACAAACTTTTCATTTTAGGGCTTCTCTCTTGTATATTATTGTCCCACATTCTCCGACAAGCACGTTCTCCCTTCTATGTCAGCTTTTTCGCAATGAAACTTCTTAAGAACTACACTTTCCTAATAATAAACGAACATTGTTGTGAAATTTGATTCGTTTTTAGAAATTGACAAACTTACACATCTCACAAATTAATTCAGATTTATTGTCTTAATCTAGTTGTGCGAAAGATTTCATTTTATTCGCATACATAAATTCAATCATAGCTTAACTTAACTCTATTTTATTACTACAATCTACATTATTCATGCGAATAATTGTAAAAGTAGAATTTATATTTCCATATGTTTTATAATTATATATAGTTCGGTTCATAATAAAGAACGGAAGAACTCATAGTTTATTCACTATTATTTCAAATGTTTATTTAAAAAAGAAACAAACTTTCCTAAACCAATAGGTACTTAATTGATAATAATAAATTTAATAAACAATTAATCCCGCACAACAAGTATAGGCACCTAAATCAATTGACACAACAACGTTGTTAGAGTGATTAAATGATCTTTGATTTCACAGTCTGATTAAAATATGAAAATTTCATTGTTTGCAATTTACTAAGTAATTAAAAGTAGATTATATATTAATTGGAAATAATATGTAGTTTATCGATTAAAACTTCAACATTTTGTGGATATGTTTATTATTCAACACTTTGATAATGCGATTTGTATGTAAATAAAAATTTGGGTATAAAGAATCTCGTATAACTTTAAAAAGAGCAATTAATTCAAAAAGTCTTTGTCAAAGTTCCAAGACTATGAATTTGTCCTCATCACAATCGCAATATAGGTATGTAGGTACCTCTGAAAAGCGTCGCAAGAAGATGGTTTTTGTTAAAAAAGCATTTAAACGATTTTTAATACTAATTATTTTCGAGTTCTGCGATACAAATTTTATTATTTCAAGTACGTACTCTTCAACCAGAACAACGTTCTCAAGTGCGTTATAATAATATTATATCTTTATTTCAGAAGCGTGTTTTAGTAAAAGATAAATGGTTCTCGTTGTTTCTAGAATTAATAACCATTCACACTGTTTTTACTGTTGGAATTATAGATTAGGGCCGAAAGCGTTCAATAAAATCGGATTTGGTATTAGAGTCTTTGTTTCGATATTGATACATCAGAAACGTATTATAGAGAGTAAATTGAGCTTCACACAACTGTTGTTATTTTTAAAAGAAAAATAACTTCCAGTATTATGACAAATGAAATAAAATAACCTATAATATGATTATATTCTGGTTATTTGAACTTATTTTTCTTAGGAAGTGTGACTGTCATTAAGTTAACTGCTCGCAAATATCAATATTCTATTAAATTCACTTGGTTACTGCTGTGGCGAATCCTTTTCGGTCTGTTTCTCCTCCATAATCGATTCGTCAACACCAAAGTTTCACGTTTTACGATATTGTCCTTGTTTTCAATTATCGAACTTTATTTCCAATTTACTGCTTTATGCTAAATGTCAACTTTTTTATTAAAGACACATTCTCAATTTTAATTATGTACTTGGTTTATTAGATTCCTTTAGTGCAACCACAACTCTCCATGGCCAGTAATACCAGGTACCATCAAAGATCGTTTAGGTGAATTGGAAAAAATCTTTCTAAAAAAATTTCAACTTTATTAAAATATGTTTCATGAAGAGAAAAACTCTCTTTGTACTGTAGTATTCCATTCTTACATATATACAAAATAAAATGTTTTGTTTAAATTAGAAATTAACAATGAGCGATTTTTCGCCATATTTATGTCCATCAATATTTAGTTTGTTATTGATTTGTGAATTTTGACTGTTTGTGGTTTTCATAAATTTTATAAGCCAAAAGGCTTTTATAGGAGAATTTTGTCATTCATTAAAAACCAAATATTTGGTGTTTTTATTAAGTTTGAGAATGAGTCATGTGAGCGCGGCGGGAAGCAAGCTAGCAATAGGAGTTGAGTCAGTAGTTGTTCAGGGTTTTTGGAAGATTCATCACGCCTGGCCGATCTATTGCCGTTCTTGCAAACCGATCTCGAATTTGTTTAAGGTAATGTTTTTATTACATGTCTAAGTTGTCTTTATAAATTCACAAGGGTGTTTTTCTGGGCACTAAGAATCTTTGGAGTGTTTTCCAATTGTAAATCTAATTTTTATCATGTTCGTTTACGATTTATCTGTTTCTATTTTCTGAGATTCTTTTATTATCCATTTACTACTTAAGTTGACAATTTTGGATTACGAGTTCCATCATCATTATGTGTTCTATATATTTTTGAATTTATATTTTGTTGTGCAGAGCGAGCAATGAAGAGTGTCAATTCCAAGCTCTTTATTCACTCTGATTTCGAATATTGTGTACTAATAATGAGGAAGTGGCATTGAATTTGTTCACTCTGTGCTATGTACCAAAGCAGACCATAGTACACAAAAAGATAGAGAATGTCAAAAGACGTCGCTACCCCCATAGGCTAGCCACCTATTGGGGAGGTACTCGGTTGCATGGAGGCACCACAACCGGGGAAAGGGAGGGGTATATATTCTCTCAATTTGTTTTTTTTATTTATGTATTTTCTATATTGTTTCATCTCATTATGTGTGTGATTGAGTCATGATCAGTTTCTGTTCATGATGTGAGTTTTGGCGTCTCGCAGAGTTATTTCGCGTAAAGCTTGGCAGTGAGTTTTGATGTGTGATCATACAACAACTCGTAATCCTATATTGTTGATGACTTTTGATTGATTCATAAATCTTTAGTATTCATGATTTCTCCACTTATGTTGAGTCTTTCTTG
Organism: Silvanus unidentatus; assembly: GCA_963930825.1. Lineage (NCBI taxonomy): Eukaryota > Metazoa > Arthropoda > Insecta > Coleoptera > Silvanidae > Silvanus > Silvanus unidentatus. The sequence continues at coordinate 2,868,726 of OZ005760.1, forward strand.
TGATTATTTGTACATTTGTCTCGGACGCTTTTATGATTGATTTTCTCATATTGTTATTATGAATGTTTCTACATACAAAATCGTATATTTTGTCAATTTCTAAATGATCACTTGAGTCAAAACCGTTCAAAGATTTTAAATGCTTAATTGCTATCATCGCTTTTATTCCTGTGAATTTATGAAGTTTCGTTACATCCTGTTTGTACGCTTTTACAAAATTATCCTTATGTTTTGAAAAGAGTCTTGGAAGTTTTCTTTGCTGATTCTTTCTTCCATTTCACTACAGACTAGAATCGACAAGGTTTAACGTTTTTGTCTTTCTGCTAACTTATGATTGTCGTTTAACTTATAATATTTCATTTGCTGTTGTGTCTGATTTGATTCTAATTCTCCAATATAAGCGTTAAACTTTCATATGTGTTTTATTTGTGCCTCTCTCAAGAACCTCGTCATAGTCGCCACAATCAATCCTTTGTCTAGAACTTGATTATTACTAATTTAACAACTTAAAAATAAACACAACGTAGGGCCCATTTCCACTAGTCGATCATTGCCAATTTATATTTTGTTCGTTTTCACTTAATTTTTGTTTTCTAAATTTTTAAATGTCTTAAAAGATGGTTCCGCGAAAGTCGGGATCATTACAGTACCTGTTACATTTATATCTCACACTGCTGAAATGATTGATATTCACTTGGTATAAATGTCGTAAATCCAAGTTTGTAAAAAGCTAGAAAATGACAAAATAGTTCCTAAAAACGAATATGTATGTGTATGTACATTTAGGTGTGTCTAGTATAATAAAAAAAGTGACGTAAACCTTTGTATTCAACACATATGTAAATTCAATGCTTATTAACATTTCAGAATCAGAAGATTACAGACCGAATAATATGGATAATATGATAATAAAATTTTGCTTTTTTAAGCATTGTTAATGCGTTAAAATAAATCGAATTTATTTGAAAATACAGGTGAAAATATATACCGAAAGCAATTATTTTGGTCTGAAAATATATTTTTTGTTATCATAAATCAAACAAAAATTGTTTAAATACTACATCCTACATTTGCATTCAATATTGCTTTATGTAAAATAACGGATTAAAATTTGATTCCAAATGTTTTTTGTTTAACATTTTATACATACCTACCTACATATACATGGTATGGTGTATTGTCTTTTGTGTGGTGTGTGTAAAACCTCAGTGATAAATCAATAATCTCATTTACGACAATAGAATTATTAAATAGCATACCATTTCTATAGATCAGTATTATGGATAATTCTTTCGCATCGTAAATTTGGAATTGCTTTTTTGATGGGTTCTCTTAATGCAGTTTATTGTAATTTAAGGGATTTTAAACCATTAACCATAATCCTGGTTCTGAAGCGTATCTAAACGTTATATGGGAATATGAAAAATGTATTAAGTACAACTTTTAATTCCATCCATACCAGTCTGATTGCCACAAGGTGCGGAAAAGTATTGCTCAACTGAATCGGTTCTACTAAACGATGAATTACTTTTGTAATTACTGCGAATCTAAGATAATTTGAAATCAGGCGATACGTACCTATCTTACGAAATGCAATTGAAATTTAATTAAATTTATTTGTTTGAAGGTTTAGCGAATCCCTATACAGTTTGTTCACAATTATATTGGTACGGAACGGACCACAGTTTATGACTACTTAAGCGTACAGAAACATGTTAATTTGGCGAATTTGAATATTTAGGTCAACGAAAATTACCAAATTATGTGATTTAATAGCAAAATTCTAATAATCACACAATTAAGTTTTTGTTACTGTCGACTATAAGTACGTGATTTGAACCAGAATATTAACACGGTTTTATGCCTTCGGGATCGGTATAAGTTTTAATCATTTATTATTCTAATTATCAATGTAGTTGCACACTCATTGGAAAATTCTTGGAACATTTCTGATTCAATGAAGGTTGATTTAGAACCAAACCAAACACACACAGGACGTTCAAATGTAGGTAATTAAGTTCATCCGAATTTTATAAATCCCCAGAATTCACGCTCATTTCTATATAAACCCATATACGATGCTTTAAGTACACATTTAAAATTTATAAATTGCCTGTGATATGGTACACGGATAAATAAAAATGGGTTCCTCTTTTCAGCGAGTCGTCACTTTAGTAATTGTATGGTTTTGCGAGTAGCATTTACATAATAGTCAACCTGTGAAGTGAGAATTCTTAGTTTTTCTAAACCTACATGTTGTTTTGGATATCTCATTTCCGCGAATGGATCTTACGGTGTCAGCAATTTTATCCACAACAAAAGAAAATGTTTCTCTCATGAAAAATTGTCAGACACATTCACTTTTCATATTGCATTAGGGTCTGATTTCACTGATTGTTTCACATTTTATACCAATATATCTACCACAATCTCTAGGCTTTCATGTTTCAGCTTTTCTGGTCGAATGCTCGAATGGCAACCGTATCAGTTCGACAATGTATCGCAATTATTTTTAAAAAATCGCTTTATTATTTAAATCCATTGTTTTGCTGGTGCTATTTTTATTGTATATTGAATTTTCTGCGTCAACTGGTTAATGGTTGTTTATATTGACCCAATCCACTTATAAAGCGTTAATATTGTTATTTTGCTATTAAACATAAAAGCGCGCAAGTTAATACTTAACTATATTAAATTTCAAATTGTTTTCTATGGAGTATGCTCTTGATAAATGAATAATAAAGGTTGATAATGTAAAGAACCTAGTCAGTGCCTGTTTATTTTTCATTGTTCTGTATGTATATCTGTATACATATACACGTGGATTTTGCGCGTGTGTTTTTAAAATGCCGAAGATATGGGATACAGCATACAGCCCAACAAAGTATCTGCTGAAATGCACTTTCTAATGGTTCGATTTAGAGACTACCATTTTAGTTTCGACTGCAGTATAACTTATTGCTCAGTTAATTTGTGTTAAAATTTTGTGCAATATTTCTGTTTAAACTGTATTATTATGTGAGTATTATTATTTCTAATTTATTATGCATTGAAAGTTTGTGCGTACGATCGTATTGACACATATATTTTATTCTTATTTTATTAATCGTGCTGATTGCATTAGTTTTAATTAGATTTTAATATTATTGCACGATATTTGTGTTTTACAATTGGTTTACAATTGGTGCTGGAATTTTTTCAATGACTGTTCTCTGTATGCCTTCGTACGATAGTAACGAAGCTATTACAGATTGGATAGGTTATCCAAAAGTGAAAAGGGTGTAGATATCACGTCACTTATTTTTATTATTAGTCCACATACCGTCGTTCTTAGATGGGTATGAGTACTAGACAGGTATCTGTACTTGGAACTGTCATAACTATCATATTTATTATCAGGGACGCCTAATATTCTCCAAGATTAGGTTGGGAATAACTTGAACGCATTACAGCGATATTGAATTATCAATAAAATAAACATAAATAAAAAATAAATATACATTTATTTATGCAATCAGTTTTAATATATGAATAATACTCACTTAGTCTTGTTGACTAATTACTCATTTATTCTTCTTTGGTTGGTCTTACTCCATCTTAGAACCTGGTGATGTGTTAATTCGAGTTATTATTATTGAAGTAATTTTAATTTTATTCTTACTGAGATTATTCGTATGATTACAATAATAAGCCTGGTAATATATTATGAATATGATGCTGAATCCGATTGAGACTCTTGTATAAAAATCATAAATCGATATACTCTATATATAAGGAGAAAAACGATTTTTTGCTTCCATTATGGAATTTAAATTTGCAAATGCACATAGTAGATAATTCCCCGTTAACAAAATACATTTTCAATTAAAATGGCTTACCAAAGTTTGGACTAAAACTGTTGTTCCTTCACATTTCAATTACAATTCACAATCAAAATAATACGGAATACCTAATAGTTCTTTATACAGTTTTATATACTGAGTACTAATGTTACATTTCTATCAAGCTTTTATTTATCTAATGTGTATGTATAGACAAATGCTTTTTTTTCTATGGATAGGATTCGAATGAAAAACTCATCCACCATCGAAATCCAATAAAATTTCATTTTTATAGCAAATCTATTCAGTATTCAACGGTATAGATATTGCTTTTATATAAACATTCAAACACGATAACCTTTCTAACTTTATTAGTTATTATTGTCAAAGCCCAACATCTATTAAAATAATTATTCTCTTATTTAGAAAATCTTCTACATACATATAGTTTAAAATTTAAGGTAAAATTGATTTCACTATGTTTGGATCAATAAATTTCGAATCCAAGCCCAAAATAATAGTTAGCCAAAATTGAAATGCACGTATGCACGTATGCATATTTTTTAACCATCAACAATACCGGTAGTCACTGAATTAAAATAATAATAATAATTAATTTGAATCGTGTTTCCTCATTATAAAATTTAAATGTCATTTTATTTAACCCCATATAGCAAATGGCAATCAATAATACAGCATCATCACACATTGATTATCTAAAAATTAGCCAAATAGGTGTGTAGTTTGTTTAAATACTTTTGATAGTATTTCAAAATATGGACTAGGTACAACTAGTCTATTTGCATGTAAATCGAGCAATAATCTTTTGTATGGTGCATCGGTTAAACACATTGTTCTCTGGGACAATTTCAATTACCCAATTATATTCGTTTTACATTGCAAATTTTTCGTACTAGCTGAAATATGTTCATTCTTCTATTAATTTGCTTAATAAATGCAACAAATTGCCTGCACATGGGGACCGAAAATGTATTTTTCTGCACATTATATTATATGCAAAATACTACTAGTTAAGGATTAGGCAAGTGAAATCGTTAATAAACCCACTGGTGTTGGCTTGTTATTATAATTAGAGTACCTACATTTTAAAGACGTGCGTGGAAAACTTCTAATTTGTAAAAAGAGGCATAACGAGCCCTTCTAGAGTGAACTAATGGAATAAGATTTAAGTATGTGACTCGTAATAGATTTGTATGAAATTTCAACTAGATCGGTGCCTTAGGAAGGTAATGACTATTACGACATTAATTAATTGGTTCTCTTGAGATTAATGTATTGTTAGGTCATCCATGTTACTCAATGAATATAGGATATAATATTAGGAACGATATTAAGAAGAGCTATTTCGCTATTTGTTCGAGTATTTGTTTTTACACTGTGATATTTAATATAACATTCATATTTTATACCTACACATGAGTTATGTAGGTAAATATGCAGAATTAGGGATTGAAAGTGGAATATTTTTACATATGAAATGAATTCTTTTATTTCCAATCGAATTTCATTTTGTTAAATAATAAAATTTTATTTTTAAATACGTGTTTATTTTTGTGAGGACTTAAAAAAAGTTTGAATTGTAGGCATCATTCAGTTGTATTGTTTAATTGCGAACTTATGAAAAGAACAATTTCAGTTCCAAGAATAATGTAAATTTTGATCCAACAATATTTAATTTCAAATTACATACTGTTTGAAGAGTTCAAAAGTATCGTATTACGGAGTTTTAGAAACAATTCTTTTCTGTACATTTGGTAGATCAACATTATTGAATGTCAGAGTAAAATTACACTTGAGGAAAGTTCCAAAAATATCATTAATATTCTGTTGCAATTTAAATTATAAAACCAGCACATTATTATATTTATTTTGTAAACGGTTTTTAACCACTATTTTCATTTAAAAATTAATTATAAACATGAGCCCATCACCTTAAATTATAATTAAATTAAAAAATTATACCGAGAGGCCAATATGAATATTAATTATTCATAAAATGAAATAGGAAACATGAAAAGAAAAACACAATACAAATTGCGAAATTGTTTTGAATTAATTTAACAATACTTTATATCATTAAAAGTATTTAAAAGCAAAGAGATTATAAATTCTACGTTTTTGCTAGTCTCTGTTAAAATGTGTCGAAAAAAACTATGTACAAATTACTTTCTTGTTGATATTTAATTAAAGTTGTGTGGAAAATCGAAGGGGAATTAATAATTCAAGTAAAATTCAAGCTCTTGATATTTGAGTTTAACGAAGGTAACATTTCAGAGTTTTATAAAATTTTTCTGAAGAAAAAAGGTCAACAAAACCAGAATTAACAAAAAGAAAATTATTAACTAAATACAGGTAAATTGACTAATCTAGTGCTGTAATTCTAATAAAAGTTTTCCTTTGCTTTTGAAAATAAACTGCAGACTTTATTTGTTAAAAAGTTTTGCAAGAATGTAATGGATTTTTCCAACCCGTACAATAAATGACCATATAATTGTATAGTTATCTATTGGCTTAAAACTTTTTACGATAATAACTCAACTTTCACATCACAACTTAGATTTATTTGCATAACTATTACATATGTATATGAATTGACAAATCATTGCAAATACCTACAGTAATGTAATCCCGAATTTCGGGCATAATGTAAACTCATTCATGTGTGTATATAATGTTTTTGTCCACAGTTTTTAAATCTTTCATTGGATTTGACGAATTTATTCATTTTACCTAACATTTTCCAAAACCAGTCAAATAACGATGTTGTTCGAGTAAATTTCTAACGTAGATTTATATTCCTATTTGTTTGATTAAATTTTAATGAAGTGGCAGATACTACAAAATGCAATCATACTTTTGGGAATCCTAGGAAATTGAAGCTTTTGATAATCTACTAAAAAATCAATTTCACGAAAGCACTGCTAGTGATGTTATTGAAGGCATTTTATTATAATTTTAATTTATTGTAGTGTTCGATTATGAATACAACCACTGTTCTTAAAAAAACCCTGAAGATCTAAGATGCACTATCAACTGTCTTTAATTAATCTCACTTATGAAGCCAGTGAAACGTTTAAGATGTTCTTAACCGAAGCGTGCTATTTGCTCCTCGCCTTTATAAGATATCATCAGTTATATTATTAATACTGTAATACGCATAAATCCTTAATATTATTTTTTTAAATATACACCAAGATAAACTTGTGTAAATAATTTGTAAACAGTGTTATTACACTTCACTTCATAAATATATACTGAAAGTTATCTAGTTTTCAAATGTTAAATTCAGTAATTTATATTTAAACCTAATACCTGATATCGAGTCTGATATACTTAAGTAGGTAACACAACACCTGAATTTATATATCTACATAATATTTGCATTAATACCTTTACAGCTCATTCCTACACGTAATATAAAACATCAAAATATTTTAAATATAGGCAACTAAAAAACTTTTCTAATATTTGTTGCTCTTTGGAATTTATTCCATAAAGAATTATGTCAGCAATGAAATGTGCACAAAGTTACCCCAACATTTCGTTAAACTTGTAATGAGAATTATTCATATTATTAAATTTCTCATACATGTGTAACACACTATTTAGAGGGAAGATGATATTGATAATATAATAATACAGTATTGAAGAACGTTCCCTGTCACAAACTATTTGTGAAAATGTCGCCTAAACCTATATAGGTTCGACACAAGTATATATTTGTTATATAATTAGTTTCATAATTAATTTCCCTATAAATTAGGAACTTTATTATTGTAACATTTAAAGGCATTGTAAGTCCTTGTAAAGAGTTTAATTAATGGTAAATTGATCGACGTAAAGGCAACAAGATAAAAACCTTTAATATCCCCCAGTATGCGAGTTAATTTGACAGTTCACACTTTGCTTAGTTGAAAATAACTTTTAACCAAGGGATAGTACCAACTTGTGTACATCCACTCATGGACTGTAGTCGAATGAAAGGATCAATAATGCGACAAAATATACAACACTACAACAACTCATTAAAATTATCTTAGATTATATTTTGTAATTAAAGATGAAATAATTCGTACTCCACGAGGACGATTCTTTCAAGTATTAGATACGAGTTTTTATTAGGTACGATTAGAGTTGTATTCTTTAATAAATATCTATATAATGGTAAACACTGAATAACGATTTTTGATTGAGCTCTCTTAATATACATTTTGTTCCATTTTTCGTGGAGTAATAGTCTTTTAATGAAGTGCCTGCTTTGCACTCTGTTTAGTGGAAAAATGCTGCAATATTGTTAAACTAACTATCGCAGCTTTAGACTAGCTGGTGCTTGTACTTGTAGTAAGTTCAAGTAAGTTCACTTTTATTCTCCTAGAACTTTCAATTAATTAAGCGTTAATTATGGAACAAGATTAAAAAAGTAATGAATAATGGCATATAATAATTCACAAATAAAGACCCCAATATTTAGTTCCTATCCAATATACCAAACAAACTTTATTTAATGCCCCATTGGTTTCTTGAGACCTCTTCCTAAAATATTATAATGCAATAAATCTTTAAAAAACAATGAAATATTGGTGAACGGAAATTATGATTGTTAGTTATTGTGCTGTTCTGGATTTTTAAAAATGGATTTTAAAGGAGGCAAACACTTAGTTTAGCTAAGTATGATGAAAGCGAATTTTCATTAAAACTAAGTTTGCATTATAATACAAGGTCCACCTATACCTATAGCAAAGTTTATCCTAAAAATGAGTATGGATGAAAGGTTGCTTGAGTGTGGCTTGAGTACATTATATGTACGTATAGCATCACTTCCCTTTTCAAGTGGAAAAGTAATAAACAAAAAATATAAATCAAAAGTTAAGTCTTCAACGGAAGACATTTCGGTAATTATAATACTTTTTCTTGCTCCCCTGATGTGTGCGCTTAGACCTATTGAAAGTTGTATTCATTTTTTTATTCAGTGTTGAATAAAAGTTTATCCTAAATCCTTACTCTATCACATCTTTATTCAAGTGAATCTCAACAGATTTTGCTTTAAAATTTGTCCGTCAGAGTCTATACATTTCTAAAATCGTTTTATGTACATATATGTATGTATCAATATTTTTGAGTGGTTTTTTTCTATACGTATATACAGTCATATTTCTAATATACCATCATGGAGGTATTTATTGAAAGGAATTTTTACAAAATGTCACCATTTCAATGTCAATGCAAGTTTCTTTTATTCCATCAGTTTCACATTATTTTGTACTTTATAAAATGAACAGTAATAACTCTGTGTGTGGGTGTGTAAGGGTTCAACAGTAATTGGAACATCGGACAGAGGTGAAAGGTTCCTACCAAAGCGATGTGATTCTAAATTAGAATCGAGTCGGGAAATCGTACTTGACGACCTCTGGCTTATGGCAGACGACCGAACAGAACCTCATTTGCAGACTTGAAATTTGTTACTGGCGTGTTGGCCTTCACAACAAATTGAAACTCATTGGCTCGATGTCCTTTTCGCCAACTCTATATTTCATTGTATAATATCGAATTGTTTACAATGTGATATTAAGACATGAAGTAGTAATACGTTTCAGTTAACAAATACTGAATATATACGTAAGATAACAACTTAGAATTGGACTTGAACCAAGTTTCCTTTCATAATGTGTAAATAGTTAAGTTTGACAAATTCAAAACAATTTAAACTTCTCATTTTCCCATTGCACCACTGTTCTGATTAGTTTCATTTGTAAAGATCTCGACACATTCTTAGAAGTATATAAAGCAGCATACATACATATACATATGTATTTAAAAAGCTCTATCAGATTTATCTTTGTGTCATCATGTATTATTTTGTGTGAGATGTGATATGTTGTACGCGCGGCAACTGTTTGCAATCCGTGTAGGAATGACTGGAATAGAGCCATTAGCATCTGGACCACGTACTTAGTTAAATTTGCAAAGGACCTCTAGTGCTTACAACCACATCACAAATCTTCAATAACTGTTACAGTAATTACGAGTCTCCTTATCTGACTCAGACGATTCTTAGTTTCATATCATCTTTGTCTTTCTGTCATTTAAAAAATAAAGCAAGAACCCCAATTAACACGTAACTTTCGACTGGCTTAATGATGCAATTCATTAATGTAAACTAATTAGTTTTGAAAGTTTTGCAAGCCCACTTAAGGCCTCAATTTATCGTCGAATAACATTTTAATCATTGTTTCTTTTTTATTTAATGTACCTACTTACCGACCATCAGGTAAATTTGTGTCCGTTGCGGTTTTATTCCTGAAACTTTTTATTCTTTTTGTGTACTCAGCCAAACCCAATGCAGTGTGATGGCTGGGTCTGTACGTGCTTTTTATTTAAATTTGAATTTAGTTTACCTTTAAATTAATCTGTTTCAGATACTCTTAGTTTATATTCGCATGTATGTAGGTGTAGGTATACATATATGTTCGTTGTTTTTCCATTTAAACAATCGTCTAACAAATTAGATACAAAATACAAATTTTGTCTATGTCAAATATAGGTTGAACAATTTTAATGACAGGGAAAGACATTCATATAATGTATTTAATATTTTATAAAAGTTGTGTACAGAATAAGGCACTTTTAAATTATCTAATTTTATATCAACTCTTGTTACCTAACTTATTTAATTAGACACGTGTAACTCCATGTAATGGCAAATTAGTTCTTTGAAAATATGATCATTTGAACTAATATTTATATAGATTACCTAAATAGGAGTACGTAGTTGTCCATGTTGTTTGCATATTTTCCTGTTTATTTATTAAATAGACTAGGAATTACACAGTATTTGTTTGATTATTGAAACTAGTTCACTTGTACACATCTAATGAAGTGGATTATTTCTGAATATGTAATATATGATGCTATATCCATATGTACATAAATACTTATAATACATACCTATACTCTTGTTCACGAATCTTTGCCGCTACGTCATCATTTTCAAATGTTCAAAAACAAACGAATGTGCCATTTGTAGTCACAAAAGGCTGGTTTTTAAGGAAACACAGTTTAAAGGTACGGGTCCACTGGATACATTTGTAGCGCAACAATTTGAATGTTGCGATACAAATGTTGCCAAAGCGTGTCCACTAAACGACAAGTTGCGCGATACTTTTGTATACGCAACACAATATCGCGATACATGCTACAATTTGTTGCCTTACTCGTGTACACTAGAGAAACCAAGATATTCTACAACATCTCTCCAACATTGTTGGATTCAGTTGTTCGTTTATTTTCGCTTGAAAATGTCCCAAAAACTTGCTGCTGCTGTTATTGTGGTTCTAACCATAAAAAAACGAAGATTCCTGGCAAAGAAGATGATAAAACGAAGAATGTGGGTGTGCAAATGGATACTCAGAAGATGGGAATTAGGGGCTTATAAGAAATTGATGAGGGAATTGCGACAAGAAGATCCTGATTTTTATAAAAAATTTTGTCGTATGTCCGCTGCAGACTTTGATTATCTATAATTAATTAAAATTGTTGCACAAAATAAACTCTGTGAAACAAACCAAGTTTGTTTCGTGTGAAACATTTTGGCAACAAAGAAAAACCTGTGTCCACCTGATGATGTAGCGCAACATTTAGTGTATCGCGACTCAGGAGATTTTTGTTGCTCAACACGTTTCAGCAGTTGTGTACACAGGAAACTTATGTTGCGTATATGTTGTGCGACAATGTTGCGCTACAAATGTATCCAGTGGACCCGTACCTTTAGATGCCAAATTTAATAAGGAAACTTTTTTGTCTCTTGGATTTTTTTCGTACGACGCACCGTTTTCGAGAAAAATGCAATTTTATTTGAACTCGTCAAGATTTTGGGAAAATTTCTTAACTTCAGTGGTCCATAACTTTTTAGTTAATGAACCGAAAAATTTAAAAAAATTACTCCAAGATCTCCATAGGCTACATACTATAATTTTTAAAAAAATTGTGTTATAATTTTTTTTAACATGCCGAAGAAGTTGATGGCCTCTATTTCCTCAAAGAGACATTTCCAAGGAAAATCCAATGAGTTTTCGACTAATGGTGACCCACCGAATCTGCCATTAAAATGTTGCTGCTCTTAGCTGAAACACCCTGTATATGTACGATTGTAGAAAACATACAGTGTAGATTGAATATAAAAAGTAATAATTTGTACCTACTCGCCATTTTTGTAGTGCGTGTCGGGTCGGATACATTTGTATGATTTGTACATATGTAATTAATTTAAAATGAATCGAAATGTGGAAAGTTTTAAAATTGCCATTTAAAGGTTTTCTCTTTAATAAAAGAAAAGGTTAGTCCTTGTTTTGTTCATAGACAACATATATAAAAATCCAGTTAGTCTCAGACTACATCCAACCTTTGACTTAAATAGGAAATAATGAATCATCATGATAAATGCAATATAAATTGATGTGCACCTACCTAAAATATGAAAAGAACGAGAAGAATCATTTCAAACGCTTTTATTACGTCTCTGGACTTAAGTCATTAACTCTGTGCCTACATAAAAATTTCAGCTATCTGTGTCTAAAGGATCCTTCATTTATTCCTAATCATACCTACTGCGTCCCATCAGGGTTTCTTACTCCATATTAAAAATTCATTAATCCCCATTCATTACTTAGTCTGTTTCTCCATATGGGTAATTGCACTAATTTACGGATCAAACAAACATTTCCATTTTCTTTCGTTTTGTCATTTATACAGTTTAATAATCCTTATTTAAGAATTGTTTAGGCCCTTTGAAACACCACTTTACAATTGTAATTCGATTGTTATACACAATACACAGTATACATTTCTTTAACTGAACATGACATGATTTGGTCAACATTGTGATCTTTTTGGTTTATGATGATGAGAAGAAGAAAGCAATGAAATTGAAAAAAATGTTAGTATACATTTTTTGTACAGATTTGTAATTTTGTATTCTATTTGTTGAATGTATTTTCAAAAAAAAAAGAAGAAATTGTTTTTTAAATCAAGGCTGGCACCCCGGATTCAATTAATTGCAAGTCCGTTCAAAACGAGATTTAAAATACAAATCAGGAACTACCATAAAAATATCCTGTATATTCAAGAGATTGGAAAGAATCACAATTTGCGATCGTTCATATGTTAAATTCGCAAAATCTCAATTTCCAAGAGAAACTGATAAATATTTATGAAATAAATTGCTTTAAACGTTGATGAAAACGCAAAATTAAAAGTCAATGATTGCAATTTGTGGATTCGATTAGTTTATAGCAATCACAGAATAAATTCTCTTATGTAAACGATTTTTACTAAATAATCCATGTAAATTAAATTCAATTGAAACGTAAATCCAATTTTCCTTTTATTAACGATCTAGTGTTGTTATAATTTGAAAGCAAGTGGCAGTAAAAAGGAGATGCTTGGAAGCTTATATTTACCTTTAAGTTCTACAAAAAATCTCACGTGCATAGTTTAAAAAATTGTTTTTAATGATGTAAAATTCAGGCGTTGTAAAACAAAGAATTTATTCTCCAATTTAATTTTACAATCTTATGTTGTGGAATCCGATACTTCATTCCAAGGTTGCTGTTCTGCGGAGCCAAAAATGATAAAAATTATACCTGTCCCAATATAAATTATCCCTCCAATTAAAAATGCTAATTTGTAACCCATAAGTCCTCCCTGCAAATGAATTCTTTAATAAAACCTCGAAAAATTGGGAACAATGCCAACATAAGTGTCGATTAAAGCAGCAGAGATAACTGGTGTTAAAACACCAGTCAATCCCGCGAACGAATTTATAGTTCCATATAAGGTGCCAGCAAAATTAGGTGCCAAATCTTGCGAATTTCGCATATTTGTAACAACTGACGCACCATTTATGCCTTGTGCCAATGTAAGCAACGATATAGCAAGTACTTTCCCGTCACAATTGACTAGCATCATAAAACATAGGCAAATTCCAGGAAGTATATGTGCTAGGAAAAATTCCCTTACTGTTAGATATTTCGAATTATTGAATAGCTCACACATTATTATGAACCCCTTTCGTATTACATTTTTTCTATACTTTCCACTTTGAATGAGAAAATCACCTATCGCGCCTGTAGTGAATGTGACAAGAAGAGCTAATAAAAATGGGAATGCAGATATAAATCCAGAAGTGCGTAAATTAAAACCCAGAACTTCTTTTAAAAATTTCGCTAATCCAGTCATTTGTAGATACAAACCCCATCCGTTGCCAAAATGGGCTGCATTTAAGGCCCAAAATGGCACCGATGTAAATATAGAAAAGTACGGTGGAATTTTCTAGAAAAAAAAGTAATTAAACTAAATTGTTATGTATATGCAACACCAACACTTTCCTAATTACCTACCTTTATATTTGACTGAGATACGGTACCCATCTGCGCTGCGGCGATGTACTCCTTTTCTGCCTCCGAAACCCATTTGTGAGCTTGTGGATTGTTTCCTGCTATAATCCAAAAGAGAAGTGCGTATGCTAAGAACATAAGAGAAGTGGCATGAATGCCCCATTTCCAGTCGTAAGACTGAACGATTGCCCCAACTATCGAGTATGTAATTGCGGTGCCCAAAAAATTCCCTCTCAAGCACGAGACAAACCGTCCTCTCTCCATTGGTGGAGCCCATTTACTGATAAGCACTTGTACGGCAGGATACACCAATCCCTGTACAATTAGTTGAAATTTTCACTAATTAACAATGCGGTCTTATATGAAAATCAAACCCCAAGTAGGCCTAAAATCAATCTCACGACAAATAGGCCGACCCATTGACGATTGATATCTAACCACCACACCGATAGGGAATTAAAGAACATTTGACCTATATTGATGATCAGAAGCATATTGTATGCACCAAAATTCTCTGCCAGAATGCCACCAATTATCCCAGTAGTACTGTAACCGTAACTATAGGCGGCCAATAAATGGGCCTGAATCTTTTCATCCCAGTTGAATTTGTCCTAAAAATCATACCTATTCAAGGGGTCTCATAAGTGGCTGTAACATAAATACAATGTACCTCTTTCTCTGTTTTCTGATCGGGCTCTAAAAAACATTCTGGTGTTTTGTGAACCGTTTTTACCATATCAATTATAGCAATCGAAAAGTTTATTCGTAGTGAATAGTTCATAAAAGTTGTTAGAAATACCATCACGCCTATCCAGAAGCGATAGGTCGGTTTATCTAAATATAATCATTGCTTTAAATGCGATTACAGTTATTGATTATTTGTACGTACACATTTCGAAGAAAATTATTTACCATAACAATTTCAACACGGTTTGCCACAATTGTAAAACATAACTGACAGATTATTTTTACTGAAAAATCCCACTGACAGTTTTCTAAACAGATAATGAACATGTATGTATGTACATTTGTATATAGTGGCCGTAGGCCGTGGAACAGCCAAAATTCAGCAAATATTGGCACCAGTGGGACGTTACATAACAATAACCGTCTTAACCACATGACATATTCAGTTGACCATAATTTGTGGTCCATAACTAACCAGACAGCTTACCATGAGAATGACTGGTAATTAGGAAAATGTTCATTGTTTGTTCTAATTAAATACAACATTGTTGTACATGAGATATATTAACCTGCCCTAAACTGTTCCCTTGCCTATATCTACGTATATAATACAGCACAATCCAATGATCAATTACAAATGGTGCTATCACATTTATGATGACAATTATTTAATGGCATTTAACTATAAGATTCATCTCTACCGTTTCCTTTATAGAGCCATTACCATATACTCTCTCTCTAGTCGTGTGTACACTGCTGCTGTGATAATAAATTTCATATTGAGTAAATGACCCTGCTGGAAGAATATGATTTACGAAATTCCTGTGTAATGAAATAAGAAAAGGTGTCTGTTTATGTCTGGGAAAGAACATTACTTGGACATTTCTTCACCACCCATCGGCACCTTTCATTATCTCTTGAGCTTCGGTCTCATTGTGTAGGCGAAAAATGTAGAAAAAACCTTGTGAACATATTCCGTAAGGGTATACTCGTACCCTTAAAACTTTATCTTATAATAAATTATTACTATAACACTTTGAAAGCCTAAAGTCAAGCCGCCCACACAAACTTATTCGTCAATTCGTGTGTTGATAGGGGCATAAAAAAATCTATAGCGTCAAATGTGGGTGGACTATTAAGTTCATGGTCTTTGTGGTGAGTTAATTGCATAATTGGAGGAAAATTTTCAATTCCTGTAAAACTGTAAGGTTAATAAAAACTGTAAGTGTACAAATGAAGTGCCTGAATTCTTGCCAAATTTCAGAGGAACAAAGCATTCATCTGGGTTCTCTTGAGTGCAATAAAGGGTGAAAAATAAAAAAAAATTGGCATTTGCGTTTAAATTCAGTCAAAAATATGTATGACAATTTCGGGCTCAGCACATTAAATGTTTTACGGAATGAGGTGGTACAAGAAAAAATATAACGCCATAATATATTAAAAATATGCGCTGGTGAATGTTTTAATCTTAAAAAATATATTTTATGGAAGGTGGTGTTTTTGAAATTTATCTACGTAGACTTTAGATATTCTGATATGCACAGCAGGTCAAATTCTACGCTGTGAAAGATTAATGAAAGATGTAAAATGCGCACACAATCCACATTTCATGAAAAAGGGCATTATACAATAACCCGGTATGTTGTGAGTTCCAACCTCAAAATGCTTTCACTAATTTTCCTCTCCTTGTTTTAACCTCGGTTTTAACGTACGTTTGATATACTGTCTGTATGGCGGTGTAAGTTATTTTATAGAGAAAATTTTTAATGACACGATCCGATCTTGTACCAACATAAAAATATTTATTCAGTGTAGATATACATATATGCGCAAATCCTAAGGATATTTGTAGCTTGATCCAGAGAAAAATTACATTCTGGTTTATAATTTCGCGATATAAACTATAAAAATCCAGCCACTTTATATTCGTTATAAGAAATTCTGAACAGTAGTGCGTATAAAAGGAAGGGCGCATGAAATTCTACATTTCATGCGCTTTCTGTGTGAAGAAAGTATGAACAATAAGCAAACGAAGGGCTGCATGATGAAGTGATGCTAAAATATTCGACCGACTGTAAGAATATCATCACATTTATTCCCAAAACGTATATGCCGTCTTGGGAATGAAACATGCTTTCACTCTATTAAACGGGTCTTCACGTTCTTCATTGCTGAATGAAAACAAGTAACATATGTTGGTAGGCCCTTAATAACTCTTTTTGCTTTCTAATCAAAATCTGCCTGTCTAGAATCAAAGGCACATTAATCGCATTATAAAATCATTTATACCTACCTACTTACTTATAGGTATTATATTCAGGAAAATTTCAAAATAGGAATAGGTATGTATGCCAACCATAAAAATATGTACGAATAATTATATCTAAATCTTTATGTTATTGAATGCTTTGCTCTTGCTTGCGTTATCATTTTCTATTTTTTTTATACCTACCTATCAAATATCAATGTTGGAACAAGCTGGAAGTTAGATTATTTTTTGTAAAAAAATTTTGTTTTTATACTCGAATATATGTTGGGATTAATGTCGGTAGCGTATTAGACGCTTAATTAAATTTTAGCTTTATTGTTGTATAGGTATGGATATAAAAGTTATACCTATACCTACTAATTAGAATGATGGAGAACTTTTTGTGAAAACATAAATTCATCTAAGTAATTATAAATTCCATTCAAGTTTTTTTTTTGCAACAACGTATGCAAAGCTACATAACATAGTAAGGCTTCGTTGTAAAACTGTGTTCACATAAGTAAAAAAGTATAATCCTTGCAAAATTGAACGAACTTTTAGCAAGCGTCAGGTCTGTATTGGTGAAGATAATAATGATATGCAAATTTAATTAAAATTGTATAAATGTAATTAATAAATCTTATTTTTTTTAACTTTGTACACTTTTAGTTACAATAGTATGTTGATTATACTTCGTTACTGACTTTGATTATTGTTTTGTGGAAAATATATATTTTGAATATGTTATAAGATTTCTTTCAGGAACCGTGTAATGTTGGAAACTAAACTACCTACTTGCATTAATAATACTAAACTTTATTATAAACTTGATGAAACTTATTTATTTAACACATAAAACTTTTATCACTGTGCAAAAGGAAATCAAGGATATTATTGGAAGTTATTTCCTATTTTACATAATAGAGTGGTAGGTATTTGTGATATTTGAAATCTTCATTTTTATTGTCTGTCCGATAAGCGTGTATGAACTTTTCTATATTCAATATAGACATGTATTGTTGAATAGGTGTAGCTTGTAGCTTTTATATAAAACTAAATAGTTTTCATTGTACTATAGATATCACTTTTATATTGTAGTTATTTTGGAAGTTTTCCAATCGTGTCTAATGTATTTCCTGGAAATTATATTCACATACTTGGAATTTCTTTGGATTTATTGAATATAAAAATGTTCACGGAAAATGCCCTTTTACAAAAGAAGCCCTCACAAAGTGCGACTATGCAGTAATTAGCCATTATGAATTGTAATTGAATTTATCGATTTAAAGTTGAGCAACATTATGGGGTTACTTTACCATGGTAATGCGGGCTGTAGAGGCAGTAAAATACGTAAGATGGTATTTTACGGACTTTGCTTTAAGCCTGCTTAATAGCTATTAACATGTTATGTAAAGATTACCAACTAATTAGAATCTCAATAAACTATGTTGTAAGAAAATTTATTAATTAAGGTTATTTACCAGCAGCTCTACCTTTACCCAATAAAAAGGGTAATTATAAACACTATTTATTCGCATGGATGCTAATCATTTTGGGTTCGCTCACACAAAAACCGACCTTCACTTTTCCAAGTTTTCATCACAAAGCAGTCAATTTTATTTTAAAACTTTTTTACACATAAATTCTACCCCGAAATTTAACCTACTTTTATTTACTGATATTATACCCTGCACCCTTAGTACTATTATAAAATAAGTTTATTTTATGTGATATAATTTTGGTTGTGGCCTGCTATATGCAAAGAAGAAGCTTTCATATTCTTTACAACTCTATACATATTA
The DNA here is from genome assembly GCA_963930825.1 of Silvanus unidentatus. Lineage (NCBI taxonomy): Eukaryota > Metazoa > Arthropoda > Insecta > Coleoptera > Silvanidae > Silvanus > Silvanus unidentatus. Next base: position 2,887,696 of record OZ005760.1, read on the forward strand.
CATTATATAGGTATTTTTTCTTATATATTACAATAAAAAAATCATATATAGGATAGATTTTCATAAAGTCAGCTTTTATCTGTCTTCTCATTCACTTATTTAATGCCAAAGACTGTATTAAGTCAATCTATAAAGACGACCGAACCTAAAAACGTTTTATGATGTACATTTTCATTATTGATCTATCACAAAGCTTAAAATATCCCCAAAACATCTCTAATCTCATCAACATGGAAAATCTTGATGTACTACTCTGTAGATAGTTCATGTCGTCTTAATATTATGGTATCTATTAGGTATCACGTTGCAATTTCTTATTGTTAGATTATCGCATGAGCTTACTTTAATTAGTTGTCATATTCAGTTATGTATGTACATACAAGTTTCAAGTTTCCTCTTACTACGAATATACTCTCAAACTGATGTATATGATTGTGTATTATATTATGGAAATGTTTGGAATTTGCATTTTTCCTGAATATACATAATGGTTGCACTTTCGGCAATTTATTATTTTCCCATTACTGATAATTAATTGTACCTACAGATTTATTCATGAACACACTTTAAAAACAACCACAATAAAAACTAAATAGGTAGATATATACAGTTGAACATTTGTAAAGAATGCCATTATAAATAATGTATTACATTTGTTACGTTTATACCTACTATAGCCAAATTTATCATTTTGTAACAGAGACCGCTTTTGTTTTATAGTATGAGTACAGATAAATTGTTTTTCTAACATTAGAATATAATTAATCATTTTCTTAGCTTGTGTATATTCAAATAGACTGAATCTCATTCGCATAAGTAATGTTTTTTACATTGTTATTCTCTGTTCCCTAATTACATTTAGATGTTGAAAGATTATTTTCATGTTGAATTTCGAGTTGTACTACACGAACCGTTTATCAAGAAGAAAAAAGAAAGTTCATTATTAGTTAGAAATATTATGTATATTCTCTCTAATAAACACAGAGAGATGAAAAGCGCAGAGGAAACAATACATGGAACATGGGAGTCAGTTACAATGTGAAAGATTTAAATTGGGTGACAGAAGCACAAAGACCCATAAGCCGCCCATGAAAGCAGCTAATTATCTAAATAAAGTTGTCCCAATGGTGGCGTTAATCTTGCTTTTTTTGTATGGGTGGAAACTGTAATCCCGGAGTTTCCATAGTGCAAGGACTTTCATAAATTTCACAGTTTTTTTGGACAACCTATGCTGTAGATTACAGATAAAATGAAACAATATGTTAAATAGTCTTTATATGTCTCAATAGGGGAAAAATTTTCTTCAGAAAAGAAATTTATCTGTCCTTTTCTTTTTATATTGCTTTATTTTAATTTAAATATACATGAGAACATTAAACAAAGATTCAGACAGTTCTAATGTAAATACGATTATAGAGCTCTAAATGTAAATGAAGTTAGAAAATCGCATTTTAATATAATTTATACCTATTATTAGAATAAGAATATTCCTTTACTCGTTATAAGAGAATAACGAATTCTCGAAATAAATTTAGGTAACTTTGGTCAAGCATAATAGTAGGTACATTAAAAAACGAATTGCGAAGCGGGACTCAATGCAACATCCACTCTTGCAGTAAAATGTGCCTTACGCAATGGAGTTTTTTACGCTATTTTATCTATTTTGGTGAAAATATTGCTTTTTAAATAAATAAATTATTTAGTTATTTTAGTACACAAATTTTTATGTTGGCTTACCAAAAAAGATGTGACAGTTAGGTTATTTTTTCGCCAAATTTTTGGATTTCAAAACGTCAAACGTCAGATCTGCCAACACCAAATTTAAAAAGTGCACCACATTTTATAGCATTATAAATTGCAGTGCAAAACTATAATGAACACTTAAGGACACCAAAATAAATAAAATAGATTCAATTATTTAAATTTGAACTTGAATATAAAATTCTGTTGATTCTTCAGCTATATTTGACCATTTTTAATGTTTTGATACACCTAGTTATTTACCAAAGATATGTAGATATGTGTAGGGCAACTACCATCATATAAGCAATAATATTTATTTTAACTAAAATAAACGAATATATTTTTTATCTACGACCACTATCCAAAGTGAGCATTTTCTACGGCGTTTTGATGCCCAAACTTTTAGTTTGTGTTCCTAGTTAAAACATGAGTCTTGTTTTCACTGCAAAATAGTTACTATTTACTCAAAGATGGCGCGTTCTGAAATGCACATTTATTTTTCAAAAAATTCTTTACAAAATAGGTTAAAAATACATGTAACGTTAAATAATCTCTCTTATTTGTTTTATAAAAGAGTTAGATTGAATAATAAAATAATATATTTTCCATTGTACCCAAAAAATTAAATTTTACATTTGAAAAATATGTACGTCATCTATTATTTTACTTTTAAATCACAAAAATATTTCTGCAATTATTCATGTGTTATTCAGTTCGCAAATGAAAAATTAATGTCAAACTTAGTAATTATGGATAATCAAGCGTTTTTTAGTGATTTTGTGTGGTCGTAGATAAAGTATAGTGTATTATCTCGTGCAGAAACAGTTCTTTATGTGCTCGTGTTTGTTGCGACATTCGCTTCGCTCATGTCGCAAACTCAAACACTCGCACATAAAGAACTTTATTCTGCACTTGTAATACAATATACTATTGTTCAATTTTTTGAATTCGCTGTACAATTATTTTCCGAAATGGTAGTTTTGAAAAATGTTTTAATTATTGGATGTGTCGACGTTTGTCATAGTTAGATTACACATAATGCAATTAAAATTTGATAAAACAATATAAAACTACTAAAACCGCATGGTGAAACTGAGTTTATTCGATAAGCTTAACAACAAGTGCCACTATTCGAAAACCCTCTCCATTAAAATAAATGCAGAAAATACCTTTCAAAAATGCATACTATTATGTACTTAGAGAGCACTGACAAAGAATATAAAAGTTAATTACCCAAAATGAAGAAAGCTTATTGTGTAAGCGAAATCTAATTTGTAATCATTAATAATAACAACACAGCAAAAAGTTTAGTTAATGCTAATAGAATTTTTCGCCATTCTGGTAACTTGTTTCCAAGTACGCCCGCTGAATTTAGAAGTGGTATAATAAAAGTAAATTCATATCCAAATAAAATATAATGAATGTGGCAAAAAATTGACCATGAAAACGCATGTATTTTGGGAAAAATTGTTTTTTCTTTTACGTCTTATTTCAAAGCTTGTCACTGATAACGAATTTCTGTATTGATTACTTCCTATAAGGGGGATGAAAGGACGCGTTTATGATGCAATTACCGAAGTTTATTAGCAATAAAAGTGACAAAAAGAACCACACAGATTTAAAGTAAAAAATGATGATATTAAAAAGAAGACATTTCTGTTAGTCCCAAAACATAATAATTTTACAACTTACCCGTAAATCCTTAAATATCATGTTAGCTTATGCATGAAATATAATTTACGTCACAAAAATTACAAACTTTCGTTAAAGATTTAATGTTGGCATGAAAAAATGATAAATTAATCTTGTATAAGTCGACAAAAAGTTATTAACCAAGACTAATTAAATTACGCATATCATATCTAATATAAACAAAGTTTTATCTCACAAAATTCTTTGAAGCATACTGTCAATATATATCTCAGTGAATTCATAATCATATCTTGATAAAATCCAAATGAAATAAGCGAGGTAGAGAGTATTTCTTAAACTTTAAATGTCACAAACTTTCTTCTAGCTGGAAATAATCCGACACAACTGTTGACAATATGTTGCTGCTTTTTATTATACAAAAATCGATGATTTCAGAAAAATTAAATAATAACAGAAAACGTATTACTCCGAGGAAAAATTCATATTCATACCAACCAACCAGTGTCATGGTATGTTATTAAATTTTATTCAAGTTCAGCCAGACAATGTATAATCGTAAAAAAATCTATAGAGCTAATATTTATTTAGTCACACTAAAGACTAAAATCTACTTGTTGAATCACCTACACTTTAATGTGAAAATTTTGTTGTAAATCCATGAAAATCTTAATTGTTGCCAATAAATTGAAAATTTAAAATGAATTGCTTTTTTATACTGAAAAACCGATTTAAAAAGAATCTGAGTGTATATAAAGGATTTTCACACGTTCACACATAAAAAAAAAACAATTTAAGACAGAAAATATAAATATGTTTGTAGATGTAAAATAAAGTGTTTTATTATCAGCGTGTAGTGTGAAGTGGAAATAATGAATAAAAGAGCTAGGTAGCGGTAGCGCGTAACTCGCGAGTTTAATACCATCCCTCTCGCATTTGTTGAAAGCTACTATGAATACATTCAAAAATATTATCTTGCCAACTGCGCACATTATTGGTCCACTTAATTCTGTCAATAGTCCAGAAAATTAAGTTTCATGGAAACCCATCGCGAACGAAATGAGTTCCTGATGCTTTCAAAACAAATTTATATCGTTCGCACCTTACTTCCTTCAAGTAAACGTGGGCGTAATTTATTCCGAATCAGGGATTCGATACGTTAGATTTTTGTCTCAACGAAGGAAAAAGGAACTCATAAAAAGCATAAAACAAGAGGCCTGAACCGGACATGAAATGTTCTAATTAAACTAGGAAGAAAATTGAGAAACAACCAATAAACAACAACAATTTTTCACATCAAAAACTTAATTAACACACATTATAGCTCCGCTATTCCAATACAGGCACGGACCTATGTATTCGATTCAATCGGAATTTATCGTAAATTATAACAATATAAACCCACCCATTGCAAAAAGCAAAAAGTCAAACGTTAGTCGGAAAACATTTGTTAAAAATCCAACCACGTAAACTCCAAAATAATTTAAAACTTGCCTTTTGTTGTGAATAGAATGGGGCACATTCTCATTTAGGCAAATTGTCTTCATGAAAAGTTTACACTAATTTACGATGAGTACTAGTTAATCTTGACTGGTGGTTAATTTGTTTTTAACTTACTCACTGGAACAAAAGGATACGTGTTGTTGACGAAAAGGGCAATAAATATCCAGTCATTTAACTTTACGCTTTACGCTCTATCCTTGTGCTTACAATCAATTAATATGAAGCAGACATTACATAAGATTTACCTGATTGCTGAGCCCTCCTGTGTCTGCTCACCAGTAACAGTAACAGTTTCACAAACAGCAAGATGATGTTTATTAATGCTCTTTCCTGTTGTGACAAAATTCTTCTGGAACAAACACACAGGACGACAAACATGTAGGTATTATGTAATGTACAGTCAAAATGTAATAAATTTCCTTGACATATTGAATGTATCACAGAAACAACTCAAAAGCTATTTACGAAAGTTTTCTTATTTATGTAAAGTGAAACCTTCACGACTGTTGATTTACCTTCTTCTGTTAAATGCAAAACGTTGCCAGGTTTACAAAAACATCAAAACAAATCAAAGCACTTTTTGTTCATGCGGAATAATTAAACAAATTGAATCTATAAAAGGTACACACAGCATCACAGGGAATAAACACATTCTTCCAAAGTTCCAACATTAGGTACAAATAAAATATAGATTCACAAAGGGAGTTATAGATATGTCTACACATGCCTTTATAGAAATTACTAACTCCGAGAGAAAAACATTTAAACATGGGAGAATTCACTGTTTTTAGACACACAGATGGGAACTTTCTCACAATTATTGAATTTTCTCAAAAAATATTTTTCTCCATTCTGTTTGACACAATTTCAAATTTTGCCTTTAATTTCAGACTGAATAAGTGTGTTTGTATTCGCGATGGAAGAATTAAAGGAATCCACAATAAATATTTGTTTGTTTGACGACGGGCGAAGAGAATACGTGCACACGGTGTATGAAGCGTACAGATATACAGGGTGTTAAGACTTAAGGTTCCTGCTCTATTATTTTGAAAATGAATAAAGGCATTTCAATGAACATTTGGCAATATAGGTTTCTACGGATGGTCAATCTGATAAGTCTACTGTGAATGTTGAAACACAACACATACGGTTATACCGGAAGTCAACACCAACTTCGTTATTTGAACACCATATATTTTATTACGGATTCTACGCCAAATTTTAATATCAGTTTATGTAAGGTAGTATACATATGTCTAAAGTTAATACTTTCTGGGAAAAATTACTTTATTTCGCACTTTAATTCTTGAAAAACTGTTATAACTAGGTATCTCTCAAATAATAAACTTCAGATGAATTTGAAGAAAAGTAAGCACTCTCTACGTCGACATAACTAATATTCATATTTATTTAACTTAAAAAATTTTCACCTGAAATTTTTCAGAAATTTATTAATTTAAAATGCCAAATAAAGTACCTAATTTTTTGTAGAAAGTTTTGTAGAAAGACTTTAGACATATAGAGCCCTACATAAACTGGTATTAAAATTTTGCGTAAAATCCAAATATGTAACAAAAAATATAAATTCCATTTAAAATAACGAAATTTGGTGTTGACTTCAGATATAACCGAATGTGTCACAACATTGGCAGTAGGCTTATCAGATTAACCACCTCGAAAAACCCATACTGCCCAATTTGCATTGAAAAACCTTTATTCATTTTCGAGATATTCGAACGGGCAATTTAATTCCTAACACCTTGTATTGATAAGTATACCTATATACCAAAAATATATCAAACGCATGATGCATTTGAGTAAAACATTAACAAAGACGGAGTCTATTGAAATGTTGTTTGGTCGTTAAATGTAAAATGTAATATGCTAAAACGAATGGAAAAGGCTGAAACACTAGTTTGAAAATGAAGCCAATAAACAAAGAACTAAAAAATATAGAAGGTAATGCTGAAATAAAATAACGGCACACCAATAATTCACATATTTCTTGTGGGTATTTTGAAAGGGTCAGATAAAGTTTTTACGTTTCAATTTATCGACCATCCGAACAGATATAAAAACACATTCTTGTACGAGTATTCTCACCGATAGGACCATCTTCCAATTACAACTACGTGAACGAATACCAGCATCCGTAGAAAATTGAAAATAAACACAAAGGTACACGTTTTATGCATTCTGAAATTTATTTTATTCAGTTTCACATCTTTTCTGAACTTTTTTCAATCAAAATTAATCAGTGTCTCATATACATACATATAGTGAATGTGTTAGAAACTGACTATATTCTACTTACTCAATAATCTGCATGTAAAGTTCCGAGTAATTGTAACATTTCGAAAAGATATCCATAGGGAGCATTAGATTCGTAAAGGACAGTTACCGGATGGAAGAAACATCAGAGAACTTAATTAAATCCTTTAGTGACGTTGGTGTCTTGAATGGTATAAGAACAGCTGTTGTTCATATTAGGTCACATACATATAGCCTCAGTTTGTTGAGTGACAGCCTCTTACAGGGGTGGAAAATGTCTGATAAGGTTGAGGCAAGTTTGGTAACATTGCAAACTACTGAAGCATTTTCCGTATAGAGAAATACATAGTTGCGACACTTGTAAATAAAAGCACCTGAAGCTATTAAAGGCAACTTTGTCTCTACTTACCTGATTCCTTCTAGACAGCTTACTCTAAGGCAGTTTGATGTTGGGTTCTCATTAATTATGATAATATACGAGTAAATAGATGTGGCGTACTTAACTCGACGTTGGCATGTTGACTTTCAAAATTTTTGGAATAAACTCAATACCTTTTAAAATAGGCGATTGTACATCATTAACGTATTACACAGGGTATATGCTTGTAATTACATTATGATTACCCTAGGTAGGTACGTACATTTGCTTAAATGAATTCTTTTTGCTTTAATTCCGATTAACGAACTCTATATGTCGGTACTTATTTCGTAGTCCAACCTCATCAAAACCGACCGTCACGAGAATCTGGATAAATTTACTATACCATATTTTTCCTGCACGTAGCAAAAGTTCCTGCTGACAACTGTGTCACTGGCCAATCAAAATCTGAATTTTCCAATTTGAAACATTTGATTGGCCGATGACACAGTTGTCAGCAGGAAAAATGAAGTAGCTTTTTAAATCTTTTAAAAGAATTATTTAAATCGCCACTTTTTTCTATAATTTCCTTCAAGAACTGTTCTTAACAAAATAATATTTAAAGAATAAAAGATTTCAATTCGAATTATTCAATTGCCTGAATTTGTAAAACATTTACTCAGTGAAAACCTGAAAGCTTGAAAATTAAACAATCAGCTTTTTCATGTTATCTTAACTGGTCTTAACAAAATTCTTTTTGCAGTCGTAAAACGTTCTTTTTATGTAAAAGCTCAACATTTTATAGTCACTGTAGATATCTAAAATATATGCTTATAAAACAATTAAAAAGATTATTATAAAGCTAAAAGGCGCTTTGCCATATTTAATGTCCTTTGCAAAATAAAAAAGTAAAAAACATTTATAGAAATACATTGAACAGTTTATTTTAATTTTTAAAATACACTGCCTATGTAGGTAAGTGTGAAGTATACTTTAAAAATTCTGCTAATAAGCGATTTATATGCACGCGTATTTGGTACATAAGCTTGTAGATCCAAAAAAAATTATTCTGAATTGCGATCCATTGAAGAAAAGAAAATGCTACATTGATTTGTAACAATGTATCTGTTGAAAGGTTAAAATCATTATGAAAATGTCCTCGGAAGAATATGTATACGTACACATGATAAAATGAAATAAAAATAGCAATAAAACTTTTTTGCGGTTGACTGCCTTCACCGAATAAACGAGTGAAGCATTAAGAAATGACGTACACTAAAATGAAAGAAATAGAGTAACAGGGGTGAGAAATGTCCGATCATTAGAGAAACCATTCGAATAATACCTTTTCTTTCTGCAGAAAATGGGACGATTTCCAACTGAAAACTAGTTTACGTTTCACGATTCCCTGCCTACAAAGCTTCCATATAACATGCTTCTAAAACATAAACCTGCATACCAACAGGAATTGTAGCCGAATTATCTTGGAATAGCATAAGAGTGTTACGATTCCAGATTTTTTATCAATCATTCATTATTATCGACTAAGGTTAAATGATTTGAAGAAAATGTGATTTGGTTTTTACTTCGACACAATGGAACTGGGTTACGATTTTAAACTATCGTTCTTGAAAATAAAATATTTATTTTACTATTTTTCTACAAATTCAATTTAAAGCGGACTTATTAAACAAAAAAAGGGGAAATAAAAAGCAATCCCAAAACTAAATACGTCGTCCTTAATGATGAGTGTTTAATTATATTGTGGTTCGTGGCTACGTTCCTCTGCCTTCTTTAATTTAGCTATTCCAATTAAAGAATCTGTAAAAAATGTTCCATTAATTATACTAGCTTTGTATTCTCAGAGAATAATGCGAGAAGCGAAACAAGCTTTGGAAAAAGTGCCAATGGGTGTTATTCAATTTTATTGAATGTAGATGCTTTTTTATAATAAATCTATCTATCTATTTTAGATATCAATCTACACTGTCTGATAAACGTTCAAACGTACCGTTCCTATACAACACAAAACGCTACAAACCTATAAGTCGACGGGGCAATTTAGCAGCTTTCTGAAATTCGACACTCGCTTTCAATTCGTAGTTATTGTCAATAAAGCCTTTTCTTGCAAATAACTTTTTTACGAATGCAGGAATATATTTTGAATTGAGTTGTTTGGAATTTATCACTTTCTCCAATTGACATAGAAATTCAGCTTGTTTTTCCAATCGCCTTGCATGGCTCTCGTTTTGTAAACCCTGAATGTCACTAACGGCAAGTCCTACCATTAAATTCATGAGCACAATACTTGTTAATATAATGAACATTACGAACACGAAACGCGATGTGGTTGACAATCGATTGAATGTGTTCGGGTTATCAGTAAATAAGTCTGAATATTCGTACTCGCCCATCATCATTACGATTGTTTTAACTAGAGCCCTCCAAGGGTCACTAAACTGCTCATAATCGTGAAATTGAATGGAAAAACTTAGGGCAAAACCGATTACCAAACAGAGAAACGCCAATAAGACCTGAAAGAAGAAACCTTGTTAGTGTCTTTCGCAGATAATAAAAGTTACAAATTCTTTTATCAAGCGGATAACACAATAAAAAAAAAGGAAAGTGCCCGCATCAGGTGAGGTACCGCTGGTTTTAGATTGTTTAAATTTATTTTGTGGTAATGGTATAACACTTGAGGATCTACAAGGTATACAAGTTTAGAAAACATTTCCATCATCACCTTCAAAACATGTTGTAGTACAGCCGAGAACATAAGTGCATAATGACCAAAAGTTGGAAGTCTGCCAATTAGTAGCATTAATTCAATCCAAGCTAACAAAACAGCTATACTGGTAACATGCAGTACCCAATTAGGTGGATCTACAATGTAAATTATGTTTCTATGAGATATTAATTAAATATAGCAATATTCTAGGCATAAGCAGCCTCCACTCACCGCCAAGCCTGCCTCCATGTGAGTCATGAATTGCGGATGATGCCACTATTAATGAGAGTGTCGTACAAACCAAATTCATCCACATCTCATATCTCTGTAAATAATTTCTTCGTACCAGAATACACTAAAATTTAATCATTTTTGTTAGAGCTATACTTTCAAGTATTACTCGAAAATCTACTCTAGAAGCATAAGCACTCTAATATACATTTATGTACGGTTTAATAATATTTGGTTTATAAGTTTTATAATACAACTGATGCGTAGGCTAAGCTTTTTTATTGTTTTAAAAATAGATAATTATTATTCATTAACAGTTGAAGAACATTGTTCCTATCCGTCGGTGCTGCATGAATCGATTAGAAATTGTCTATAATTTAACACTTTTATTGGGTTCTTTTGGTTCAGGTATCTCACCAAGAGGATATCATAAGTTGCGTATCTTTTTTATATTTCTATAAGTAGGAATTTATTACGTGTACCAATCTACCACTCTAGCGTTCAATTTCCATATTTCTGATATTCCTGCATAATACTCGTATTAAATATCAAAGTAATAGGATAGAAATTTTAATTACCGCAACACAAACGATAAAAGAATTTTGATATGGTTTTCTTTTTAATTTTATAGTACGCAGTCAATGTCAAAACTTTAAAGGATGCCCAGCTGTATTTATAAAAACGTCATACATAAAATCGTAATTAAAAAATTTTGCATGCTTTTTAAAGATGTACGTACATGTTCGATGTGAATAATATTATTGGCATATGAAATATGAAATTTCGCAAAAATATTCAACACACAAAATATTCATACAAATTACACCACATACATCATACACATATAGGGATATATACATAATTTAAGCAATATTGTTAAATCTTGTCACACAACACTTATAAAGTATATCACATTTATTATACGATTACATATAGGTATGTATATTGTAAATTCGATATGTAGATATGTATTTGAATATAAAACAACAAATTGACATGACGCCTCTATGTGCTGCATTGCAGGAATATATTTTATAAAGTTTCTCTTTATAGTTTTTATTTTATACTACAGTTTGTATGTTTTGTTTTGTCTCCAGCAGCTTCAACACTGTTCTTTGTATATTAATAACAAACTTTTTACCTGTAAAATAGCATGTCCAAGCAAACCGATCGAACATAACATAACAATAAAATTTGTAATCCTTCTGAGACCTTTAAATTGTTGAAAGTCATGTAACATATGTAAAGTATCTATTGCCATTGTAACTGCAAACATAAAGTAAATTGCGATCCATAAATAAAAGAAATAGCAGATCTTTGCCCATTTCAGAACAAGGTAAAGTTCTACAAACAAGATTAATTTATTATTCGACATTTTGACATTTTGTTGTCTAATAAGAATGTAATAACAATTATTCCCATACCAATAAGTGGATGCTGTAGGATTTCTATCTTCTCTTGGTTTGTTGCTGCTATAAGGACGTTAGAAATTACTTCCATTTGTCTTAGGCATTTTTGTGGTGCAAAAACACGGAAATCTGTGGAAGAATCGTTTCTAAGAACAAGTGGTTAATTTGTTAAGTAAATAAATAGAACATAAAGAACTTTGTTGAATTTGTCAACGTACAAATCTAAAATATTTATTAAGTTTAAATTAAACTACTCTGAGCTGTTCTTTATGTTTAAAAAAACACAAGCCCCTTCTATTCACTCCCGTATTCACCTGTGTATGTACACATATAAGATTGATTAAAAAATAAATTATGCCTCGTATACACGAGTATAATATTAAGATGTTCCCAAAGTAAAACTAAAGTATTCCCAAAGAAATAATAAATTCTTTAATAAATACCACACCTATATTGTATATAGTGGATCCGCTCTTCTCTTGGTTAGTGACATTTATGTTGTTGTTGAATATTTCAGTGAAAAATCGGGCCGGTTTGGCAAATTGCTCAAAAATAACGTCAATCACACTGTGACGCTCATTATTCAAATGTCCAATGTCACCACCGTGTTTGATTAATAATTTTATACAATTTATATGCCCATTCGCAGCCGCTATATAAATAGATGTCTTGCCCTCTCTGTCACCTCCGTTAATTATCTCAGGCGTACATCTGCCATCGTTTACAATTAACTTTAAAATATCGCAATCTCCATATTCAGCGAGAAGATGTAGTTCATTTTGGGAGCCGGGGCGCAACCATGCACCTGCTTCTAGCAACATTTTAACAGATTCTCGTCTTTTATAGAACGTGGCGTTGAAAAGTGGCGTAAATCCTACCAGAAACAATAGACAAAAGTTTATATCAGACGAGCGGTTCTATATTGTACCATAAATATTCATAATATAGAAATATATTATTTCATATTTTATTGAACAAATTGTTATCTGTACAGCAATTTGTCCTTGTCATAGAAAATATTTCTTTATGCTCAAAGATTTTGATGCCGGGAGAACGACTCAAAAATCGTGAAAAAATACGACCTCCTGTATAATGTAACAATTTTTTGATTATTTTACGACTACGGGACTCGCAGCTTTTAACTACGTGAAATGTAATTGTATTTGGTATTTGCAAGTAGGGGTAAACATCTACCTTCAAAGTGCAACAAGTTAGCTGCATTATAATCACAAAATAAGGTTCGGGTAGAGGACTAAAGAGAAAATATTTAATAAAGTAGCCCATACTGTGTTAGGGCTCTTCGGGTCTTTTGGTAAAAAAAGTTCTAAAAATTGCTTCCTCGTACAAGATTAAATCATTAAACTTTTTATGGTTAGTTAGTAATAATTAAACAAATAAACAATGTGTTTTAGCTAATATACTACATACATGTGTTGCAGTGTTTTATTACCCTTGTTATATGTGTTGACATCTGCTCCATTTTCTATTAAACATCGTACAATGGTGTTGTAAATCTGTTCGTTTTTTATACATATAGCAAGTAATAAAGGTGTATTTCCAGCATTATCTTTTTCATTGACATTAGCTTTGTTGAGTAAAAAGTGACAAACTGCCTCGGGGTCGCTATTAAGGACTGCTTCATGTAAGTTTTTATACTACAACAAGGACCAGAAACAACAAAAAATGTTTATATATATATTATAACAAATGAAATGGTTAAAATTTCTCGTGTACAAAAACTAATCCATCTGCAGACGAATTTAAATTACATCAAGGAAAATTGATGATAGTGCTGCAGTGGAAAAAACACTTGAGGCTTGAACCTTTTCTTCAATTTCCTTATTACATGAATAATCATTTCAATAAAAAAATAAGACAAATTTACTATAATTAATTATCTATGTTGCTATAAACTTTTAACACGACAACCATATAACGGAATTTTAAATATAATACTTTTTATATGTCATCACATAAAATATAAAACTTACTTCTCGAACACAATTCCTGTGGGCTTCCATATTCGCAGTAATTTTAACAAACTTTTCACTCATCATTAAGTTGTTAACTAATTATTCAATAGTTAACCAAAGTTTTGATGAGAAAGGAAAACACAAAAACCGCAAATGTTCTAATTATTTATGATAGCGCGGTTTTATCAGAATTATTTTCTACTCGTTTATTTAATCTTGTGGTACCTAGCCCACGTATTAAATACTTAAACAATACACCAACAATATTAGACCGAATGTGATATTCTCTGCCGTTATCTGTCGTTCGTGGTTTATAATACCCCAATAAACAGCAAGTATTCTATAAATTTTCAATTTTCACCCTATTTCAATATGTATTCATTCCTTGAAAACCCTAATAATATTTGTTTTATGCTATGAGGTTATTCTACAAGTAAAATGCATTCATTTAATATAAGCATTTTCCATTGGAGGACAAAATTGAATCTAATGAAGCACTTTCATTCTAATTAAAAATTTTTCCTTATAGGAACTCCCATGCATATAAAAGTAAATTGAAATGTTATTTTAATTTAGTAAATTAGATCCATGTTTATTTGATGTTATGTTTAATTTTAAGCGAAAGGATTGATATTAAAAAACAATTAATCAACTAATAAAAATGAATTGTGTTCGTGCTTTTTATAGAAGCCATTTAGGTACTCAGATATTTTAGTCCACGTTTATTCAACCTGTAGAGTGTAATGTTGAACTGTTCTTCCGCAATGAATTGCGATAATTTCCGGTTAAAGTTAATTTCTAGAGGACTCCCGAATATTGATTTGAATTTTATTGCAGGATGTGTTAACAAGGCCAGCAACATTATTGTATCAGACACAGCAGAGACTCAATAAGCAAAAAATTGACTCAATAAGATGAAGAAAGTTATTGTTTATTGAAAACTTTCTTTATGGCCTTTATTATTAGCTCTTTAAGCGAAAGCCACATAAAAGTAATATCCAACTTATAAAATTTATGTCGTAACTTTAATTAAAGTCATGACTCTTTCACGATTTTAATTGTTAACTAATTGTTTCAAATTTAGTCTTTTGTTCCCCCTAAACTTAATTAAAAATTTAATACGAATTTCTTCTAATTCCAGTTCGGATATTCCCTTTCGGTTTAAATTTGGACGTTATTACATTTTGTTTACACTACACAATTATTATATTAGTGTTACATTATGGATCTAGTAACTATAACTAGATTTGCATAGGTAGGTATATATGTAAATTGGATGTCACTTGCGTATTTGCAAATATTGGTATAGCAGTTTGCATGTAGATAGAACTGGTTATTAAGGACTGCATTAGAAATATCTCTTCAATCGAAATTGTATAAATATTTATAAAAGGATTATGAGTTTTACACTTAAAAGAGCTTCAACATCGTCACTATCTCTCACTCTTAGGTACACCCCAATTAATTTTCAGGAAATTTTCTAAATAGAATCACAACACGGTCCAAATTAAATTCCCGAAAAGTGGACACACAGCGGTACATTTAAATTTATAAATTATCATTAAGGGTTTCAATTTCAATATCACTGTTGAATATGTATACACGAAATCCATATATCCCTCAACCTCAACCCCTCTTACCGTTAAATAGAACCAAAATAATCCGAAACAGATATAGCGCCTAAAACCATCGGCATTTTTATATATTTAAATTGTACAAATCGATAAAACTATCCATGATGAGATTTGAGGCTTAATTTGTGTACAGATTAACATGTCATTAAACCGACAGCAGCTACTGTAAGCATTACGTATATTCTGTTTGCACTTTTCTCTTCCACAATTCTGAAAATTCAAAATCACCACGTTCGCATCTTCTAAACAATCAAGCATTTGTTTTTGTATAACGCTGACTTAATGGAAATAACTCTCCTTCAGCTAATTGTAGGAGCTATCATGATCACGAACGTACACAGACTATCTAAAATTAATTAATTGATAACAATCGTTATTCGAATATTCTAATATTATTACAGTATAATTTCCATTGAAGTCTAATAGTTCAAATCTGTTAGGTAAATATTTATACAGAAGCTTCCACTGAAAAGGACAATTAGACTATGAACTTCGAGTGTATCACCTAAAGCATTTTCTTAAAAGCAATTTCACATCAACTAATTATTTAAAATGATCAAATGGAAATAAAATCAGAATCAATCACATTCGGATATGAACATGCACAGGTATCTTTTAATCAAGAGCGGAAGAGAAAAGCTATCTTAGATTGAGGTAAAATAGTTAATCTTACAAAGGAGTCTTCTATTATAAAGGTTTTCTGTTAAGGCCATGGATAAGTTGTGGAGTTGGTCGTGTGTGTACAAGACCAGGGCTACTGGAGAAATAGCTCTCAGATAGATGTCATTGTTAACTTCGATTACCCCTGGGTTTCAATTGTTGATGTGTTCTATTGTTACTGAAATAAGGTCTTTAGGTGATACACAAAGATGGTGAATCCAGATTTAATTGTAAATGGAAAATAGAAAAATATATAAGATGATGAATAATAGTGATAATAAAATGTACTATCAATCTCTTATATCAAAAACAATTTTAAACTCATTCTTCATTTTATATTGGTTAAAAGATTGAAATATTGCTCGAGGATGTAGCACTTTTTCTAATAAAAAAATCTACATTTAGTCCCTATTAAACTCACATTTCGTAATAACATGAATTTGCAACAGCTGAAAAAATTTATTATAGTGCACAATATGTTTACAGTTTAATGTTCTTAAAAGTTAAATTTCTTCTGTATCGTAAAGAATAAACTTTTTTCATATTATTTTCAGTTAGATGTGTAACATAGAGTGTAACCTACCTATATGTATACGTGTATAAACCCTTAATGACTTGGATATAATCGTAATCTACCAATGAAATGGACCTCAGCTTTAACGATTAACTGTATATGTACCTAAGGCTTCGTTCACAATTCACGTAAACCAAACGTAAACTGTATACGTAAGAAACAGGTATTTCCCCTTCTTCCATACTTCCGGTCGTTGTTTATGTATATATCCACATCGATGTCTCGTAATTCGTATTTCTTAAGGATTTCTTAAGGATCCATTGTGAACGCACAGAAAGGTATTCCTACCTTAAACTTATAAGTATAATCTGGATGCATAATCTGATGATGTCTGAGACTAAAGAAGTAAAGACTTAGGTAAACATTGATTAAAAATTAATATTATAGAGGCAGATAGAAATTTGGATGTATTAGTAACATATATAAATTGTATAGTATATGTTCATAGATCTAACATGTCAAAAATTTGAATGATTGATGACGTCATGAAACTGGCCCCAGCTGAGTGCAATATATCAGCCCTTCATCGCATTTAGCCTTGATTCTATGTGTTGTCATCCCCTGGGATAGGAAATGCGTTCGTAAGTGAATGAGATTTACACTGGCCATCCATTTTCATAAAGCCTCCTCTTTAATGATAACATTACTTATGTAAATCTTAGTATTTGCGAATATTTAACGTGCTAAATTATCCTTTAATTTGTCCCAAGTAACGAACTTACAAGCGCCTCTCGCCCTTTTAATTTAATCTAAAATGGGTGAATTTCTTTTTGGTATGGTATATAGATAAAAAGTTCTATTGAAATTTCTAGATTAAATGCACATTTTTCCAGTATTTTGAAGAGTGAATTACTTCTTACAGGGAGAGAAATGAAATGACAGGGTTTCCTTTTAGGAATACATACACGGCGAAAATTAGAGAAACCTTTTAACGCTGGAAGATCATGTTATTGGATCAATTTCTTTGATAAAAAAATCGTAACTTATTTTATTGAACACATTACGCATATACGTACACCTAATTTATTTCCCCGGTACATAGATTTACTGCCGTGCTGCGGTAATAAAATACATTTTATAACAGTTCAAATATATTCTGATAAAAAATTATGTTCGTAAAAAAGTTATTCAAAAAAACACGAAACTGTATACCTATGTGTATTTATTATCAGCATTAAATTCACTACATTTATATAAATTAAAAATAAAATCAAAAATTATCTGCGTAGTTTTAATGTGCAGCATGTTGAAGGTTGGAATGGAAATGAATTCTCAGAGGATAATAACGAAGAATTACTACAATCAATGCAATAAATAGATAAAATAAAACCATTAATTTCCTCTTAATTGAATTGTCGGTGTACTTTTTAGCTAGCCCCGTATTATAATCCCCTCTTCTACTAATTGCTGCTGATAATGAACGCAGTACAGCCTGAAAAAGACCTTAATTATTCTAATTTGTTGCAAATGAATTTATACGTAGTCAAATTTAATTCATTTAACACAGTTGAATGACTATCATTACTGACATAAGAGAAAATTCCTCCTCTTTGTGTTATCTCTAACATTAGAAACTCACTAATGTGTTGTTTATTCTTGTATTTTATGCACTAAACAGATCCATATTTGCTTACTTGAAAATGACGATCATATTACACAAAATCTCGTTGAGCGTTAAGTGGAACGCTAATACCCAAAAATAATATATGCAGATATGCTTAATACTTATCTTTTAAAATATAATGCCAATAATTACGTATAATGAGGCGGGAGATAAGATGAATGCATTTCCCATTTTCTGATGCTTTATTCACAGTCAAGTTTCAGCAAGCAAAAAATATTTTATCGTTTTATGTGCTCAGCACAAAGTCTGAAAAGGAATTTCTCATTTTATGAAATCATTCATAAAAACCAATCAAAATATACTATAACAAAGAGACTACCAATTTCATTGGTATTATTACCATTTTTCATTTGGAAAACCTCAAAATATTCTTACCTCACAAACATTATTTAGTTGAGCTGAAGTTGAAAGGTAGTGTACAAGAGTAGATAAATCTTTGCATAATAATTCCTAATTTTAACAAGTAACTAAATTTAAAATTCCTACTATAGAACGTTTAATTATTGCTATTTTGTTAAATTGTATGCTCTAAATTACAATTTGCATAAAGTAACTTAGAGTTTTAAATGTAAATAAATTTGATAGTTATCATATAATTAAAGTGATAAAGTTTAAACTTTGTCTAATACCACTAAGTTTGGAGTTTAAATACGATTACTGTCAGGGAATTTTATTTATATAAAATATTTGTTACCCCAAATAATTATCCTCCGATGTAAAGGTTTCAGAAATTTGTTTGTTTAGTTTTAACACAACATTACCTAACATTGCTTCACAAAAACACGGAACTTATTCTTACATTGTCCCGCAACCGAGTTGTTCTAATAAAAGACTTTTTACTACTCTATCGCCAATAATAAACAATAAAAGACATCTGTCTTAGCTTCTTAGTAGCTCTTTTTACTTCCCATTGTCTAACATCTGCACAATATATCCAAAGTTGGTGTTTTGTACATAATATGAAATTTTCGGAGGATAAAACGTGTTAACATGGATAATGTAGCAGACAGTGGCGCATGCAGCGATTATGGGCTGTGTGAAATTAGAACCTTTTTCCAATAATTACAAAATGTACGCCACTGGAAATTTATGTCTAATAGCTACATATTATCAAGATATTGTGAACCACTTTGAATAGTTTTGTTAATGGCAAGATGGGTAAATTTGACAGCTAGATAATGACTTCGTTAATTACAGTCTTCTTAGCTCTTAAAGACGTTCATTTCATATTGTACATATATATTCAAACATTCTTTACATTAATCGACCGTTCATTCTCCATTTCAATGTTCCTGTCGTCTCCTTCACTCCGTGAAATAGTAGATTGGTTAAATTAATGATCCTCATTTAATTTTTCTCTTGTGGCCTATTGTGAATACGAATAATAGCAACTTATTAAAATCTTCTACCAAGACAGATGTCTTTAAGACGAAGACTTAAGTAAAAATTCTCCACAATTTTTCTTAATATATTTTTTCCTCATGTATACTCATTTCACGATTATTAAAATTGATGTTTATTCTCTCGCAAATGCCTTAATTACAATTCATTTTTTATTAGATTTTTTCGTAATGTTAACATTTTGTATGCCGAATCCAGTTTGAACAAGTTGATTATTCTTTTTAATTAATAAAACTTTTCCTGTTTGAAATATTCGATGTGATTCTTGAATTTTACGAAAATGAATGCCTACTTATTAGGATACAAAGGGCACAGAACGACATTTGATTAAAAACAATATTTGCATTCAGAATTTTGGCATAATTAAGTATTTTAATTATTAAGCGAGTTTATTAAATGTCAAATATTCATAAGAAAAGTTTTCGTCTTGTTTTAACAGATTGTATGCTGTATTTACAATACAATTAACATAAATGTCATTATGTGCCCTTTAGTTAATTTTATAGTAAGGGAAAAGTACTCTAGAAACAGAAAGACCTAAATCTATTCAGTTAAGTAGGTAACAATCTCCTTATTCTTAATGAATATCAGTTCTAACAACTTCGTAAATTACTGAAAGCTCTTACATAGCTCTACTCTAGGATTAAAGGTAAACATTTGTTTGTTCCCATACACTTTCTACACAAATCCAGAAGTGTGGAAAGAAACTTTAACTTTTACGTATTCTTTAGGAAAACTACAATATGATGGAGACATGGTTTAAAATATTTTCAAGGAAAGGAGGACAAACTTTTAAACTGTCTCACTTATGTGAGAACTTTGTAAGTGAATTTATTTCAAAACCATTTATTAAATAGTTGATGGGAAATTGGTAATGACAGATTACTAAGCTCTCATTACTTATTAATCTATATATAAAAATAAAAATATGGTATGATGGGGTATATTATAACATAACATAACTTACGTGGTGGGGCACCAATGATGTTTTTTTTTGTTCAACCAAACAGCGACTCTTTTCAATTTTATATAGCATTATCTCTCTTATTAAGATGAGATTTAACAAGTCTACAAAGGTATTTACAATGTTTACTTGGTACACAAAGTAAAGGATCTAGGAATTAGTGTATAAACTCCAAATTTGCTGAAAACGTGCGAAAAACGTGCCATTCTTTTATTAAAATTCTGGTGGATTCATTATTTATTAGCCTCTAATGAAATCGCATTTTTGTTAATTAAAAACATCTTTTATTTGTGAAACGTTCTTTATAAAGTCAGGTGTATAGTAAATAAAACTTTGAAACAAGCATAAAATCCAACGAGAGGAAAATACCAAGATTAGCGACCTTTAGCTTTTATTTACAATTCTTATCTAGTTCCCATATATATCCAGGATGTTACTAACTGCAACTTATCCTGTAAGGCTTACGTAGGACATCAATGATATAAAATCTCAAGTGTTGTGCAGAGACACTTACGGGATAATCCTTTTTAATATTTATAATTGTTTCTAATGCCAATGCCAGTTCCTTTCCTCTTTTTGTCTTTGAATTTTATAATGGATATATGTATAGTTAATTTAAGTAAAAAGCTTTCTGTATAAAATTCAGATTGTACTAAAAATGTAAATTAGGAAAATTGTACATAAATTCCACTGCTGCGGTGAGTTTGAGGCAATAAAAAACAAAGCTCTATGGGTCCAGTCCAGTTTTAATGAAAGCATTTAAATTATTTCAATTTATTTTAAAACTATATGTCTTTCTTTGAACCAATGTACATATAAATCTTTAATGCAAACGGCATTTGTTCAGTGTTAAATTCAACATCCAGAACTTTTTAATACCGAATTTATTGTTTCTCCTTTTATTTTTGCGCACATTGTAATTGCATTAATTGATTGAATTGGTCGGAAATTTGTAAAAAGACCAATAAACACAAATACGTATATCTCTAAAATACAATGGTTGAATTGCTTAATTCGTTTCGTTGTTTCCCAATTTTCCATTTTTTCCCCATTCCAAATGCCTCATTTGCATCCTGAATATTTTACTGTAAATTTGAAAAGGGTCAAATCCACATTGTACGTCAAACAATGACTACAAAATAAATATATGAAAATGGCATTTATTTAGATGGTCGAAAATTCTGGTACCTACCTACAACGGGTGTTGATTTTTCCATTTTTTCGTTACTATTTAGGTATATTCTAGGCATAAAATCAACTGACATATGTTTGCGCTTATGTATGTTTACCTTGTGTAAATTGCGTCTCCATATTTTTAATTTTACTGCTTCATTCCGACATATTTATTAAATGGCAGTCTCCATAATTTGGAAAAGTCCTTATTTCATCGGAAATTTAGGGTCTGAAGTGACCTTTGAACCAAATTTGATTCAGAAACAAATTTATGGGACTCCGTAAATTATGAGATTGGTTTTCTTCATTTCCACTGCACTGTGGAAATGAATATTGTCGCTTTCAAATCAGAAATTTGAACAAGTAAACTAACAATCGTCATATAACGAAGCGTAGCTAATTTTCAATAGATATCTAATCAAACATTCGTCACACAAAATGCAAAGTTATATTAATAAAGTTTATTATGATGTGTTTTGCTGGAAGCGGAAAATTATCCACTATCGTCGTCATTTGCAAAATTTAATTCACTTATATGTGATCCAAAATGTATATATAAAGTATCAAATATTTAACTATAGAGAGGAAATCCATTGAGGTATTAGAAATCTTCCATTTTCTCTAAAATTGGCAAGGACTTCGATATTCGACAATGTCAATAAACTATATGAACCAATGAACTCACCTTCGAGAGATGGGCGAATTTCGGGTAGAATTATTTTATTGCTATTACGAAAGCTCTAAATGGCACTGTTCTGAAGGACCATTAAATAGGTCGATATCATCCACAATTTATTTATTACTCTTTGTGTTAATTGCATATTTTTAATGAAAACTCCCTTCTGTGGAGATGCGTTTATTAAAGTTAGTTTTTGAAACATAAATCATTAAAGCGAAAACAAATTAAACTAATTATTGCAATTTACTTCTGGTCAAAAGTTTTATGGAACCTATACATTTTTAACTATAGGTACCTAGTTCAATAACTGTATTAATTTGGATGAACAAATTTAATTACAAGTCGCACCATTCAATTTTGCAATTAAATTATACATAATTAATTTGTTAGTTTATTTATCGAAGCTTGAAGCTTTTTTCCAGCTATGTCAACAACATAAAAACTATTATTGTTTATATTGAATCAAAGTTCTAAACTGATATTTTTGTTCGATAAAGACTTTAGTGTTGGATGTAATAATATTTCAATTAATACAATACAGCAATATCCATATTATTGAAACTGAAGAGCGATTGGTATGCAACATGTTTTTTATTAAAATTTACATAGAACTTTTAATATGAAAAGCAGAACGAGTAAAAACCGAAGTTTCCATTGAAGCGTGCACATACTTACATGAGACAAAATTAAACTTTATATAAAAAATTGCTCTACACCATCAAACTTTGCATGTATAATGTCAATATACTTAAGTGGCAAAATTTAGGTTGGTATATCGAGATTTTAAGTGAATTATTTTCTGTTACAAATGCAATTGAAATTATATTGAATATATACACGTCTAGGCCCCCAACTTTCATACACTTAAAAAGCCGGTTTATGATGGATCTATTAAAAGTATATAAAATGAAATTACTCCTTACTTGAGTAATGAAATACATTTTATCTGGGAAAGTGTTTTCTTTCCTTATATAACTGCGCGCTTAATATGTGTTTGGTTATTTATAGTTTATCGTTGAAATTGCTTTGTACATTAAATATATATTATACCTAACATGACCGTTTTATGAAAAATTTTAATTTATATTGCAAGATAGGTTTACCTAGCACCAAATTTATTAGGAAATAAATATAAAATGGGTAAACGCACACAGGATGGTGCAGCAGATAACCATCCATTGTATTGTACCTATAAGCAAAAGGATACGCTTCTGTATAGTCTATTTCCTATTTTTGGAAAAACTACAAGCACTTTAACTTGAAATACAACCCCATAATTATCATCTCATCGATTATCTTACGCGTTTATATATAGAAAAATTCCCAACAATGTGTGTAATGCCCGTAATTTATTGTTATAGCTGTTACAGCTCCTTTATTGTACTATCAATATGAGGTCCAACAGCAGTGGCAGATTTTTTCGTCATTGATTGAATAACCGCCACACCGCCTGGTGGACTGGACGATTAATTTGTGAACAAAGTATCGCCATTAGTGAAAACGCGAATTTATTAGCTATTTACCGCAGCATCATTAATGTATGCAGTTCCGTGGCTTTCTCGTAATTACGGAATTAAAGCCCGTCCCCGTTATTGAATAATAAATGAAGGCATTGTTACAAATGGTATTTACAAGAATGCAATGTTTGTGGGGTGCAGTTATGTCTTTGTGGAAGCGAAGGGCCACGAAAGTTGGTGACATAAGTAACGTTGATATAAATCTCCAGAGTTTCAGACGGAACATGCATTAACAGGAACCAAGTGAATTACACAGATCTATCACTTGAAGTGAATAACCATGTAACTTCTACGTCAACTGCTCTGTTTTGAATTACAGCTTCATGTAATAAATGCTAATCAAACCGATGTTTATTTACCTATTCTAAATTAGCCCATGCAAGCTAATTGTTAATTACAAACATTTTCTTCTTAGCACACGCAATTGCATATATTTTTTATTATTATATGCATGGGGGGGGGGGCAATGTGACGATTAGGTATATATATATATAGTATCACATATATACAGATATATACATATAGTATCATTTATTCTCAATAACCCATACACAGGTGTTAAGAACTTGTTATACATAACTTTGTCAGCTACTCTTCATACTTTATTACATTTTCCTATCTACTTTGTTTCAAACTTAGACCGTCCCATCATTGATAATTAATATCAAGATTATAACATTATTCGTTAAAGACTTATGGTAAACTTCCCACTTACTACATAAAACTCTCATAAACTTTGTTAATTACCTAAATTATTATCTCAAAAGAATTGTTTAAAGTTAACACCATATGAAACGGACTATTAACACTCAAAATCATAAATGATAATAAAGTTAGGTAGAGATTATTTTAAGAAAATATATTTTATCGAATACATGTTTCGTTATAAAAATTGTGTTGAATATTTGTTCTTTTTTCAGCGATATAACATTTTACCACATTTACTTAGAGTTTTATGCTTCTGCTGCAAAGTTGCGGTTTCATATATAAAATTACACTACGAGATCATATATGTGTAAGTACGAGTACATACAGACGTTCGCACATTCATTAATCATCCACATATAGTCAGGATAAGGTCATATTTCGGAAAAAGAAAAACGTATTACCCAAATAAAACGTTTGCACGAAATTTCTCCATTTACAATTAAATGTTACTATTTTTCTATAAAACGAAACGCATTACATACTGACATTTCATTTGAATTGCTGTGTTGTGAAACGAAATTAATTACAAGTCATAAAGGATGCTGTTAGAAATAAGGTAAAACAAATTATATGAAACATAGAGTGCCTTAAATCTGTATTTAGCATCATAAGCTCGACACTAGAGCCATACGTATACTTAAATAAACTTGTAAATTACGTAACAAAATTAGTGACAAAACATATATTATCCACTTTTGGGTGCTGTTATATGTTAATGTGCATTTCGAAAAGTTAAAGCCACCGAGAGAGCTATTAAAAGGTTCCATTCCGCTACTTGAACGAATTCACTAGGTATATGCACGTTCATAATAAATCATTCTAATTAATAATACAGAAATAATTAGACTAGCTTCCTATGAAATTACCAGCAACCACATAACGTTATTGCATATTAATTCGGCATACAGTGCGAGAGCCACCCATTTTTCCTTTTCCTAAACATATGTTTAAGATTAAAATAAAGTCCACCATGATAAAATGCATATATGAAGTTATGTAGACCTGTAACATTGTAACTAATTGTTTTTTTACATAATTAAATTGGTTTGGGTTGCTACAAAGCAGGTATTGGAATTGATTTGTAATATTTCATGGGGGCTACATTTCCATTTCATGTTACAGTAAAGACTAAAGACAGCCGGAAATGATTTTTCCGAATATTGCGTCAAAAAGGCATCAACTCAAATGACTGATTAAAGAAAGGATACAATTTCCTGTTACAAATTAACTCATTGACAAAAGTAAGCAATTAATTCTGTCAGTAACTGGATAGAATCAAGATTTTGTGTAGTACCTAGTTGGTAGCTAAGCTATACATATGTATGCGTAGGTAAATATGAATTTTAAATTACATTTTTACGTATTTGCCTGTCATTTCTTCTGCACTACAAATATACAAGGTAACATTGCAACATGATGCAAAATTCCCAATATCAGACCTTTACAAAACCTTCTACATGTATCAAATGGAAAAACTGGGTTGTTCTTCAAAATTAAGCTTTTCCTTTATAACCATCAATCAAAACTCGAGTATAGTGAATGATGAATTACGAAATTAGACAATGCTGTTCTTATTTTAGTGACGAAGCTCCGATAGTTTCACCGGAAGATATTGATTTGAGACTTCTATATTAAACCTTTCTCAAATAAACAAAACTTGAACCAATGTGAGGGGCGTTACGCGTTATATCGGTAATGTTGAATCAAGAAACTCCTTTCTGTTAATAAGAACAAGCAAGTGGATTCGTCTTTGCCGTTAGCACGGAGCACGCGTTGCTATCGCAAGATTTCTAGCTAAGAAACTTTCCTGTAAACATAAATACAAAATTCGTATACTTTATACTTTTCTTTTTAATGTTGAAAACGTACTTGAATATATATATATATATTTATATTTAGGAAGAGGCAGAGAAAAAATAATAACTTTACAACTTGCCCGAGTTGCCCGCATTCCTATATGTATATTTCGCGAGCACACAGATCCACTTATCGTTAGTGTGTTTTCTCGAGTACCTACGTCAAATAAAAGAAAAAAACCTCCCCAATATTTCGCCCCCTTTATCGGTTATCGTAAAATCTATAAGCGGTTAAAATCGCTTTAAACGTTGAAAAGCAATTTTCATTTAAAAGACATGCTAAAACCAATTTTATCCATTTACAACGCTCTATAAATTAGAAGGCGCCGGTATATTTTCAATTACACTAGCTATTAACTGAGCCCAGTGCAAAACGATCAACACCCGTTTAACTTTGCACAAAAGGCTATTTACTTAGAAAGTTTCTATCCTTATCTGCGTGAATATATAAGAAGAAATCGAAAAAGACCATGAACGTAGTCTTTGCACGTGGCAAGAGGACGTAAATAACTTTGTAGGTACTCGATGTAAAAGGAGAGACGTTTGTTTCTGTGTGTATGTAAGTGAAGTGTTCACTCGTTCACTGTTCAGAAAGGCATTTCATAAGAGTGTAACTTGGTTGTTTGTTCACATTCACATTACAATCGTCACTGTAATTGATGTAATGAAAAAAATTAGATGTTTCTTATCTGAAAGGAGTTGGGCCTTCTATACATTTCAAATGTGGTTACCCGGACTACTCACATAGGTGAAATGATTTTATCAATATTTATTGGAAAAAATGCACCAACGGGAAGGAGCTTTATAAAAGAACGGCATGAATTAACCATTTCTTCTCCAAAGTGTGTTATAAATCAGCACCAGATTCAAATAAAATAAATAATTTCCTGAATGCATAGCCGGTGTTATTTATAAAGAAAAATCACTATAGAAAAATAACGAAACCCCCTCTTTTATACAGGTCCAATATTCAATTAAAGGTAAATTATTTGGAAATTGTTCGAATATAAATCTTTCTGGGAAAAATGTAGAACCTGAAAGTATTTCTATCATAGAAGTTTATTTTTTCAAGTTACTTACAGAGGTAAACTTTTTCCCTTTCATCCTGAAATTTGAAACTTTGAAGGTAGAACTATTCTGAATATGTGGTATTGGACCACTCTAAAAACGTTTCGAAAACATACATAAATCTATAGATTAATAATTTAGCCTTTATTTAAAATTTTATCAAATACCCTGAAGCAAGTTGTAGATCTCAAGGGAACTCACTGCTAAGTTTTCTATATTTCAGGTAAATGGAACATGGGCTTTGCCAGGATTTGTGTGTGACTTTTATATCGCTATGGATGTCACCTGCTCAACATCCTCTATATTTAATCTAGTTGCTATTTCAATAGATAGGTGAGTATTCAGCCCTTTTAATTGAACCCTAATGGTATTCAACATTTTTGCATACATCAGCAGGAAATTGAAAACGTATCCACTGCCTATATAACGTGTATAAATATTAATTAATAGGTTTTTGTGCGTGTTCAACTATATGTTTTTTGATTGTCACTGATAATTGAATCGAATTTTTTTTGGCACACAATAATTTATAGCCACAATTGATTTGTAAATATGTAGTTGCATTTATTGCTTATCAACAAAACAAACCAGTAAATAAAGAAATAAATAACCAAAGTTAAATATTGATAATAATATTATGAAAATATTTCGACTGTTAAAAGTAATCCCTATAGTTAATCCCTATATTATATTTATTATTTTATTTAGGTAGCTACATATTATTTATTTAACGTATTATATCTCTTACTAATGGTTCATTTATTTTGTAGTGAACACTAAATAACATGAATTGCAGAAATTATTTTATCCGTGTAAATGTTTTTTCTTGAAATGATACCTAACCACAGTTAGAGAATGTATACTTCAGACTCAGCGAAATATAGTTGCTTAATTCCAGACAGAGCTTTCGATTACTTTATGTCTCATTCTTGTTATCTCATAAACAAGCAAATTATCACACCCCTTTCCACCATTCGAACATAAAACCGAAGACAAATTACACATTCGATTTTGAGTTATGCAACATACTCTTAGGGTGTGTATTTTAGGGTAAATTAAAATGACTTCATTATGCAATCACCTAATATTCTAAAGAGCTTTGTCCCGTTTTCACGCCGTGTTCCATATAAGCAGATACATGCACTGGTGTGAATGTAATTAATAAAGGGTTCATATTCTTTTGGGGGGAAATGTTCATTTTTCTGAGTGCACTAAATTTTCTTAATATTACTTCAAACGTGCGTATATTTCTCTATCGTAAATGCTCATAAATAATCTCAAGAGTAATGACATTTATTTCATGTCTACAAAAACACACAACTTTGTAAAAATGTAATTAAATTGATTGATGTAGGTATTATAGGTACAATGTCACAGTATGACTGGAATATATTCGGCAATTGCAATTACGATAATATATTTTATGAGAAAAATGTCAGTAAAAACATCTTTGACCATATATTCCATGTCTTCAGAAATCCATATATCATAATTTTTTACGATGCCCAGAGCAGACCGTCAGAACATTTAAATGCTTATTCTTATATTTTTCAAATATTAGTTTTCATTTGAATAATTCGAAAAGTTACATTGTTATAAATTTCATCCTATCGATACCCACACAATTTTATGATATATTATACTATTTTATACTTTTTTCAAACTATTTGTCACCAAAAAGTATCTATATACCCCTATACAGATTTCACAAAAGTTTTAATAGAATATAGAGCCCCATTCTTTTGCGCCACTAGTATATGTCATTCTTTACATGTTACTTTTTTCTGAAAAAGTTTTATATTGAACGCAGCTCTACAACAGACCATCCAATAATAGGCACACCTTTAAAGTTTGTTGATGTAATTTCATTTAAATGGTAGATTTAAAAAAATAATTAAAAATTAATTCTAGAAAAATATTTTATCATCAGAACGAAATTTGCCACCCTTTAATTCTTTTTCTCATCCGAGAAATTACGCTTTTATTAAATTTATTTTCCAAGCTACAAAAATTTACAGAATTTGTTTCCCAATTAGCATGAATTTAGTAAAATTATTAAGCTTTTTATTCGCTTTTATTAATTTTCTTTAAGTTGAAAACATAATATGTATACATATACTTATGTATTTACTGTGCAAAGCAAGGCTCCAGATTCGAACATTTAATTAATTTGTTGATCCACGTTTACATTCATACTAATAATAGCGCCTTAATTATACATCTTAGGAAAAAGTAAATAAAACTCGAAATATACACCCATAATAATATTATGTGAGTATACTTACTGTATGCATATACACAACAGAATATTCAGGTATAATATATTTTTCAATTAGCCCTGTGTATATGCTGCATATTTTACAAAAATATTATGTTTTGCAAGTATTTTTATAAGATGCCATGCAAATTTAATTTAGTGAATGTGTAAAATTCTCTCATGACTTTATATGCGCTTACCGTGGTATGAAATTGAAGATTGTTAGGTTCCTACCTACTCCGAAGTTTGAAAATTTTCCTGCCTTTAAAGTTTTACTTTCTTCCTGCACACTCCCATAAGCAATGTCTTAGCAATCCAAAGTTATCCTGACTATAATCAAACAAAATCGAAAAAAAACAATCTCTTAGATACATTTTCCAAAGTTCCAAAAAAAAATTAAAAACCGTTAAGGAATATTTGAAAATAAAGGAAATATTTATGTTAGCAGTCTTCACATCAAAGGATTTGCCCTGAAGGATCAAAATTCCAAATTAAATTCCACTGTTCGCATGTTTCTTATTGTGCAACAACCTCCTCCGTAAATCCTTTTCACTTAGTTATACTGACCCTAAACAGAACTTCGTGTAAAATAGAGAGAAATGAATAGTTTCCTGCTCATACAGAAAGACAAGTAAAATTTGTAAACTGTTCTTGCCAAGTTCAACGGAGAACATCTTTGTAGTTGTTGCAAACAGAAAGGGACAACACACAAAGGATGTACAAGTATTCTTTTGAATACTTAATAAAGATAAGCTTTTCCGACTTGTTTCAGATACATTGCCGTGACGCAGCCTATTAAATACGCTAAACATAAAAATAATAGAAGAGTGTGGTTGACAATAGCATTAGTCTGGATGATATCAGCTGCTATTGGATCACCCATCGTTTTGGGCCTCAACAACACTCCAGATCGAGACGCAAATGCTTGTCTCTTCTACAATAGTGATTTTATCATCTACTCCAGTCTTTCTTCATTTTACATTCCTTGTATCATCATGGTCTTTCTTTATTACAATATATTTAAGGTGAGTACTCATCTAGAAATTTACTTTACACTAGTTGAACACATTTAACCACAAGTAGCAATATAACTTAAGTAATTTTCATTATATAATGTGTTTTCCTTATTTTATATAATACCTAAGTTGTAAGTGTGTGACACAAGATTCAAATATTGGCAAACGGTTTACCATAAAAATATCCTAGCGTAACTTAAGCAGTTCTTCTCAACCGAAAGCTGCGAACGCATTCGATAAAAACAGCGTTGTACGCAGTATTAAAATTTCTTTAAATTCTGTAACACGTAACTGATTCCATATTTCAGTATGCTATAAAACAAATATTGTATGTTGAAAACTTCAGTTTATGTAAATTTTAGATGTACGCCAAGATCATCGCATATAGGATCGTCCTTTTATGTAAATACAATAACTAGATGCTCATTGGAGCTGTGAGAGTACCTAACACGTATGCTTTAGGATAATGTTAGACTTCAAATTTGGTGTAAAAACAAAATACAATATCATATTTAGACATTTGTTAACACTTAATTGCACCTGCTTATATGGTTTCTTTCCAATAAGAATAAGAAATTACAACATAAAATTCAATTCATAGGGAGGCAATTTTATAGAACATATAAAAGTCATTAAAGAGAGAAACGGGTTAAAGAGCAAGTTTTAATGTCATTATTGAAAAAATCCCTGTCATCAGTTATAAATTATGCCATTATTTAATGGAAATTTAATAAGATGTCGATTATTTAATAATGTACCTATTCTGTAAAAATGTTTAATTTACGATATTCACTGAACTTTCTGATATGATTAGGACCCAGTTTGTTTATAAGGAAAAGTTTACGTTATTTTATATGTATATAGGAAGGTAGGATGTATAAATAAGTATAAGTCCACATATGTATATAAATGTTACTGCTTAGTGTGCTAAAACGTAGGTACAACAATTTCTATGTAAATATATTTAGTAACATATTTATTTAAATATAAAATGGTCTGCACGTTGGAAAAGGTTCAACAGTTTGTACAACTTTCATCAAGTAATTTATATGGATAAACACAAAAGGTAATCGGCATCATGTTTAAGAAATAAGTTTCAAACAAAAAGATACTCGTTAGATTTACATACAGTTCTTTTTTAACTCGATCTTATACATTATGTATGTGAAAACTACATTTGTTGATTGCTACATGCTAGTGATAGGAAATTACCTAAAAAAGGACTTTATAATTGGCAATATACAAAATAAATATCTATGTACTTACGACTTGTAATTCTGGAAAGTTATGCATTTTCATTCATTCCAGGCTTTAAGGACTAGAGCAATGCATTCGCGTCTTAATCGAAAACCATTTCCATGTGAAATAAAACCGGGATCTGTGATAGAAAATGTCGCCAATACCAAACGGTTAGCGGAGACAACGTTGGGCCCGACACCAATTGAGGAACAAGCCACCAACACGGGGTCTGGCTCCGGTGATGAAGACGATGATGGTGACAATGCTGAGGCTGACTGTCATGTTATATCCAATGATAAAAGCACCGAATTCATTTTAGCAACTGTTGTTGAAGAAGCAGCGTAAGTATCACAAGTTACAAATATCTCAATTACTGTGGAATTTGATTGATTATAACTAAAGAGTTTCTCTTGAAATGTCATTCCCGTTTTTACAGAATTCAGTGTAATAACTCTGAGCCTATATACCACGAAGTGTAAGTTATATAAATATAAATCAAATTTCCTACCGCGATTCCAAGATTGTTGTTTATTTTGCAAGTCTTGTTGGAAAATAACATGCTATTATAGCCTGAATTTATTTTTTCAATTTTGCTTCCTATTACTTAGAAACGTATTTTGTTAAGAACGGGGGTAGTTCTTACAAATATTGTAAATATGTACTTACTAAATTGATTTATCTTGAAATTAGTTTCTTCTAAGATTTTATAAATAAATCCTTCTAAAGGTTAATTAATCATTTCCTGATTGGCCCAATATTTATTTAAAGCAGGTTTTGAAAGATAAATTACCTCCCATACAAAAACAACACGTTCATGCGATACTCCTAACTAAATTCTTGTCACCCCTGTGTATACCTAATTATAAAATATTTAATCGATAATTTTGTTTGTCCAATAAATTAATTATCTTCACTTTCCCGGTGTAAACTAATACCCTAAATAGTATTCGTTTGTGTTTCAGTGTATCCGTATTCCAATAAATTTGATGTGATACTCTTTGAATCTCCTATCGCTCATTTGAATAAACGGATTTTAATGATTGATGCGTAAATAAATTCTTAGTTATCACACAAAAACAATAAGAGAGAACAAAAGCTCGAATACAATGGCAATAAACTTGAAAACATCATTTATCCTTCCCCCAACTAGAATTTTTGTATAATTATGCATCTTGAAACACAAGAGTCGTAAATTTCCCAATGTGCACGATAAAAATACGGGGGCTATTTAATTTTCAGAATTTCAACGGTGGTCGCAAGCCTAGCAACGCCTGCACCCCTTGCAGATCCAAATGGTAACAACGATTCTGGATACGCTCACAGTCAACCGGATATTCGATTAAATGAGAGCCCCAAGCAGAATCGTAATCCGGCCAAAAAAAATGGAGCAACTTTAGACACAGAACTTAGGTATGATGAATAACGTGTAATAGCTCAGTGTAGGAATACAATAAAATGTTTACTGCATTTTTAATATCGCTTCGGAAGTAATTTAGCTTGGAAATTTATAAATTTCAAAGGTGTAGTCACCCAGGAGCAATGCTGATACAGGAACAGGTTTTGCTCAATTTTGAAACGTGTTTTGAAGATTATTGAAATGGGTTCTTTGAATAACAAAGTGAAACGAAATATTGATGCCTCGGTAATTTTTTATGTACGTAAGTGTGATACTTTCCCTGAAAACATTTAGGGAACTTGGGACCTAACTGAAAAACTCAAAATCGTTGTAATTGAACCCTTACATGTAAATTATTAATTTCAATTTAAACAAGAACAACTTTTATTCAAGGAATCATATTTCATGCTTTTGTTTATTCGAATTAGCGTTTATTGAATTTATTTTATTCCTTATTTAGCGGTAGGTATGGGTTGTCCAAGGAAAATATACCCTAAAATTTTCCGCAAGTTGATTATAATTTTAACGAACGTTAACCATTAATATTTTACAGAACCTTTTTACAGTAAATGATTTAATAAATTGTAATGGTCCGTTCGGGACAGAGGTTCTTTTGAATAATTTTCTGAATTGTATTTACTTAATGTCATCAAATAAGAGCTTTAACAGAATTTCTATTAAAATATTTTTCATAAAATTTAACTCCCTATAAAGTCGCAATATTTGTGCTCATACTCGTAAATCCAGATGAAATCATTTACTTAATTAACATTTTGAACATCGTTGATTACAGATTTTTCAAGGATTTAAGATCAGAATTTAGGTGTGTATTTTGAACAATTAAATTTCTTATATGATCACCAAAACAAATTTCCTTTGCACAATAACTATAACGCTTATATATCTTTAATTAAGTCATTATAACTATAGAATTAAAAAAAAACTAGCAAACGTGTATTTAATTGCGATGAAAAACGTTTTTTTTATTACTCTTTGAAATAAAGTTTTTTTAGAACTGTTGCATCCATCAATTCGGGATCTGGAAGTGCCAGATCGACAGGGTCAAAAAAAGAAAGAAAAGCCACTACAGCAGCCAGATTTACAATATATAAAGTGAATAAAGCTAGTAGGAAAAAACGAGAAAAATCGTCAGCGAAAAAAGAAAGAAAAGCTACCAAAACACTAGCTATTGTTCTTGGTAAGTAAAACAAAAAAGGCAGAAGTAGATTCACTTCGAATTCTATACAATAGTAGATGATTAATATTGCATTGGTTTTATATTGTGATCAATAAGCCAATGTATCCCATTTATTTACTCTACAAGAAAATAAACTTTTAATTGGAAATTCTTTACTTGCAGAATTAATAATTGCTCAAACTAAAGATAAACAAATAGAAATATTTTCTCGAATATATCGTATTTATCGTTTGTAAAATATGTTTTGTAATTGTTTGTAGCGGAATTTCTCTTTTTCTAGGTGTATTTCTAATATGTTGGGTGCCGTTTTTCACATGCAACATATTGGACGCAATGTGCAGTAAGCTAAATCTTCCTTGCCAGCCTGGTGTGGCAGTATTTCTCCTCACTACCTGGTTAGGTTATATGAACAGTTTCGTAAATCCCGTTATATATACTATATTCAATCCGGAATTTCGAAAAGCCTTTAAAAAATTAATGTTCCTTGGACCTTAATTCCTTTCTAAAATGGTTGTAAAGCAGTTGATCAACGCAGAAACAAATTTGATTAGAATTTATCAAAAAGGAACTTTTCATTCTAGTTTTAAATCGTTTTAAATTTACGGAATTTCTTGCTCAATATACATTAACGACGCCCAAAGATAACATATTTTCCAATAATTCCAATGTTATTGAATTCTTATATCCGGTATAGGAAATCTTGCCAAGTTTTTACTTTTTTTCAATATCTCTATTCCGAATGTATAAATTGAGTTGTATCTGTGGGTATACCTCAACAGAAAATCTTTACCTAATACACCTTATACATATAAATTTTCCTTCTATACATCTCTTGAAATGAAAAAAATTCCGAATTTATTATAGACATATCATTATAATTGTTACGTAACTGTCTGTTAATCTAGCAAGAAAAAAAAGAATGCAAATCGAGCTTGAATCATTGATAATAATTAGTGTTATTTTATTTAATTTGTTTTAAATTCAAACAAAACTCAATTAATGTGGTCTAAATAAATTTATACACATATGTAAATAAAATATCAAAGAAAAATATGTTCTGTGATCATGTTTATAAAAAAAACTTTTTTTTCATAACCAGTCTATATAATTAGCATTGTGTATAATGTAAAAAATGTGAGTTTATGATTGTTGTGTAACAAATATAGGGGTGAGAGAAAAGTCCGCAGTTTCGTTCTTTATTATACAAAGGTATAACAACGTTAACAAGTACGAGAACAGTGACAATCGCAAAAAAAGTAAATTAGGACTTATTGATATTTATATAACATTTGATATTAATTGGGTTACATTAAATAAACGTTACATGAGGACATCTTCAAATTTATATTTAAAAAAATTGTTTGATGGAAAACATTTGCGTTCATTGCAAAAATTTTCTAGTACCTACCTATAAATGTATAAATATTATTGTTTAGTGAAATACTGAATTTTCCCACAATTGTATTAGTCCAAAAATTCATGATTTAGCATAATCTACAACAATAAATTTCGTACGTTAATTTTTCATTAGTGCCTGCAAAATAAAACTACTAAAATGCGATTTCAACTACTCTAAAAGCGAAAAAACTGTATAAATATAAAAAACGCTAACTAACTACATTTTACCGCTGTTTATTTAGCTTTTTTTCTCTGGCCTCAATATTTTCACTTAAGCGTTTTTAAAATTTTTCTAAAAACATTTAGTTTAAAATAAATATATCGATGTAAATATAAAGTACAAATTTTGCTGTACATAATGTAAATATTATATATAAGTATTATGATAAATAATAATATTAGCAAATTCAATGTATAATTTAAGAGAAACGGCAGTATTATATATCTTACGAAAAATTCTAATGTTGAAAAAGCACTGTTTGCGAAAATGAGTATATTTGTCGCCAATTTGCCACATTTATACGTTTGAGCCCCTTTTTCGCAAACAATCGCTTGTAAACTAAAAATTTCCATCCCTTTGTAAAATCAAAAACCTACGCTTATTACTATAATAAAAATGATGTAGAAAATAGAGTGCGTTATTCATTGTAATTGTAAAAAATAAAAGTATTTCTTATAAGAATAAAACTAATTATTTGTAATCAAACGAATGATTTTTCAAGCCTTCAATAAAAACTAAAAAGGTAAGTTATGTTGAACGTAATCCTACTTTTAGTCGAACCGAAAAAAATGCCTTTTTGAAATGTAAAAAATGTGCGTAACATTTATTCCAATGTCAGGCATACATCTTTTTATAAGTCAAAATTATTCAAACTTTTTTTATTATTCATGAACTTGTTTATAATGTAATCTAATGTCTTTTATGCATAAAAATATTATACGATTATACACCGCAACACATAAAACATTAAACACCAGTATTTAAGAAGATATGTATATCATTTTATTACACCTTTGTTTATTTTTCGTTATAAATTCACATTATTATACCGAAATAATAATTTCCAAACAAATATTATTTCAACAATTTTCATCTGTAGTAGTTAAAAAAGACGAAACCAATTTCAGTATTAATCCTACGCGCTAAGAACAATAAACTAAACTTAGTTTGGTTTTATGGTCTTTCCAGACAAATTTAATAACAAATTTTATGTTGATTAGTTTTTAGTATTGCCGGAGATACACTCTAAGAAAAACAAGTTCACCAAACTACTCGTATATTTTTTAGTGCATAAATAAATCTGTAATGCGCTCTGAATAAAATACATTTATCGATCAGAAAGTTTTATTTTTATTAAAAAAAAACAGTGAAAAATAATTAATATACTTACAGCCTAACTACTAGTCACAGACTCACAGATTTAGAAAACTATTTACAAAAGAATGCATTTTAAGCATGTAGGACGAAATCGAAAGTCTATTGAGTGTAAGTCACTCTCGGATTGGAATATTTCGATTGTGGCACACTGGCAGAGTAGATTTGTGGAGCAGCTGAGTATGTGGGCTGTTGGAAGGTCTGAGCTCCTTCGTAATTTTGTGGAGCAGAGGCGTAAGCCAGAGTCTGTGGCGAAGAATATGCAAATTGTTGCCTAGAAGCGGTGTATTCAGGTTGAGATGGAGCGGAGGCGTAGACGTATCTTTGAGTTGGGGCGGACGAGTAAGTCTGAGCCGGGGTGGCGGAATAGGCCGCTTCAGCCGGGGCCGGAGAGTAAATCACTTTCTGGGCCGGGGCGGAGGAGTAAGCGACTTGCGATGGAGCTGGATTCTGAGCATATGTGACTTTAGGAACGGGCGCCGCTTGATAGGCGGCTGCAGATGGAGCAGATCCACCAAGTCGTCCAGCCACTTGATGTAAAAGTCCCAAGTTGTTATATGCTACTACAGGACTGGAATAACTAAAGCTCGATACGTCACCCGCCAGAGAATATTGGGCCGGTGCAGCTGAATATGCAACCTGAAAATAAATTATTCTTGGCATGTGAAACAATGCATTAAAGGTTTGAGTAGAGTTGCAATACTGCAACACGAATGCACACTTATGCAATATATTTTATCATCATTTCATCCGATTTCGAAAGTGAAAATATGTGAAACCGATCTTTATTTGTGTGTATATGTATGTATAAAAGAAATTTCCGAAAACGCTATCATAAATTCTTATTCATGTGAAACTACCGAAACAGATCTACCGTTTAAAAGCACAACCGCTTTCATATATGTTTGAATAAATAATAATTTATAAAGGTAACAAAAATAAATACTATCACTTTCTGTCAAAGGTTATTGTAACTGAGAGCGGTGCGGTCGAGGCGAATTGTCGTGCAATAAAAGAACCAACTCAATTTTTTTGCAATATACACAATAATAAATAACAGTTAATGAGATCGTATAGATTGTTACTGTGAAAGAGAATTAACGCTTCTCCCAGTCATAATAAACAGGTAGTAGTTTCGCTTTCTCTGTGGCTTGGAAAAAAACTTCTAGAGGCCAAGATTGGTAAATCAATCGAGAGCAAGGTGAATGGCAGAATCATTATTTTGCTTCAAGCCACAGCGGATATATCTGTAACGTTGTTTTTTTTTATTTGTCAATTTGTACCGTTAATATATGTGTATTATTTAGATAATAAATTGTGGATATACTATTCAGCGATATGAGCCTGCTTTTCCCCAGTCCCTTTCTCTTGTAAAATGATGTTCTTGAAGCAAATTTGATTAAAAGGAAAATTAGCGTGGAACACTTGTGGCTAAAGTAATTAACATTCGAAAAAGAGCCCTTCTACACGGGATTCAAATAAAATGTTCATAATTAAACATAGCATTAAGAGCGCACTCACCACGCACCGTTCGCGTTAATAAAAAGATGCCACCCACCCCATGAATATTATTTAAATTTCGTAAATAGATACAAAAGAATGAATAAGTTTTGCATTTTGCATTTTACCTTTTGTATAGCTGATGGTGCTACTCGGGTGACAGCTGGCTGAGCATATGCGACAGCTTGAGGCTGTGGCTGGTAGTATTGCTGTTGTTGGGGTGCAGAAAGTGCAGAATAACTGGCAGGAGCAGGAGCTGCGGCATATTTCACGGCTGCTGAAGGCTGAGCCTGAATATACTGTTCTGGAGTAGCGTAAGATACGCCTTTTTGAGCACTTAAAGCGGCGGCTACTTTAGCGTAGGCCCCACTTAAAGAGGCTTGTGTCGCGTAAGTTGGTGTATCTTGAGCTCCACGTTTCTCTTGTACTTTTCCATCCTCTGCAGATGCGAAGGCGACAAGCACGAGAATTGTGAACTGTAAAGGAGAAATTTATTTCCATCTTATATAGAGACACGGAGAGAAAATGTGGAAAATATTTCAAACAAATTATATATATACGGTATCCTCGTAGGTATACATACTCGTAATACATATACAGTTGCTGCGATAAAACTTTTCCGCCTTTTAACACAATTAAACATGTGGATGCCCAGTACGAAGTGAACAATTAAATATTTACATATTTTTGCGGATACGCCAAAAAATGTTAAACTTTATATACAGCATATACCTACCTACCAAGAATAAATTGTATAATGTGGTTTAAAATTTTAAATTAAAAAATATATTATAAAGAATTTACTCACGATATAAAATTTCATGTTGAGTGTGTTTGGTGAATTGGAGCACTGATGTAGTGAGAGTGTTTAGCATGATGAGGGTTTCAGTTCGTTATATATGTTCAACTTCCTGGTGATCTCCTTTCTCCAAACACGCCCTTTTTATCCCTACCTGATATTGTTTCTTATTGTCTTCAAAGATGGTTAAAAGTAATGGAAATGTTGTAAAATTTTTTTTATTATAAATTTATTCCGTAACATTCAAATTAAACTCGCAACAAGTGCACAACGTTCGTTAATTAGTCCAGTGGAGAAACGACAACAAAAAATAACAAAATGTAAAAACGAACATTATTAAAAATCCTTAAAATGTCATCAGTTACATCCACACATTACCATAAATCATCAATTTTTACGTAATGTTTACTTGTTATCGGGACAGATAAATTACATCATTTTAATATCACTTATTAAAACGACCAAAAATGCCCGTATATCTTACCTTACAATGCGTGAGAAAATGTGATGATCAAATATTTTTAATATTGACTCTTACCTAAATCACACATATTAAATAGCATTTGAAATTACATTAGAAACGAACACTAAATTTCTTATTGGATTTCTAAATTTTTCAATTAAATTTTACTTCAATTTCAATATCCATCTAATTATGCTACTATACCGAATAAGAATGAAAGTTTAATTAGCCTAAAACTCAGTATACGGTGCCAAAAGTACTCCACTAATGATTATTTATATAATTTAGTTAAACATGGCTTCATAAAAGTCGTTTCTAATTCCCATGACCTTACATAGTACCTACCTATTGTTTCAGATAAGTAAGATAACGGGGCCAAACATTACCTACACTTGATACCTACCCTAAACCTAAAACAATTCCCAATTCCCTATTGTTTTAATTTTATTATCAAAACTCCTAGCATTATAAAGTTTGAATTCCCTCGTCATCCGATACGATAGTTAACAATTAATTTCAAAGAAAAAATATCGCAATATCGTTTTCAAACTGTTAGACTACCTATAGTATACACCAAAAGCTCGTCAACGGGGCTGTCAAGTGACAAATATGATACATGCTCATCGTATTCATATTATGGTATAATAACCTAATAACAACTATTGAAACATGAAGAACATGTTAGGTACTTAGGTAGATATTAGGTGTATTATATACGAATCTATAATAGTATAGGTATTGGATGTAGGTATATTTTGTATAGATATCCTCATAACTCACAAATCATTTTTATTGCACACAATACAAATTTCTCATTTTAACAATACCCAACAATAAAAATATAATACTTCATTCCAAAGAAATCATACAGCTTAAAATGCGATTGTCTGATATGCATCTTTTCTAAAATAGCCAATACCTACAAATACAAAAAACACATGTATAGTTGATACACGTTAATTGTCTTTTAAATAGAACAAATTAGTTTCTCTCTATTTCATCTTGTCTCTGTTTCACCTGTACATATATTTTTAAACTCTTTATCGTATCGTTCTCGTCCTTTAACAACTCTTTTTATTTTAATTTACTAACTACTATTCACAGTTAAGTCTGTCGGTACCTACAGACTACAGACAAATATTACGTAGGTATCTCATTTTTAGTAGTGATACAGTACCGCACTGATTTGTTCGAAAACTCATATCATATCCCATATTACAGTTATTTTGTATTATATGCATCAGTTAGGTAATTTCAAATTCGGTTTTGCAACAATAATACCCCTAAGAGAAAAGCGTGTGCAATTTGATCATTTATTGGAAACCTTATGAAGATAAACTGATACACGCTGTGCATCACATCGGTATTACTCTACTTATTTGTATATCTAAAGTAATTAGAATGTACGCACCTATATTCATGTCTTATAGGTAAATAATCAAGCACATTACATTATTTCTCTGTAATATACATGCACGTACAAATGTAATCATCTCACTCATATATGCATAATAATATCGAAATGTGTGGGCCAGAAGATAGAAGTTTAGATATCAAGAACCTCGCCCCTTTTTAATCCAATGTATTCATTTTATTTCACTTAATAAATAATTAGTTTGGCCATACCTTTTTTATTGTTTAAATCGACGTGATGACTAAATGTTTTTACCAAAAGTGTTATGATTGAAAATGAAATCGATTATTGTATTCAAAGCCATAAACTGCATGTGTTATTATATTTATTATATAAGAGTGTGTAGTGAAACAATACAATTTCTACTACAAGTAATTAATCACTAGAATGTAGGTAATATTTCAGATTCTGAATCTTTAAATTCGCTTGTTAAAGATTGTCATTAAATGTAAAAAGTCATAAAAAATTCATCAAAGAAAAAAAAGACTGAAATTGTATTTTTTTCTGTACATACAATCTTTAAAAATGTACAAGACAATACAAAGAATCTCATTAACTTTCCTACAATTAACTAATACTATCATCATGTACCTTCTTATTCGTAAATACTTTACTGTGTATGCGAGAATGAATTATTTTATTATTATATTAAATATAATAAGCAGTTATTATAGTGTGAGTTTTTATTAAATAATTCGTAATTATGGTACTTTATTTTTAATGTACTCAACAAAGAATTGTTAAATTTTTAACATGAAACGCATAAGTTAGAAGTGTTAGCACACCAACATATTTTCTATTGATAACATTTCATATAAAATTATATAGTACAATTAAGAATAATTTCTCCCGATTGTATTATCTGATTATGTCAAGCATATATAACAAAAGCTAAACATGTTTAACATTGAAAACGTAATTTTGTTATGAACGTAAAACAATTATTATGAATTGCACGAGAGTTTCCATATTTTTCCTTCTAATAAACATGCAACACAAATCGTAACAAGGTAGGTAGGTATGTGAGAGCAAAACTAATTATGAAATTGAAGCAATAAATTCAAATTGTTTTTATTCACCGCGATATTCAACAGTTCTACCTTAACAATGGATTTATTTCACAAAAACGTATAAGTAGATTTATAAAAATGGGTTAAACATATTTTATTACAAACAGAATTTATCGTTGTAGGATAAGAAGATTTACTCCTCGAATGTAATTCCAATGAAATTCATTTAATTGTCCATAAAGTATATACAATACAATACAAAAATCTATAGATTTTATGAGCAATGTAAAATAAAACTAAATTCTCTCTAATTTTGTATTAGATTTAATATAGATACACTTACTGTAATTATCTAATTATTGATCAAAGTCTTACAGCATTTCTATCTCGCCTTAAATTGTACTTATTATTAGATAAAGCAAACAATTGTATCAATATTCCGGATTGAAATTACATATGGAATAGGTAACAATAATGAACAAAACTTCCGTATAACAATAATATCCAATATTAATTATTGAATTTCAAATTCGTGATGAATAGTAATCGTTCATCAACAAAAGCAACAATCCCGTTTAGATGAGGAATGGTTTAAAAAATCCAAACTTTCTATTAAAATAATAAATGAGACAAGACCGAATGTTACATTTCGTTTTATTGATTCCGGCTCCGGTAGGTATACGATGGACAGTTTATGTATAGGTAGGTACACTTTATATTTCGCTAACAATATGCAAATAATTCAGAAAATGCATAAAGCAGACTTTAACATTCTGAATTTTCCATTTGGCGATAAAATATTTAAAAGGAAATTATTTCAAACCACCATCAAGAGTGAAAATATTCTCTCATATGAGTACCTAATTCCACTATAGTTAACTAGTAAATATTCTGTTTTATCTACATTCACAAATATAGCGAGCAGCTAGCATACATTTATGCAAATTCATTTAAATTTCTAACCATGTTGATTCTCACTCTAAGAATTGAATTCTATTACTGCGAAACTCACAAACTCTTATTATTCAAAACTTGAGCGGTATTATAAATACACTCTTATTAGGAATTTGAAAGTGATTTCCACTTTGACACTGTATGCAACCATCAAAACCTAATTTAAAGTTAAAACTTTTATCACAATAAAGCCAAAAGTTTATTAGTGAAATTTATTTTTGGAAGATTGTTACAAAAACGATTTGAATGAAAATTAAAATAATGTACAAAAGTTTGCTAAGTTTATCCTATATATACACTTAATAATTTGCGATAAATCACCATCCGTAGTATCCGTAACCACCATATCCACCATATCCGTGGTAACCGTAGGGATAATACCCACCATAGTATCCCTTGTAAGGATAGTAAGAGTAGTATGAGAGCGGATATCCATGACCATAATAATCGCCGTATCCTAATCCATATCCTCCATAACCGTATCCACCATATATGCCTCTTTTGGTCTTCTTTGGAGCCACTTCAGCGGCCTCCTCCGCAAAGATAGCACAAATTGCAGAAAAAATCACAAAGAAGACCTGAAAATGTATTAACAATTTGAAAGACACTATATTTTGAATTTAATTCACTCACCAAAAAGTATTTCATATTTTTAAGATTTTTAATGTGTTAACTTGTATTTAAGTGTTTCTTGTTTGTTCAACTGTTGGATGATGGCACATCTTGGACGAGACCATATTTATATATGCGAAGATGACTATTTGAGGGGGAAAATTACCCTACTGTATGATAGGTAAGGAAATTACGCCATGCGTTTAATTTGTGTTTGGGTTAAGGTTAAATCAAAGGAAGTTTTTTCTTTGGCTTATAATTCATTGTTTATAAGTTCGCAGACATGTGCGT
Source organism: Silvanus unidentatus (assembly GCA_963930825.1). Lineage (NCBI taxonomy): Eukaryota > Metazoa > Arthropoda > Insecta > Coleoptera > Silvanidae > Silvanus > Silvanus unidentatus. The sequence continues at coordinate 2,932,342 of OZ005760.1, forward strand.
GTCAGGATTCAAATAATTACAAAAACCTGTTATTTGTGAATTAAATGACAATATATAGGTACTTAATTAATCGTCATTGACGACATTTTTAGCACATTTTTGGGAAGGAACCCAAAATTGAATGCTTGTATTAACTAATTATATTTGCATACAAAAAGAACATCAAATTTGCTTAAATTAGTCATTATATTTTTATTACAAGTCCTCATAATATTTCTGGGAAACTGTTGATTTTCTTTCATCAAATTTACATGTATTGTTCTAAGCCAATGAATACATTAATAATATAAGCAGCCTTGCCTTCCAAAACGTTATACAAGCCGTATTGCACAATTAAAATCTGGCACTGACTTCGTTTCATTTTTTGAGTCATTTTGTGTTAATAATATGTAATTCACAATGTCAATTGTACATAGATATACGCACAAATCATTGTCATAATACCGGAGTAAAGCTTAGCAGGCATATGAAATTGCATCATAAGCAGGTAATAAGGTAACGGAATATTGATGATAATCAATTTTCGGTTTCTAATTTTCATATTATCATGGCATGGAAACATAAAGATTGTTGTGTTCTTTATCCTGATAACTATAGTTTAGAAGGGCGGTTTAATAATAACAACAATTTTCAGCTAATTAAAAATTCATACCTAATTATTGGGTGCTAAACAAACGTGTCCATGAAGAAATAAGCAATTAATTTGATGGTAATTAAATATAATTGCATATTAATGAATTATAAATACATATTTAATAGGTAATCGCATTCATCATAAACGTGTCTTCACAATCCTAATGTTATTTAGCGTTCTACGTACCATAAATCCCTATAATACCTATATCTATTCCAAAAAAAGCAAGACGCCTTTCCAAAAAAATAATAATTCATTCCTTTATACATTATATAACATTGCCAGGGAATTATTTAATAGAAAATTACAACTAAAAGTATACGTATTAACGTATTATACATATGTATGATAAATCCATCTACAAATATAATCTAAACAATAAACATATAAATCTGGAGTGTTTAAAACCGAGTTTCGAATTGCCCGCCTTTAAAACAAACCAATAAACAGGAATGTCAGCAGTCGCTAGATCCTCAGAGGACTTCTAATAATTTGTAGGTTATGTTTTAAAAAAATCTGAAAAACCTACAAATTAATAGCTTAATAATAATTTAATTAGGTAATTTTTGAAGTAATTAATTCCTTTTTTTCATTTAATATATAGACATTCAAAAGAGAATTGAATGTGTGCACAGTAGGTAACAAACTAGTCAACACTAATTGTTAAATTTTTTTCAGGACAAAATGAACATTTTACAACAAACAGTGAAAAGAATAATTAATCAACATCGGCCAGTTTCTTCCCTACTAGTAAATAATGGTACAAATAACATTAAACCCCTGTGGGATTTAAGTTCAATGTTATGTGGAAAATTGTCGTGTTTAACAATTCAAGGTAAAAAATTTCCTTTGTTTATACATAAAGTTTTAAAAAGACACCTTTGGAAAGGCACAATTTTATGGACTTAAATCTTCTAGAAGTTATATAAATAATATATTGTCATTATTCCACTGTTTAATTCAAACTTTGATCCCTTTTTATTTTAATTATTTTTGTCCACATGCCGTAACCGGAAAGATTTTATCTCATATTAAAAATTTTCGCTGAAGTCCCAATTTCCATTTAAAGAAACTCATGTATAAACATCCGTGCCACTGAATGTCCATCATGCAGAATACCTAATACACATGTGTGTGGTCAGTATTTGGTGGTCAGTGGAGAGTTAATCCCTATTCCCATATTTTCCTATTTTACTGTGTAATGCAGCATGAATGTGAGCAATTCATTGTCGTTTGTAGCATTCATCTGTCACTGGACATTGTCCAAGATATGTCACCTGCCTGATGATCCCAAAGGGTGAAGTATGGGAGACCGTATTACGATCCTATCATGACTGATTTAATTGCATTTCTGTTCCATTATTGCTCTATTCAATTCTACTGCACTCCACATAATTAAAGTACATATCTTTGCAATTAAAAAATGAATTCTGCCGTTTTTATCTGCAAGATTCCAATTTGTTTCCCTTTTTCAATGATTGTGCTGTGTGCAGATTGTAATCTTGCAGATTATTCTTATTGCTGGTGACTCTATTGTATGAAACTGTCACTAGCCTTTCCCTATTGTAAAATGTTATTTGCAGTGCATAAAGGGTGACACTGTTCTTCACAGTACATCTTTTATTAAATTTGCATTGCGGATATATGTATATGTTCTCTCTACAATATTGTAGAATTTGCTCTGTTCCAGAGAGAAGTATGGCCTCGTTGTATCAAATGCACCGATCTGGGCCTCATATCAAAAAACGTAAATCAAAGAATCCACTGGACGGTAATCCGTTCATGAAGGGAGTAGTACTAAAAACTCTTATTAAAAAGCCAAAAAAACCTAATTCTGCGAATAGAAAGTGTGTTCTGGTGCGCCTTACGAATGGAAAGGAAATGGTCGCTTATGTGCCGGGAATTGGACACAATTTACAAGAACATAATATTGTTTTATGTAGAAATGGAAAATTGCAAGATTGTCCTGGTGTTAAAATTAAATGTGTTCGGGGAAAGTATGACTTAGGACATGTAATTATAAACAAATAAAATTCATATGACTATATGAATAGTTAGAATAAAATTTTTTAAGTTACACTATTGCTTGTTTTTATGTTTTTGTCCCGATCCATTTTTATACTGTTTTATTGGGGTTGACTACATAACAATGGCCCGAAAAACATGCAAAACTTTTTTTAGAATAATATTACATTGAAAAACGGTACAGTAGTGATAAAACACTTCCTTGTAAAAAAATATTCACAAACTAACGGGAAAGTTCCCAAACAGCCTATAAAAGTACGGCACTTGGACTTAATAAACGTGAAGGAATAGTTGCGGTTTCCGTCTACACCGACCAAACTTTTGTAATGTGCAAATTATATTTGCTACTAGTCGCATTTGTAAAGAACTGCCGACAAATTTTATTGCACGGTAATAAATGACGTTAAGAACCTCCAGAGTCAGGTTAATGCACCAAGTCTGAAAACAGAAAAGAAAACAACTCTACAGGGAGTATGATGTCTTGTGGTCGAATCATTTTTCATAAGAGTGCACAAAAAAATGGGATTTTTGCAAAAATCACACGTAAACCCTTTCTTTGGATCCACGTATAGCAGATGTTTCCTGTTATATACGGTAAATGTAGGTCAAAAGCTCTCTCTAAGCATATTTGCAATAGAGATTAAAATATGGTCAAATATGTATACAGTTATTACAAGACATTTGACAGAGACATCCATCATAATTCTGCACAATGGAGACGTAAGTAAAGGCTAGTTTTAGGTTTTTTCACGTCGAAAACCCTTTCATAATAACGCATATTTGTTAAGGCTGACCTATAGATGACAAGTGACAAGTAGGTACACAAGGAATCTTCAATGAAGTGAAAGAAATGTCCAAAAAGAAAAAGTAAAAATAAGTTTCTCAAATATGACGGTATTTATTGTTACGTGAATGGTCTTCTGATAAGCCAATACATCATATTCGACAATCAGTGAATATTAACTTTATTAAAATATTAACTAATACAAATATAATAAACTTTCCATTATCCTTTTGCTTAACAGCATTCCAGAGTTTTTTTTTTGTTTTTTAATATGTACATATACATACGAAGCTAATTGAACGGAGCTTTTTTTCAACCTTCAGTTCAAACAGCATTTTAATTAAAATTGTGACATAGTAAAAAATTACATTTTCATTTAGTTTGTAACACAATGTAACAGTAAATGCACAAACGGCAAGCAAAATGATTCTATTGATGCCAGGTGCCACGCGTTACCAAAGGGTTGTTCCTCTAAACATCTCTCCCACACATTTCCAATAATATAGGGCAAATACGATGTCAACACTACCGTTTTGCGGTCCATTATGAAGATGCGTATACGGAGTCTTTTCAGTGTATGCATGGGAAACTTTTTGTCGTTAATCTTTACTTATAAAGCATTAGAAACATATCAATTGGGATATTATGAATGTGAGATTTTTCTAAAGAACCACCACAAACCGTATACAATTCCCATTCAGTGGCCACTTCTTTTCTACATGGAAAAATTACAAATAGATACGTGGAAAAGTTCTTCAAGTGCATCCGTAATATTTCACACAGGATTAAGTACTGACTGTATGTTTAAGGCAGAAGATGTTTTACTTTTATTCTCTGCATAAATGCACGAATATGTTGATAGTTTTATTGCATCTGCAAAAGGGAAAATAGAAGAGAAAATACGAAGACTGACGAGAGCACTTCCATTTATCGCCTTTACCTCCTAATATTCTTGATAAATCCAGATTTCTGTATATATTGAAAATATTCCAGGAATAGGTATTTATTTTAAATTGGCTGCTTAAAACGTTACGTTGAATAATCACTAAATATGCAATGTAATTAGGGGGACCTCTTTATTACCAACTGTTTTAAACAAATCCGAAAAGATCAGGCAAAGTTTCCGATTAACTTTTAAACCGCTAATTTAAATGTAATAAACTAATAGGGGCTTTGTGAGCTTTTCGAGAACATGTTTTATTATAAATTTCCAACAAAATAGCATGCTGGAAAACTTCTAAATATTTGCCGAGAATTTTAATAAACGGCAAAATCCAAATAAAAGTGATTTACAGCCCAACTACTGAGAGTATTGTATGTTGTGGTAAAACCGAAGGGAGTGACCGTCGACGACGTAAATTTGTTGTCCAAGTCTAGGTCAAAATGTGCAAATGTGTGTCAACCCTTTTGGTTCCGATCTGACTCACCCACTTGCGATGCTTTATAACTTTGCCACCCTTACCGTTACCGCCTGCTACACAAATAGCGATAATAATAGGAAGATATTAAGTATGTTATATTTGCAACCCTTCCGCTTCCGCAAATCTGAACATGTGTGACTGTATGCGTAGCGTATATGGGGGTGGATAATTTTACCCTCTATATAATTTATTTTGCTCGTGCACTTCGATTATTCTGCGAACTCTTTTGCTCTCCAACGTAAATAGTGAATATAAACTTTGCGGTCTAATTAAACATTCATAATCTCTTCGAACTTCAAGTTTGTTTACCTAATAGCAACATGGAATCATTAGTATCTTTGTCTCTTCACTGAAATTCCTAATCCTGTAAAATTTTTGCTTAATGTATTAGATGTGGTGAAACAGGGATTATCTACTTTATAGTTTTAAATAATGTTTTGGAAATTAAGTTTGATTTCAATAAGTATGGATATACCAAAAACAGGAGTTTTTTGCCTATACCTATAATCCTAGAATCGTTTATTTATATCTATGTATGTAGGTATATTAATTATGTAGGTATAGCATGATCGAAAAGTTTCGCAAAAATTCCCATCCATAAATTGTAGTTTTCACCCTGTTGGTGCACATTTTCCAACACTATTCTCAATTTACATAAGAAAGTGACTTCATTTTATATGAAAAGAAAGGGTTAAAGCAAACAATAATGTAGTTCCAAGAAACAAATATTTTGCAATGACAGTTTCTGGAGAAATATTTAATCCTTTAAAATAACTTTCAGGTGGTCCTCTTTCTCTGTGGCATTAGGCCAAATTTCATGCAATTTCAAGTAAACAGTAGATATGCAGATTTTATAACAAGAGAAACTTTCTAACTGTAAAATGCAAACCATTTCTTTACATTTGCGGAACTTTTTTAAAGCCCAGAGCTGTATAATGTGAAATTGGCAATATTTTTTACAACCTCATTGTTTACCCTATTTTTATTTTGGGTTTTTTAAGGCCTCAGGCTACATTATTGGACCTTGGATTTGTAATTGTATAACATTTACCAATTTTACTTTTTAAATAATATTAGAATGTCCAAATAGGTAATTAAAAAATTATTATTTAATTTATGTATGTACTTGGACCTGTAAGTATTATCTAAGTAGAAAATAAATTTCCTATTGTCCAAACCTCTATAATATTTAGTTTATTTTCTTAAAAAAGCCCCAATTTTATCCAATCCGTCAGTTTATTGCATACGACAGTTATATTCTACAGGTTACCTCGATATGCAAAACGGTACCATTGCAAACCTAACGGTACCACCCTTGCCAAAACATCCCCCGCTTGCAATTTTCACCTAAAACTTGGAAACACAATCAAGTCCAGTAGCAAAATTTGGGGGTGGGGGTAGTAGCCCTGCAAATTTGGACCAATGAAATGAGTGGTCAATGCCAAAAGGGCTGCCCAAGGCGAAGACGAAGAAATTACATAAATATACCAAAAATATGCATATTATCACAGTTTGTGTCGATTATTGCACGAGTTAACTTATTGAAAAGTATTCATAGTCAAGTTCGAATTTTGAAAGTGCCGAATATATTAATTACAGTGAACCTACAATTTTCCTTAATTGCATTTTACGATTACATTTTTAGGAAGTTACGTACATTTGTATTGAAAACATTGGATAAAATAATGGTAAGGACATATTTTTTATTGTTTCGTAGATGATAAAATTCCAATGAAGCTTAGCTGGCGCGGTACTATATTATTCAATAAATTCACAATCGAAATATTTCTTTTTATTAATCACGGTTTTATCAATTAGCACAGTGTTAATTTGTTCGTTGCACAAATAACAGTACACATAAACACCGCAAGATATTTTCATAAATAGTTTAAGTGTATGTTAAAGTGGAAATAGTCTGATAATTTCTTTTTCTATCCAGATGGAAACCACATATAAATCAATACCGGGAATTACTTCTTTGATGTCCTTGAAGCAAGAAACTGATTCCAATCACAACTACAATGAAGCAATTGACTGTTCACCGCGCGCTACGCCTTTGGTATTGGATCTTTCAAGAAAACGTCCAGCATCGCCAGACACACACAATTTCCAGACCATGAAGTATTTTTCCTCAGCAATCGAACCGCCATCGTCATCGATTTGCTCAACAAGTCCAGTTTCCATTAACGGGTCCGAGAGTTCGGAAAATTCATTGCATTCGGATCCGATGATGGATCTTCATGGTTTTCCACTAACACCACGACCAAAAGCCACCAGACCGTTCAAAGCCTATCCAAAAGTGCCTTTGCCTTTACCACTTCGAATCAGTGACACTGAATCCCTTTTGGAAAAAGACTCATCTGAAGCGTATCATGAGTTTCGCGAACGTATGTTATCCAAAGTACCAAATTATAACAACGCAACGAATAAGAATATGAGGAGAAATTCACAATCATCCCAGAATGCCAACAACAATGATCCTGCATACTGGGAGAAAAGACGTAAGAACAATGAAGCTGCAAAAAGATCCCGAGATGCGCGCAGGGCTAAAGAAGATGAGATTGCAATTAGATGTGCATTTCTTGAACAGGAGAATATTCAATTGAAGTTTCGGATTGCAGCATTAGAAAATGAAAGACGAGAGAGATTGCATGGTTTAGTTTTTCGTTAGGAATTTGATAATTATTAAAACTACATACCTTTGTATATGTATGTACTACATACTTATTTTTAGCAATACGGAAAATTGTGAATATTGTGATTTTTTTTTCTTGTCATTGTATATTTTAACTGTATATAAATTTAATTTTGTAAGTTATTGACTGTATATTGCAAATAATTACAAGTTTTTTTAATGAAAGATTGAACTGTAGTCTTAAATGGTACTATTAGATTTATAAAAGAATTTACATATTTGTCTATGATAATTTCATTTTTATTAGAAATATATTTTTCTATAAAATTATGTATGGGTTTTAAATTTCATGTTCAGCCCAAGTGATCCCTTCAAGCAATTACATAAATATAAAAACTGAATTCATTGTGAATATTATGGTATTTGGTACATGAGTGTCTTGGTCTTATAGAGACTATATGACTATATGAGTAATATCAAACTTGTCGCGTAAGAGCAATCTCTTCTTTACAACGTTCGTTTGACCTAAGACTTATCAAAATATGTAAATTGCCAAATCCTTATTGATCTATTGTCATAATCTCATGTAAGTTTCAAAAGCATTAAGTGCTTAAGAAAGAGAGGGGATGGAACGGACCTTTTGAATTTCAAATTTTGTCCTTTCTACATTTTCACTCTCTATAGTGACATCTAGTATCTATCTAATCGACTATTAGGACACACAAACTGAGGTTCACATTCTCCTATATGAAGCTTCTCGTTTGATCTACACTAGATGGTAGCCCCCAGCCTGTTTTAAACTTTATTTGAAATAATTCGTTATAATATTAAACGGTACTAATTAATACATATAGTTATAATCATTTTTATTATATTGATATCTATAAATAGACTGATATAGATATATATGGAGAAGTAATTGTTACGGAATTGCCTACCGCAAAAATTGATTGTTAAGAAATGCGAATTTATTTTTGTTTATTGAATTATGTAGGCGCTTTTAATGGGCATGCAGTTGCAATATTTAGAATTTTAAGAACTTTAAGAAGTATGAAGAAACCTCATTGATTAATTTCTTATACAGAATTCTCAGTAGCACTGAACTAAGCGCACTTTTATTGCAAAACAACTTATTTACTACAAAAAACTGTAGTATATAATGGATTATCATATGAGTAATTTATCATGACATTCTCCGTATAATAAAACATCCTTTTTTAAATTCATTAAAGTAAAATTTCTATATATACTCGAAGTCCAAGGTTTACTATATTTAATTCAATTGAATTTAATTCAATTTATTTTTGTTTTTTAATAACAGAAAATGACTAGTTGAACGCTTTAAATACAACAGATTTACCATTGTGAATCATGAAATTAATATTTATGTCTAATGGTTTTCTTTGCTATTTTAATTGCGACTAAAACATACACATTGTAGAATTTACACACAAAACCTCATATATGTGCGATACTTGTAAACAATTACAAACAGATTCAAAATTCACCTATTGAAAGTTTAGCGTCTTTATATGGTCCTTATTTAATGGATTCGTTTTGTTATTTTTCGTACTTACCTACCTACCTAGGTACATATTAAATACAAAATAAAGTTTATTAAACTATACCTGTTGTTTATTTTTAATGAAAATTAAACAAACTAAACAAACAATTTCCGACAACAGTAAAAGCCGAAGCGAAATCATCAATAAGCAAATTCATAAAACTAAATTGAATTCAATTTAGAAAAAAATTAAAATACTAATTAAAAAAAAGACATTTGAATACATCAAAGTTAGGTTCGTTATTATTTGAATTTAAAAAAACTGTTAGGATTAACCAATTATGGCCCGGCATAGGCATACAGAAATATATATGACACTCATTTACAAAAATGGTCCCCACATGATTTAGATTTAAATCAAGCGATTTTCTCAAGTGGTTATGAATGAAAGCGACTGTTAATAGGCTTCTCATATGGCATATGTTTAGATGTGTGGTAGTTACCAATTCTCACATATACAAACGTTTTAATAATGTGTAGGGGTTCCTTTGAAAATTTCGCTTCCCTCATTAACCTAATGTAGCTTATCACACCCTAAATAATAAACGAACCGAACCAGACTGAAGTAGAACGATATACGGGCTCCACTACCTATAAGTTTAATATAGAGCAATGTGAATGTATAATTGGAAAGCTGATGAGTAATTGGAATTACATTTTAGAAAAGTCCACAGGAAAAGTTTAGTCAAACTCAAGTGGGAGCGTTTTGTAAGCCACACAAGCGACTCTGGGTGCGTGATTCCCACATATTATGCGAGGGGATGACAACGTCTGTGTGTATATGAAAAATCTTGCTAAATTATTTACAATGGCAACACCATGTGGAATTATACGGGTCACGCGCCCAAACAACCCTTAATCATATCAAATGCGGGCTAAATACCGGGCCATAAAATAACGTAAGTGAACCACCCCTCAAGTGAACTCAACCCCAACAATTACTGAATAAACAATATTGGCTGAAGTGTTGTTGCATGGGTAAAGCCATTAATGAGCCATTGAAAAAAACGTTATAGAAATAAATTTCAAATGTGCATAATTGAATTGGAAAAACGTTTTAATATCATATAACATAGTTGAGTAAATAACGGCACTTTTTTATTGTCCAAAATAGGCATGTAGATACACTTTTACTATAATTTTAAGTAGACTCGCACCTACCAAGGCAACAGGTTCCATTTCCTGATTTTCTTTCAAAACTGATGATATAATAATTGTTGATGTCATCATAAAAAGGCAAATGAATCGTTATTCAATTTTCAAATAAAATAAATATTAGATAATTACATAATACTTATACATTTTTCTTTTCAAGAGTAAAATTTCATTGATAAATTTTACAGAGTTAAATAATTGATGAGAATTTAATAACTTATTGCAAAATTATTATACCCGCCGTTTTATTAATAGAGGTCTTTTTATGAGAAATAGGAACGACGTTTACTTATTCTTGGACAAGGTCTGTTCTATAACAAGAAAATCTTTTAATGAAAAATGGAAATTAGAAGCTGGTATTAATTACCCACATATTACTACATATTCATAGAAGCACAAATACTATTGTTTGCTTTAAAAAGGAATATAATAAATTCCAGCAATTTAACAATCATAAGTATGAGTATGTTATGTGTATGATAATGATTTGAATAATAAATTCATCATACGACTAAGTAACAATTGTTTGAAGTATAAAGAAAAATTATTTAAAAACTACATAGGTAGGTACTACAACAACAAACACCAGTGCTGTGTTTCTATGTAATTATTGTGTAAGAGGGATCCTTGAAAAACACCAACATCCACTTTATATGAAAATTATATTGTCAGTATTATAATAGTTTGTGAAATTTGTCGAATTCATTAAGGGGGTCGCGCGTATTTAACTGATCAATAAACATACATTTTAATGTTGTTTTAATACTTTTGCTATACGTATAGTTTGCCTTTTTCTCCAATTAAATGGTTATAAATGTTAATTAGTTACTAAGTTACTCTTTTGAATATTAACTATAGTGCTTAATCTTGCTACGTCTACAAGGAAGAGGAATTGGAAAAAAATGAAAGGTTTTCACATAAAAAACAACATACCGCTCCGAGAAACGAGAAACTCTCAGAAAAATCTAAATAAATAAAATACTCTACCAATCACCGATAGCAAAAAACTGACAGATTTCATGTAAACATAATAAAATGTGTATGCAAATGAGTTTCGAGTTCGTAACCGAAATACAATAAATTGTAAAAATTTTACAGATGTTTTTCTTAAAAAGAACGAAAATGGAATAGTTAATGTTGTAAGTGTGTATAAGACATGTCCAATTTCATAATTCGGAGACATCAATGTGTACGTGAGGTTTGGCTATTATATAATGTCAAGGATGGTAAATGTTAAACGGTTTTGTAAAATTTATCGCGTTAAATTACAAAAACAACAAAAGCCAATACTTTCAATCTTATCTAAATCACTAGAGAATAATAGTTTAATATAAAATTTACATAAAAATTTCCTACGCTCACGCGCTGTTCTTTATTTAGAATGCACATTTCTCCTCAATGGTGAAAGTGATTAAAAAAAGGAAAAAATATAGTGAAAACATAACTATGACCGTGACCTAGTGTATTGTTTGCTGGTATATTATGGATACGGTACCAAAGGAGACCTGTATAGTAGTAGATCTTGTTCTTTGTCAGTCGTCGAAGAGTTACACGCGCCGTTGAGCAGAACTTTTAATTCACGAAGCCGCACCTAAACTGTAAATACTTACAGCGACTTACAGATACTTGCACAAATGTATATATTCCTTAGAATTCTTACTGGCAAATGTCTATCATTATCTGATAATGGCTAATACTAATGGATTATATAGACATAAACCACTTTTAAATAAGTATATCAATTATGCGGTTAATAAATTGCCTATTTTCATTCTAAGAAAATTTTTGTTTTTTAACTCCACATACAAATGATCAATAAAAATCCGCATTATAATCACACTCGAGTACAATTAATTCATATACCTAATGTCTATTTATAGCTGGCAGTGTTTGTATCGGTAATGCAATTAATAGAATAATTGCATTATATTGTTTTTTACAACACCGTTTGCAACGCAACTCTCATTTGAAACGCAAATGAAAACAATTAATCGAGATCGAACAATCGGATGTGGAAAAATGAACAAGAGTGAATTTTATACATATGTATATGTACAAGGAAATTTTAGGAAACCTCTCAGTCTGGCTGCGGTTCTTCCTTCCACAGAATATTAATGTTAAACAGAATAAAACTGTCGAAGAATTTTAATTAGGCTTGTACGATGGAATTTTTTAATCACTCTATAGGGAGCCTAATTATAACAATGATAAATGTCAGTTGTTAGTAAACTAATTGTTTGTATAGACAGCGATTTTTGCAGGAAATATAGAAACGGAAGAGGTTGATACGGTTCTTTACGGCCAGGAAATAAAATTTATCGTAATCAGCACCCTCCCACAATAAATGATTATATTTAACGGCGCATAACAAATTTTTCACTGCAAAGTATTTCTTTAACGCTAAATTATAACAGTGATTAATAGTCATATAAAGAGAGTAGCATCAAGCACCGTTTTCGTCTTCGTTAAAATTCCTCTATGCTTTTATAAAGAAAAATTACATCCAACAGACAATTCTTTAATCAATTTAACATAAACTTTCTAAATTAATTACATATAAAATATTATTATCTATTCGATATTAAATAAAACAAAAGCTTTAGAATTTAAAGAGCGTGAAATTGAAAACAAATTTTACTTTTTATACTTTGTTGCGTTATACACAGGTAATATAAGTTTTAGAATAAAATTTATTTAGAAAAATTGGAGCAATTACATAAATGCAATTCTGTTTATTTGGGTAGATAAACTTACGGTTGGATGAAACTCATAATTTGGGTCTTATTTATGAAAGTTTCATTGCATTTACTCTAAATGGTTTTGAAAATTGCGTTCGCGGAAAGTAGTATGTGTATTTATTTTGAAAAAAATAATACAAGTACTGCAAGATCTGTCATTAAACGTGTATGTACCCATATATTTAAGTCATTGTTGACTAAAGTCATATTCTTTTTTGCTGTTTGTGAATGTATTTCACACACTTGAAATTTAAATAAGTTTCAAGGATTTTCTTTGATGAAATCTTCTATTTATAAGTACATATATAACTTATATAAATATGTAAATATTTAATGCCTCACCAAATACATGTTTTTCTGATAATACATGGTACCAAAGTTTTATCTGACACCGATTAGATAGAAAAAATGGAGAGCAAATAAGCCCTCACAGTCCAACAAAACTAAATTGTGTCTCCTTAAAATTTCGACATAAATGTACTTTAAATTTAACTGGTGTGCACATACAAGCATAGTATACATGCATACGTGTACATAAATTGAAAACGAACAAATCTATGCAGACTTTAAGTTTTAAGTAGTTTTATTTTTTATTTTTGAAGGTAAACGTGTTGGTTCAATATACATATTGTTTTTTTCAATTCCCTTTTTTTGCTCGCTCAAAACAACACACCTTCATACCGGAATTTTGCACACACCAATTCATTCAAATGTAAACAACACTCTGAAGAATGAATTAGGTATGTGCTTGTGACTTTAAAACTCTATTATGTATTATACTGGTGGCTATTTTGCATTTACACAGGGCTCTTGGAAAGTCAGTTCCTCATTGGAATTAAGTTTGTTAAAAACTAAATATATACAAAAGCCCTTATCAATTGGACAATGGCGTTTAATTTAAACGAAATGAAAAAAAAACTGTTTTTATAAAACGAAATCTTATCTCCTGCAACGGGTTCTCAAGAGTATAGATCAGTTAACTTTACAATATGTACTTATTGTCACATACTCGAATCGCATTCATCAACGATAAAAAAATATAAAATTAACACTGTAAGGAAAGGCATGTATTTGTAACTATTATCCATATAGTAGTATAAAATTGAGTCCCATACATGGTTCCACTCTAATGAATTACTGAATTTATTAATTTTAATTAAACACATGTGAGAGTAAGAAAAATTCAATACGTGAGCCAGTTTGTAGTATGTACAATTAATTCTTATCAATGAGATTACATTGTTAAATGAATTAAAGTACGCATATGTGCCTATATTAACATTGATACAATAATTAACATGCGACATTAGTGATTAAAAAAATAATTTACATCAATTATAGATTAGATTGTAACATCAAAATCCACATAATTCAGTTGCAAATTAGAATAGATCTCTTGGCATTTGATTTCGAAATTCATCATCCTTAAAAAGAGACACTCGCCTGATTTTCCGGACGTCAACTTTATTTTTTTCATTATTGAAAAATATCTAAAGACCAAGATGGTCTTAAAACCTGTTCTATTACCCTTACAACAACTTCTCCCAGTGATTATATTATTTTTCTGGTTTATAAAATCGTACCCAGTTTAGCAAGTTTTAAGATTTCTGAAATTTTTTCCACACAGTCTGATATCACAAACGATAAATGTGGTATACATTTAATATATTTAACACCATTTATTGCATTCTTAACAATATATTCTATTACATTGTGCATTTCTCAAAGTTATGTGAAAGTACCAACATATAAATAATTTAAGCCGTTGACAAGAATATTAAATTCAGCTATTCAACTCCATACTGTCCATTACAAACAATGAAAATGTGTACAATACAGGATATGAATCAAATAATCATTTTATATATTGTTTTTATATAATTGCAGGTACAGCTTTGATTATATACTACATACGAATTGAATATGTTTAAACATTAATATGCAGATATTGTGCCTGGTAAAGCATTATTATGCCTGTAAGCAAGCTTTTGCATTGTTAGTCCGAAGCAACTAAAAACCAAACGCGACATACATCTTTAAGTTCTTATAACATAACTAGTTTTCACTTTCAGAAACCGCAGTGGAAATAAAAAAATCTCCACTACCATAACGAATGTTACTCTTTTTTTTAACACATACATTTTTATATATAAAAATTGTTTCTATTTTTATGCAGACGTTATTAACAATAATACATTACATATATATTTCGAGTACGACCATCATCATCATCATCATCACTGATTAGAGAGAATAGCTCTGTACACATAAAAAACGCTGTCACGTAGAGCTTAATGAAGATATAAAAGTTTACTGTTTTTATTGATATACTTTTTACTATTTAATTTAGATCAAATGCATATTAATTGCCCAAATAATGTGGTAACCGCATGTCTGGCTTGGTACTTTAATAAAACTACATATTATAAACGAGTATAGAAGATAGCAGCAACACAGCAAGTTGTCGCCACTAATTTGACTAGATTGAAGTTTAAGTCCAGCTGTTAGCAATTGTTTCATATTGAGGGGTCAAGTTGAATTTATTTTTTTCTTTATTGGTGAATGTACTAGCCTATTATAAGATCATCATAAATTGAAGATCAGGAACACTTGTTATTACTACTTAATAGCTGTATTATATATTTTATATATGCAATTTAAATTCATTTAAATTAATGTCATTTTTTCATTAGAACGTATTAGACAAACCAAGAAAAAAATACATATATGAAAATGGGTTAATTATTAATGAAAGAAATAGAAGAATTACATGATTTTGTATGTGTGCAGAAAATGGGTTCTCTTCCTTAATGAATACAACCCAAATTTCCTATATAAAATGAAATAATACTATCTAATTATGTTATGTTTTAGTAGAGGGACGACACAAGAAAAATTAAGAAACCCAACCGTTACTTGAGAAACAAGTTCAAATTTAACCAGAACTACACTACATTTAAGTATTAAGTAATCGTACTATTGTGAAAAAAGCAAATATTGCATGGCAGTTAGAAAAATTTCCCTAAATTTTGTCTTATTTTTTTTGTCGTGTGATTGCTTATGTTGAAATTTTTTCAAATGCCTTGCAGCAGAAACTTTTTCGCACGTTTTTAAACGAGCGAAGAGAATTAAATAATTAAATGTAATTTCATGAACAAAATTTCATTTTAATCATTATCATTACATATGGTACATCGTTCTGTTGTATGTTTATGGTACCATTAACATTTATATATTGTTAAAAAAATATCTAGTCCACACAACAACAATTGGCCATGGCCGTTTGTTTTGTATGTGAAAGAGACAACGCCCTTTGAAAACAGCTATTTTTGGTTAATGGTATTTTCTCTTATTTTTGAATGATATTTTTAAAAACGAGATGTGTATCTTCTTGCTGCTTATGCATATTTGAAACTTGGCCAGGAATCAATACAAAAGCATGACAAGCACAAACTTATTTTATACCTGTTTCTTCTATGTTTAAAAGAGAACAAATTAATGGTGTAAATGCATTATAAGCTACAAAGTAAATTGTCTAAGTAAATCAATATTGTAGATGTATTTTACTAGATATTGTTGAAATTCGAGATTACATCACGAACTACAAAAAAAATATTTGTAAAGCAAGTGCAATAGAAATATCACTTCTTATTTGAAAAGCGGATATGTGTTCTTTTTTTTTTGTAAGTGTAACTTGTGTAACTCAATAGCTTGGTTTTAATATCGCACACATTGATGGTAAAATGTTAAATGGTATTAAGTTTCATAAAAAGCGATATCAATTCTTAGAAAATAGACTTAACGAAAGTTTTTAAAGATATGTAGATATTATATTTTTATTGCGTTTTCGCGGTCAAAAGTCACACAACTACAAAAAAGGAAATTTAAACGAAATTGTACTCTTGTGAATAAATTATACGATTCCTTTTGCACATTACCGATTTTAAATATATTTTTATGGGTTTCCTTTTAGACAAAATGGTCAAGTACTAGAAAAGTATTGTATTCAAGCGCACTTAAAATGAGTTTATTGTTGAAAAATAATACATTTACTTAAATTTATGGCCTTCTTCAAGCCGAGGGTGCCTCACACTACTATTCGCTGTATTTCCTTTTTTGTGTTAATTTAAGAACTAGAAGAACACTTTATTACGTACAGGATGATGACCTCAGATACTTTTTAAGAGGCTATAACTAGAGGAAATTAAATTACAGATTCAATGATTTTTATTATTCTAGACATTTTATTTCAGTACAAACTAATCTATATTCATAGGTTTCGTGTTTATTCGACATCGAACTCCTCTTTATTTAAAAGACCTCATTTTTAAAAACGGGATTCTATGTTTGTTATGTATTTACCACGTGTTGAAGTAATCTTATATGAAAACACACCTGAACTAACTCAAGGGAAGAATAAGTTTGTGTGTAGACATTTTTTTACCAAGTAGGACCAAAAATTTTAATAAAACCTCCAAGAATATGGTAAAGAGTATAATTTTGAAGAATTCTATGGCAGTTTTAATTACTACCATAATATGGTTAGATCATAAAAGATTTACCTGAACCTGCTTGAATAAAAAAAATATATTACAGTCTGAATTTACGATGTACTCAACCATCTAGTTATATTATTCACAGCGAGAAAATAGACTTTTTGTTTATTAAATCCACTATTAGGGCAAGTGTTAGTACTAGGTAGCGGTATAGCATTAAGTGATTTTTTGTTATACCTAGAGAGTAATTAAGTTTTATTCAACTAATTTGGGTTTTAGTTAAAAAGTTAATAATGCTTAGAGGCGTTGATTTTCTTTTTCAGTTTTCTCCTTCAATTACTTACATATATTTCATTTATAAAGGATTACTTAAAAAGTAAAAGTAAATTTCCATTTTGCTGTTTAGCCATTATATGCTGTATTAAATTCACTTTCATTGTGTTTATTGTTACAGTAGCATGACAACGAAATTGTGAGTAGCACCAATTTTTTCTTTCTTTTTACAGTCTACAATTAGGCAATTGAGTGCAGAGCACAAAGAATATTGACTTCCTCTCTTACAAATAATAAGTATGCTTTAAAGCGACTACACTCTGAAATAATTTCTTAGGTATATTTTTTATTCTGATGGCCAAATAATGTTTTCTCCATTAACTTGCCTCATACTGAATAGGTATATCTAATCAAATCATATCGACAATAGAGTTGTAAACTATTTTTTGAAATGTATCTATATCCAAAGTATGGTGAATACAAAACATAATGGTATATTTGAAAGGGGCTAAATGTTTATAATTTTCGCGTAATTAATTATTAAAAATTAAAATTTCGACATCACTCGAAGCTCGAGCCGATTTGTTCGTGACGTCACGCTCGGTCCTCTTAAAATGAAACAACTCTGTCACTTGTAAACAGTGGATCGCTTTTTTCGTTGGTACCTGAACTTATACTCTACTTGCTCGATTTCAGGTAAAATTATAGTCCGGAGCGGACCAACAAACCACTCTCTCCCCATTGGATGTTTGAACGTGATGTCGACCCCACGTGGTTAAAATCGCGGGTTTCGTTAAAATTTAAACTTTGTTCATTAATAACTAATTAAATATATTCAAATCCGATTAAATTTTAATGACAAGTCATTTCTTTTAATACAATCTATTCGATTAAGTGGTTAAAATTGCGAATTTCCAACTTAGTTTACAACTCTATCGTAAAATCATATTGCATATTATTAAAAATTGTCTTCTAAGCGATGAAAAGAGTGGTGCACACAGTACACACTTTTCCAATGAACTTGTTTAAATATTATTTTTTTTGTTGTAATTATTCATAAATTTTCTCTTAAATTAATTAAAACAATTATACAACAATTTGTGTTAAGGTTGTTGAACTATACATGAAAATAATTTCGTAAAAACAGATGCACCCAATCGAGGTTTTCTCCAATGTGTATACAAACTAGTTTTTTAAGTAATGATTCCACATTATACGATTAATTTAATATGTAATAGAAGTCTTAAGTTTTACTTTATTCTACTGTTTAATGTATAAGTACATAAGATATGAATAGTGCGTTTACATTTAAACTCACATAAATGTCGTAAAATTGGTTCGAATCTGATGTAATTAAATATTCTTACATGGATACATATGTATGTATATGTTGTAGAGTTAAAAGGTACGCACAAAATAATTTCATTGACATTTAATGAATGCTACATGCATATGTATATGGTTGCCTTTACTATTATTAACCTACTATAGGTGGTACATGCATACGTATCGTATACATATACGTATATATTCATTATTTCATAAATATGTAAACGTTTTTACGATAGTTTTAAAACAACTTTGACGCTAAAAAATATTTTGTGTTTTTTTGTAGTTTACACATCAAATGTGAACTCACCTAAAACGGTCACAACTTTTATCTTTTTACGGAATAAGTTATGAGTATTACTAATAATAGGTATGTATATGTAGGTACTGTACAAACGTACTACTTACTACCGTACAGTATTTTACGGTTAACAAATTATCAAACAATTACACACAAAGCTTCTATAAATTATCTTCAAGTCAATTATATAGTACTTACCTTTGAAATATTCCTTTAGTTAATTACCTTTGGAAACAGTAACAATTTCGTTTCATATTTTACAATGAAATCACTTCCTTGATTATAGATCTTCATAAACTTCTAATTGTCTTCATTTAACCCAAAAAAATGTGGCTTGTATAACTATGTGCTTTTAACTCATGATATTCCTTTACGTATTCCTTAAACATATCAATATAAGTGTACGTATATTGCGTAAATCTATTTCATTAAGAATTACATCGCGATTTCCTTCAATTTTAAAAATCGAAAGTAAATGTGTTTGACCGTTACTACTTCGTTCAGTTCGTATTGATGACTTTCTCTTTTATTCTCAAGAGTTTTACAATTCGTAGCATTAAATAAAAAGTGTTTTACTAAAATTTTTAGAAAAAATTTTAATCAGAAAAATCCATTAAATCGATTGTGTTTTATGTTAAGCAGATATATGTATTTTGAAACATCCACTTTATCACCTAAGAACCCCCCTGTTTGTTTATTCTGCGTAAGAAATTAGTTACACACAAAGAAATATTTGTCTTCTTTCCACATCTTTGACCCGATTGAAAAGTTCGTTGATTTTCTGTGACAGCTGTTCAAATTGATATAAAGATTTTTGATAAGAGTTACAGATATATTATTTCTATTTGTATACGTGTATATTGTACTTGCTTTTAGAGCAAGAAGTTTTCGCTAGAAACTTTCCATATCACCATGGATTTATTTATAACTTGAACCGTGAACAATAGATCGCAAATTTACTTAACTAAATATTTACTTCTTTTAAGCCCAATTAACATATTTTTTTGAAAACTGCCTTAACTACAAACATTCAGAGTTCTATTAATAGCTGATACGAATTGAGTTTAACTGATTTGCAAAACTAATTACAAAACAATAACAATCTTTCTCTTTCTAACATTATTAATGACGAGGATATTAAATTTGAAATTAATTAATTGAATCAACTTATAACATAACATAAAACATAAAGTACAATTTATAGATTCTGAGTGCATTTACGTCAGAAATTTGTATTTTATGTTTGTTATTTTGTTAAATGATGAACTTGGACTTTGGAGATTTTTTTTGTAATAATATCTAATCAATCCATTTTGCATTGAAATAATATTTTTCACAACAGTATGTAAATTAAATGTAATATGCGAATTATTTTTTTTTCAATTCGGCCAATTCGGTTTTCCGGTCCAGATAAAAAAGACCCATGAGCCATTTTACTTAATTTTAATTAATTACGAATAAATTGCACGAAGAAAATTGTTAACTATAACTTAAAAACATAACTATGTATATTATGTTTTTAATTCAGTACTTTCACTTTCAAACATTGTTAATTTAACGAAACATGTCCTTCCGTTTCCTGTTAACGCAAATATACATACAGATATCTCTTACGTGTTAAAATATTAAATTTCGAACCAATAATGTGTAATTAATTAATCTAACCTTTGACACCTCTCTAGGAAATTCTTGGTACCTACGTGAGTTATAAACATGACAATTATTTTGCTTTAATAAAATTGCTATATGCACAAAATAATTGGTCGACAAAGTAAATGTATAAACTACTTATCATTGTTTTTCTAAATAGATAACATATGAAAAATGGATATTTACATAAAAACCTCAACAAGCCAAACACTGTATTTGAATCTAAATAACTTGATAGATATTGTGTATGTTGTCTTTTTGATAGTCTTCAGTAACCTCATTGTTGTAAACTGCATCAGAAATTTTACAGAAACTTAATCTTTAAAGCAAACATGGATTTTCTAGTTCCAACGATCCCAATTTTCAATAATTCCAACTTATTACAATTTCCAGCAATTTTAATTAAGTTCGAAGGATGAAACATACATTTCTAATATTGAATTATTAGGTATAGATAAAAAGAGCGAAAAAGGATGAGTATAATCGTCTGCGGCAGTCTGTGTGGCGCCGTTCCAGGGATAGAAAAACGAAATCGTGCTTCTTTTGGAAGGATCAAAAGGGTACATCTACGAAAACTACAAGTTACCACTTTGGAGCAAACACATATGAAAAAAACAAAACAAAGAAAAATGTAGAAGAGGTATAGTTTGGAGACCTTGAAACCACTTTTGAGATTGTTGTTTTTTAAGCCCATCCATACGGATGCATTTTAAAATTCACGGTCAAGTAAAAAGAAAAAAAAACGTTTCACTGTGAATTAATTTCGACAAAATAATTTGTTTACTACAGCCAAAAAATGGCACTAATAAAATTTAAATATTTATTAGTGTCTTAATAATATTGCGTAAGATGATAATAATTAACAGGTTTTGCTGATGAAATAAACTGAAATTTTAGGGTACAGATTAGTTCTTAATAGCTTTATTATTATATAAAAATTATCGTTTTAACTGATAAAATTGTTCATATATGTTAGAGTTCAGTTCAAATTCTATTTTAATTTCATCACGTAGAGTTTGTTGTTAAAGAAAATATAATACACATATAATAGATAGATATTACTTGTATTTTTTAATTAAATTGATGTTTTATACCATTTATTTACCACTTTACTTCCTATATTTTTCAATTTGAAACTTCCTTTTTGATATTACGTAGAATTTGAACTGAACAGGCCACTTCAAAGATAAGTTATTTTTGAACTAAATAATCTCTATGGGGCTTCTAGTTATCTGGAGGGCAAGAAGAGGTTATAAATATATTGATAATAGTACATAATATTATGTATGTCTAGAATGATTAAAAAAATAACATGTATTTATATGTATAGAAGTCTTTATTTGTTTGATTATTATAAATCAGAAAATTAAATGTAATTGATTTTGTTTATAATCAATACCATTAATTATATGTATAGTAGATACTACAAATCTCCAATTTTCGGAAACGATAATTTCCAAATATTTCCAGGTACCTGGAATAATAAAACTTCCAAGTGAATTTGACGTAATAAAATTTACAAATGTTTAATAACTTGATATCCCTATAGTGTTTAAAAGAATAAGTTCAGTTCAACAAACACCTTTCAACACTAAAACCTGTCCTATTTGCAATTTCTGAACGACCCTGACTTGAACGTTCCTAGATCTATACATATATATTTAATCAAAATAAATTTATTACTATCTAACTATATTATATGGAAATTATTTCTTTAAGCATCTCCCTATTACTATACCTAATACATATATCTAATATAAAAAATCAGCAGATATCGGGTTTTTATGAGAAAATTTTGTTAGGTGATAATTTCGTCCAATAATAAATATGATAATTACCTCATAAACAATTTAATTACATTAATTACTCTAATATGCAAATGATGTTTACGATTATCTAATACTGAAGAACTTAAAAGGAGAATATCCGTTTGATATTTGCACTTAGGTACTGTCTTTTTCTACGTTTTAATACGAGCGCAAAACGGTTGTTTACAGAGAAAATCAAATAAATTCCAGGAAAACTACTACAAGTAGATAATTATTTACGGGCTACGTTTATTATCAGCAAAAACGAAACTTATCTACAATCGCCCTCTATCAATCATATTTGTGGAAATTTTTACTACACAATTAGCAAACAATGGAACTACCTATTTATATAGGATCGCTCGATCTAAGATAAAATTCAAAAGGATAAGGAAATTAATTTTTTAAATGTCACCTCCAGGCATTCAAAATATCGTATTGTCTCGACTATTTTTCTTTATTACATTAAAATAAGCGACCCAGTTTCCAAAGAGTCCGTCCTCAAGGTTACCAAGACACCAGGAAATTACTACTACAAAATTACTATAATTAAACTGTACCATTACATAATTTTGCTAAAATGACTAATCGTAAAAAAATGGTAGTAAAAATTTCATGGTAGTGGTATAATATAATAGGGAATTTGCTGTTGTACCTAAGACGATATGGTGATAAACAACACTTTTGTTTGTTCGTAAGAAAGTACGAAACGCTGATTTCATTCATTTTTAATTCACAACTTCACAAGCCATTGTAGCAGAAGCGAAAATAAGGCATTTTTGCATGACCTGACAAACACATAAACAAAAATCAGCAATTTTTAAAACGTTATCAGACACCTTACCTTCATGATAAACAATAACAAAAAAAATAAATAGGAAACCAGAATATTTTGTATATGTATAAGAATCTAACTTGTTTGTATACTTTATACAAGTATATGAGTGTAATATTTCGATATAGACAATTTTTACGTGCTGGTCATGATGGCAAAAGTGAATCTGCTGAGAGGAGGAAATTAATTGCAAAAAGCGAAAAAAAAAACACTAACAACATTTTAAAGGCCAAGGCCAGTTCTGCGCTTTGCTGATGACGTCATGTAGTTTTATTCCAGCAAAAGAACATCCAAACAACATGTGGTTTTCACAAAATACATCCTCTCCTTCTACAACTACATTTAACTGAAAAGATAATTGTCATAATAAATACATATATATGTATATAATATAGTAGTATATAGAGATTGGTTGTTGGAAAAAATCACCTTTCAGACTAGGCTACAAAAAGAGAACTAATGCTCTTTGTTGTTTGTTTCTGTTGTTGTTGCTGTTTAGTTGGAAGCAGGTTGTTAGGTGACCGAGTCAGAAGTTAATCGTAGTAAAGCAAAGCTCAATTGAAAGAGAGGACTGGTTAGTTAGTTACAATTCAACGAGAAATCACTTAATAACGGCATTGCTTATTCAGTTATTATTTTTCAAGGTCAATAAAACAATAAAATACTATAATATTCTATACAGAACACTGAGATTAGAAATGGACACTAAATGGAGTCCTAATTTCAGTACATCCGAAAGTGTAAGTATACCAGATTATAAGATAGTTTTGTAATTTTGCAAATTGCAAAAAAAAAAAACTTACTTTTCCATTGTGATTATGGAACATGAAAAAAAGATGTTAAAACATTGTATATGTTCGCGGTTTGGCGAAAATAATTAATCTTGACCTTCAATGCACAAATATTCACAATGTTAAGATATGTGAAATATAAAAAATATGTACATATCGAGATATTTTTACTTTTCTCGCAAATATTTACAGTAAATTTATGCATACTCTTCGTTTTGTATATGTGCAAATATTCCAAATATATGTGTTTTGAATAATTCTGTTTGGAGTACCTTGAAAATTTTGTCAAGAAAGAACATAAAATACACACACTCACACAAGGAGATAAAATAAATGATGTGAAAACAGAAATTGTTTTAAATACAGTCTTTATTATATTTTTATGAGAAAGAAAGTATAAAGTAAAAGTATAAAATAAACAATGATTTACACATTCAGGATATTTTCTACTGTTTAATGTATACATTTCAAGGGACAATCAAAGCTAATTGAATAGTTACATATTTCCCGAAGAATCAATTGAGATCGCTTTTATAAATAGAATTTTATTGGCAATAATGTGCAATGATTTAAGAATTTAAATGTCGTGCACTACTTGTCAAAAGGCGATACATTATTCTATTACCCGACTATGTTGTACTATTTAATGTAACAACAAGGCTTATAAAAAAAGAGCCCCATTTAACCTTGCCCAAAATCAACATTACAAAGATAAATTGTTAAATTCGTAAAGTAATTTTCACCCACATGAAAGCAGAAGCGCACTGCCTGCCAGATAAAACGAAATCTATCTAGAGCCATTAAGGGAGTTAATTGTTAAAACATGATCCTCTCTATTTGTTGTCGAAATCTATAAATTGTGTAATTAATAAACGAACCCATTCCGCCCACACTTATTTTATAATTAAAGAGTACAGCATTCAACAAGTAAAATTTTCAAAGCAAACAAAACAATTAATTACTAATATGAGTTTTTATTCTTTATGTCACAATATAAAAATTAGTATGAAATGCCAGGTGAAGGTTATTAATGTTCATAAACGCACACATAACGTATAAATGCACAACTAGAGAGGACTAGGACGACAGCATCGAAGCATGACCAACCTCAGTTTTTACATTCAAACCCACATACATATATGTATATAAACCCCAAGTCTCTAAAGTACAGTGTTTATACACATGTAATTGTTCGCATATAAGTACATATTGTTTCGTCATTACTTTACTTGCGACAAAAACCTGTTGCTTTTATGACAAAGACTGTTTGTATGGCTACCGATTTAAGATTAATACAAGAATTTCTTTTGAGATATTTCCAGAATTTGTTATTGCTCTTACGTGCCAATGTAAAACGCATAATAATTTGAATATTGTGTTTAATTATATAGAATTTGAATTAGTAGGTAACAAAAATTTTGTAAGACCTGCATTTAGCACTTTCGGTGAATGGCATCCAGCTGAGTTTGATTAGTAAAAATGAAAAGTTTATAGAAATTACTCGTATATTCGATAATAAGCTGTATGAAATCTTCAATAAATCACTAGGAAAATAGATTTTCTTCATGTTGAAACTGTGTTAATTGATAGTTCGAGTTAAAAGTGTACACTCATCTGGTCATATCAATGCTTTAGATTTGAATATGACAAAAAAATTGACGAAATAACCTTGACTCAAATGTGTTTGTTATTAGGAAATAGCCTGAAGCTGTAGGTAATTACTTATCTTTGCTTTAAGTGTCTTAAAAAATTCGGATATTTCGCTCTTACTGTCGGGTTTATCCTGTACGGTCAAAAAAAATCGCTTTACGTAAATGGTAAATCGGAAACTAAACACACTGCTTTTACGTAATAGAAAATTGTTTTAAATTCAATCTGATTATAAGTTATGCAATCCACGAATTATTATTGAAAATATGGAGCATATATAGGAAAAGTTTTAATTTTAAACTACTCCAATTTTTAGCTGTTTGTTTGAACTGAAGAAAAAGTATTATCGTAAAATAAGGATGGGCCATAGTTTATCGTAAGGTTAATTGATCCTAAATTTAGTGACGTCAGTTTTATCAAAAAAGAAAATTACATCATTAACACACATATTTATTTAATCATACAAACAATATTGTCTTCTATCGAACAAAAATATTAACAGCAGAAAATTTATAGTTGTTATTTTCATGTCAGAGCATCTTATTTTTTGTTGATTAAAATTAATCTCTAGACTCTAGGAAATTATAATAAAAGCTGATCTGTTATTTAGTTCTATATATAAATTGTCCAATTATATAACACTTTAATTTATGTATATAAAAGTAAAAGAATGATGGAAAATACAAACACGTTTGAAGGTATTCTTACCTAACTACATAGTTAAAATTCATTGATTTTTTTTTCAACAACATTCAAAACCATTTCCGATAGATTTTACAATTCAAATGGGTCGCTCGAAAACCATTTCAGAAATTTATGCGTGCAAAAACGGCACCAACATTATTATATGGCCTTTTATTTTGTTAGTGCTTATAAATTTTATAATCTCTCTAAAAAAACATAAAGTCTGATCACATGTTGGACCGAAAACACATTACGTATAAAACCGTAAAGTAATTTATAGAAGAAAATCTGGTGAGTTTAACAAAACGAGACCATTTAAATTTGACCCTAAGGGGCTGAAAGGAACTCTAAAACCACCCTCATAAAAAAGATTTTCTAAAGATAAATTTGCCTCTTGTCAGACCCAAACATTACTCTGCAGCCACAAGTGTGCGAAAAGTAGTATAGAATCATCCAAAAAACTTGATGCATATCGTCATGTACAGTTTCTGGTTATCTTTTAGTCCTGACTCAAAACTGAAACATATCAAAACTACTTTTTACACTAACTAAAGTCTCTACAAGTGTTTATGGTAGACCATTGTATTACTGTATAAAAATGTATTCATTTACAGTGAATGCTTCGTTGACTTGACAAAAACATAAATTGTAGGGTGAAACTTAAAGTTTAAAGACATTCTCACACAGCACCATTTTATCTTAGATGTATTTTTGACTTTTTGCCCAAATCCAACTTGGACAAGGTACAATTATCCTATTAAAAGTTATCTGGTGTCCATTTGGTTGAGTGTTAATTAATTTTGATTTAAAAATTCATTTAGATTTGGATGTTTGTTGATCGATTCATTAAAATCGTATGACTAAGTAGCAAGTAGCTGGTACATAATGTAAACAAATACATTGTAAAGCGGACTTTAAAACGTGAAATGGCAACGTTTATATGTTGATTGAGAATAACTAAGGAGCGGCAACATTGTAGACGGACCACGCATTTTAACGCATTAAAGAAATACAAGGATATAAAGTGAAATCGCACCAAGGAAATAAGACGAGTTGGACAAGGAGGGACATGTACACTTACAATAAAACTTCCATAATACTCGATAATATTAGCTCCTAGAAACGAAAAATTGGTAAAAATTCAATGGTCATTTGATTTCGGTTGCGATTCAACTGTTGGCTAGTAAAATTTATGGAAATTGAGAGGGCATAATAAAAATTGTATTAGCAAAATAAATTGTGTACATAAAGTATAAATAAAAGGCGCCCAAAACCGCAAGCGAAAGCATTAAAGAGAGAGAAAGTCTCGGTTTCGGTTTTATATATGTGTGGATTCGAAACCAAGCGTTGACGACGTTGTCATATTTCAACAACTTAACAAATATTTATCAGTAAATAAAATAATACTAGCATGCAATTCTAGAATCGACAACATTGCGTAAAATGATATTAAGCCGCGCTTCAAAACTTGCTATTATCACGTAGAATAAGTAATGGTTCATTTTAAAATCGCTTCACGTCATTTGGCCAACAAGTGGACATTTTGCAATGGAAAACGCATATGTTCGAGTGAAACTTACAATTGTAATATGGAAATTATATTGCAAACGCAACAATTTATCAATGCATTAATTAAGCGCAAAATGAACTTGCCGAAAAAAAAGTACTCATTTTGCTCAACAGTGTTTGAATTTTCATAATCACGATTTATGTAAAAAAAAATAATGCTTACTAGAATCGGTAAACGGCAAGTAACTTTGATTTTGCAACAAAATGCTAAATAACATTATTATATAGAAAGAAATTCACGTTTTTATCTTTGAGTAAAATGTTTCTTTTTGTTGTTCGCTTCTTTTAGTACATTGGTGCTAATAAATGAAGCGTAGCAATTTGTTTATTTTTTAATTACATTATTTTTACAACATATTTATGAAACTTGTCGTGTTACGTAGGTTACATTCAATAAAGTTTTATGATAGAGTTTCGTACCATTACATAATTGTGTAAGTTTTCTCAATGAAATTATTGTAATTAATAGTTCGTTTATTCAATTTGTCATAATTTTTTTTATATTTGTTTGTTGTAAACAAGCAAAAAGTGCATTTCATTTACATTTTGGTTTTTTTTAACCATGAGTTAGCACTTTTGGAACACGGTTCATTTTTCAACTTTTTGTAATTTATTTCTGGATTTACTTACACAAGTAATTAAATGCAAAGTAATTTGTTTTTTCATTCTAAAAATAAGAACCGGTAATTGAATAATACACAATTTGAAAATGCAATTTAATTCATGACCCAAAAATGTCAGAAAAAATCTTAAGTTTGCTAAACGTTCTAGTGTAAATGCATGCGATTTAATGTAATGAAATATGTTTGAGAAAAGATGAAGGACTGAATTAAAAAGCTGTCGTCAATAATAACGAATTTTTACCTATTGACGGCAAACACACTTTTTTCTTAATTAATCTTCTAGGTGCTACTTTCTTTCACTTCTTGTTACCCTTAAGTATATGTAGTATAAATATGTAATTACAATAACCCATATTATCAGTAATTATCATAAGAGATCCTTTGCTAACCTTCATATTACTTTCATAATTATTAGTTTAATAGTACAAATGAATAAATTCTTACAGTTAGTATAATAAGAAATTAATTATCTACTTTATTCACTATAGTTATGAATACTTGAAACAATTCTTGTTTTTTTTTGAAGAGATTTAGAAAGCCACTATCAAATTGAATTTCTCTTGATTTGTTTCTTAGAATCCTTTTAAGAATATGTTTACAAGAAAGTCATTGAACACCAAAAACTGTGTTTCGTATCAAAACACGGACTAGACACTAGACAGGGACTCTAGGTAAATGCTGGAGTGGTTAACCACCCTTGTGACGGTGTACTTTTATCCTAAATGGATAGTCAACTTTGAACCAATCGGTCGCATTTACAGCTTCATTAAACACACATTATTTATGTGTTAGATATAGGTGTATAATCTGGTTTTTGTTAATTTGTTATTAATAACAAAATAGAATGCCGGATAACTAGTACCCGTATATATTGGTTACATTTTGCAGTTGATTAATATTAAATGTGATAAGTTAATACTGTGGAATATTCCGGCAAGTTATTATATTACATTCGTGTAACGAAACAACACGATATATGTTTATTAACAATATCGCGTTTTCCTTTATATTATTTGAATAAATTATAAAAAAACATTATTTTCCAATATATGTATAAAAGAAATTAAACGAGTCATAGATATGCAAATGAATTGATTAGAATTTCTCAATTTGATTATTCTATGAATGTACTTACTGACTATCTAATTAGTCATATTAATCTCTAATTAATGAGTATGTGTGTCTTATATACAGAATTATGTATTGTGCTTAGTTTAAACTAAATCTTCAGCAAGTATTTGTAAACATGATGATTTATTACAAATTTACGATGCATATTTATTTACCAGAATTTTATTTATTCTTAATACTCAATTTGTTTACATTCAATTGATGTCTAGGTTGTCTTTTAATGTGCATTCATTACATAATAATGCAGCGTCAAATTTATTTTGTGCAAATAGATTCTTCAGGCGCATTTTGATGTTTTTGCAATAAAATAAACATCTTGACATTATCTAGCGAGTTTACTTAGCTTTTACAAGACGAGGTTTTTTATAATTGATATTTGCTCGATCATTTCAAGGAAGTAATTTCTAATTCCTACATCAACAATTACAATCCATTTAGCGGATGTCGTAGAGGACATGCGTGCAAGGCGGGAATTGGCGTCGGGACGTCGAGCGTCATTGGATTGATGCACGTCCAATAAGGAGAGTTTCACCATGGGGCCCATATCGGCCAATGCCCTTTCAATGCGTTAAATTTTTCTTACGGGCTTTAGTTAATGAAATAAGCCTCTCAAGATGTCTGTGAAGGAGCATTGAAGAGAAACAGTTATCTCGCAGTTGTTTATTTAGTGTGTTTAACTTAAAATGTTATTAATTGTTTTATTTGAAAACTGTTTTTTTGTACATTGATAACATGTAATCTTCCGAGATAATGAATATTACTTAATTATAATTTTATAAACTCTCTAGACTAATTTTAGTAACATATTTTATTTGTTTAATCTCTGATAATTTGCTTCTTTGCACAACAACACACGACGTTCAAAGAGTTTATTATTACATTTACATAAAATATTGTTTTATAATTGATAATTTTTTTCGTCTACTTAATATATCCGTAATAGCGAAAATAGTTGAGAGAGTAGTATCTCCTAAGTGAATAGATTTCATTGTCTTTGTTTATTATTATTGTTTGAAATTTGTAATAATTTAGCTAACGATGCCCACATTATAATAGAAACAATTCTAATCAAAGTTAGTTTAGGTTAATAATAAATTCACGACTAAATAATAATAGCTCGTAAAGATTAGTCAAATGTCAATTTAACAACAAATAAGAAACTTCCATAAAGTAATTTCTTTAGAATTTAAATCGTCTTAAAAATGTATGTGTATAATTCAACGAAAAACGCGATAAAGTGTTATTGGTGAACGTGATCACAAACAAGTTTTAATTTACAGACCTATAAAACACAGAAAGTGATAAAAATTGTATCATGTAGGAAATTGTGCTGCATAATACTCGTGGTTAATAATACTTGGCTCTTTGTGATAACCATATCTCAACAGTATTATAATAATATAAATTTGTTTACATCTAAATCATATCTAAGAGTTATATGACATTGTTAATGTTTAACTTAATACTTGGCCTAATTTTTTTGTTCTCTTAATAATCACAAGTAAAAAATTTACTTATCGTTTTGTTTACTACTTGAATTCGCTTTTTTATTAGTTCAATACAGCGATTATAAATCTAGTTGTAACAGTAGGTCTATAGTCTATTTATACGTTACGCTTCAATTTCTCTTAATTTTCAGTAACTAAACGTTGGAAAATTGTTCCTGTTAGACAGCTACTAATTTAAAATCAATATTGATCGGTTCCAAGATAATAACAATCGCTATTATAGTATTCATGATGTAGAGGCACATAGGGCGGAGTTATAATACAGACTTCCGCGAAGTTCAATCCAAGGAGAACCAGCTTTATTTCTTCACTATTTCTCCTCCAGCTAGAAGCTATAAGAAAACCCTACCCTGATTTACCTGTTATTCATAACATGTGAATATATTTTTACTAATAAATGTTGCTCATTAAAATAAGCGAATTAAAACAAACCAAATTGGGAAAATAATACCTATCCATACCTGTCTAGTAACATTTTTCATTATCTCCTATAAAACTTAAATGCTCTAAGTGATAAAAAAAACTAAATCATGTTTAGCGCGCCAGAAACTGATTTTTACACAAACAAGCCATAACAATAAATATTTATTACCTATTTTCATTAGTAATTTTATGAATCATTGGCCAGTTTTGAAAGAAAAATAGTTATTTTTGGAGAACTAGTAGGTATAGGGTATACGTTCTAAGCCATTGTATTCAAATCAAAATCAATGAAAACTTAATTCGCCAACGGTTTAACATAACTTTTAGATTTGTGATAATGGTAAGTCAAATTAAATAGGTTTATTGGTGACTTGTTATTGTTGAAAAATTTTTCAATTATCGTAGGTATACTTAATAGGCTTTTGACGTCACTCTTTCTAGTAAAATTGCGATAATTGCAGATGATATCTGTACGTATAAAAACTCGCTAATCCAAAATGCAAATGAACAAATCCTTTCCATGGTTATTTGTTTCTGTCACATTAATGTGCAAGAATTTATTGATTTTGGCAATAAACTCTTCAATATTTCTAGAAGCCACAATACTCGATATAAGTACAGTAAGAATTGCAGTAATATTGCTGAAACGAGGAAGGTTGTAACATAAAATAAGCTTTCTCCTTCTCAACCCGGCAGTAACTATGGTATAAGGAAGCATATGTATGTGTATCTGTGTAGCATTCACATCTTTGAATTATAATTCATTACTAATGTGACTCTATTCGTTTAAGCCTGTTTCATAACACAATTAGAAACGAATTTACCCTTTTTTGGCAAAATATTGCATTTGAAATATGCGAAATCACTTATTTATTAGTAAATGTATGCTGTGTGCATACAACGTACATATATCACTACTACACTTTGTAACCAACTGTTAAGTAACAAATTGGAAGTATATGTAGGTATGTGTATTAATGAGTAAATGGGTTTTGAATGGTCGTCTATATATTAACTATCCATCTCCAACAATACCAATATGAATACCAATAGTTGAAGTATATATTTTATGACGTAGTTTAATATTGGGTGCAGCTGGTTTTGTGTCTTGTTTATGTGTGGAATTAATTCCTTCTTGAAGAAAGACTTGGCACATAATTTATCAGACATTAAGCCGTCGGTGCATGATTCTCATTTTAATTCGGTAATTAACTAATGCTGCACACACCACAATAATATAGCAATGATATGACCGCAACTATAGGTAGATAACTATAATAATTAATTTTAAATGTACGTAAATACACAGAGGTATATGTGAGCATAAAGTTATAATACTCACTGACCTCCAACATAAAGAAAAACAACTTATAGTCAATAACTTACATTTCTAAAATAATAGTAATAAATATGAGTTAATAAATTCGTACTTTATACCAATCGTAAGTAAAGAAAAAAACAGTTTAATGTCTATTATTGTGAAATGTCTTAATGTATTGTGAATCGTGAAATGTATTTGATGTTTGTTGCAATTAAAACAATTAAAGACCTCACATACATTTAAAAGTGACTTGACTAGTACCAAAGGTGGAGAGTATTTTTGGTTACCGGTGGTTTTTTTGGCTTGTCATAAACATGAACATTAGTTTCAGATTGTATGCAAACCACGTTCTGTCAAAAAAAAGTAGGTATACGAGTAAGTGATTAGGTATACACTGAGATTGTATTAAAATGTGATACTTTATGCATTCACGATTAACTTTTAATTATTTATGATAAATATCGATGACGACAAATCATACGATTTTTATATTAGGTTAAATCATTGTATGTATTTCTCGTCCATAAATTAATCAAATGAAATTTAAAATAAATGCTAAAATAATACAATTTTACTGCCACAGTGTGTGTAATCGAATGAATTGTTTACAATTTCCTTGCATTAAGAAATAGTTCAGCCACTATGTAAAACAGTTTCCTTCGTAAAGGTTACACGATTTTATAAACATTGGGGGAATACATTTGAATCTAATTAACAATAATCACAATAATTATTTTCTACATGACAAAGATGACGACGTTAATTGAACTTGTACGTACGTATTGGAAAATTTTTGTCTATTCACCAAACCAAACGCACTTTAGACCGTATCTTAGTGAATAGGTCCCCAAATAAGGGCACAATAAATTTCTTTCGTTTTAAACATTTTGGAAACGTAGTCTGAACGGAGTCCCAACGTTTCTTTTAGAGATTATCATTTTTAATTTCATAAACGTAAACAAAACTGCATTCACTTTCCCTAATTCAACTTTCTTCTTCGAAAGTGGAACGTTTATTATGTATAAATACCTAAATATACTCGAGAATACTTACATGACTACTTCAGAGTCAGAATTCCCATTTAATTGTATGCTTGTTTGTACACATGTGAATTTGCATGCAGAAATTGTATGTTTCTAAGAAGACCTGCACAGAACAATTAGCAAATATATATAATTATTGTGCACACACCATCGAATGGTTAGTTGTTTTTTGGTAGTTTTCTATTGGGCAATAACTTCCTGCTGCGAATTAGCAACTTTTTGCTTCTTATACAAATTGTTTCGGTCAGATATAAACAAGGTGTGTCCCTTTTAGGGTGTTTTCTAAAGTTTCGTAACAAATGATTATTAACTTTGAAATAAACTGCAAGGTGACAAATATGTTTTAATACACACATTGAGTGAAAAACACTTTCTATATTATGTGCTGATAATTTAAATGAAAAAGAATTCGATAAATATTATTTTTTGTAAATAGTTAACGGCATAAACATGAGTATCTATAAAAATTTATTTTATCACATAATAACCACATAAAAGTATGATTATGCAAACCAATTAAATGCAAATAATAATTCTATGTCTGAAAAAATGCCAAAAGTACATTGACTTCTACTTATCAAAAGTTTATTGTTTTCTTTTTAATATTGTAATACCAATACTGATTAGCAGTAACATAATAATAATCTTTGAAAAAATCTAACAATAGTGGCGTTCAAGTGATTTCCTATTTTGGTTTCCACAGATAAACTGTGTATGTTGACTTAATTTTCTGTTGTTTTTTTCTTTTTTTTTAAGAACAGTTTTGTGAGCACGTCATCCATAAAGTCATATCCTGCAAAGAATGAAACTAATTTTCCAGACTTTTGTTGACTGTATATCAATTTTAAATCTGCATTTATTGTAACATTCCATTATTCGTTTATTATTTGTTTCAATTTGCTTATTAGCAATTCAAAATCCAAGAAAAATGTTTTTAACATTACCTACTGTAATACAGTATGAAGGATTGTAGTAGATAAGCGAGTGTCCCATTTACGTTGAAAAATAGATCAAGTAGATCATTTCCCATATTGCATATCATTGACTGTAATTTCGTACTTACGATATTAATTTGCATTAGTAAACACTCGTTCTTCTGTTTCACATCTAAACACTGCCATTCAGTAATAAAATCTTTCTTCAATCGTTCACCAACTTACATTATCCACATGTGCTTAATTGAACCTGCAACCTGACGTAATGCAATATGCATTCATTTAATTTCAAGTGATCGCAGTGATACAAAAACCGTATCGTTTGCATTATTTGAAAAACTGGTTCATTCTCTCATTGAAATGAAAAAATCTGTCTTGTTCACAATAAATTTTATTTGTTTGGAAAGTGTGTTTAAATTTTAAATGTATTAAGGGCGCCACAATTGATATATTTATGCCTCGGACAGAATTCATTACCTACACCTCTTTTGAAACTATTTGTCAGTGTGTGAGTGTAGTGATTTATTTCCATCTTAAATATTAATTAATTCAACAACATACAATAATGCCGACTGTATTAGAGTAGAGAATCACTTTAAAATATGATTGTGTTATCCTTGCGTTTTATTGACGAAATCTTCCTTGAGGAAATCCATTTACGTATTAAGATTAACTCGAGATGTGAACACACATATAGCCTTTTCGTTGGGAGCCTAGCCGTTGGGAGACATTAGAGAAGTGGACTTGGGCCATTACTGTTTGAAAAACTACACATTTATACTAGAATTACATTAAATCGATTTGATTTTCCTTTAGAATTTTGTATTTGTCTGTGTTAGAATAGCATTGGTGTGGTCGTTGGCCTGTCGTATATCGAGGCCTCCAGCGTAATGAGTATGCAAGACCAAATAAAGGCTTCCACATATTAAAAAATATTCATTTTATCGTACATCAACTTGTACAACTGTCTCCTTGATCATTTAAATGAGCGTTTTATTAATTCCATTCTAAAACACCACATGCTCAACTGCCAGGTGTAAGGACATTTCGCAGTTTATTGTTTACTTCGATGGCTGTTTTCAGCTAGGTGTCGGGGCTGACCTAATTTACGACAAGTGATTCACTAATTTCCTCGACGCACTATTGGTAACCTTAACCCTTTGAGAAGTTGAGTTCAAATCCAGGAATTAACTTTCACTTGGCAGCGAGTTTTTTCCTATACAATTAAGTTTTGTCGTACATGATTGTTGATGTTTGTACTTGTATATTGTACTCGAGTGACAATAAATAAACAAAAAATATGTTTATTATTAAAACTACAGAATTAATTATAATAATTGCTGCTATGGAAGTCAGTAACACGGTTCCGATTTTAGTTAAGTTGTGTAATTTATTTTACATTTTATTGAAATAAAGAGTATTTGGGAAAAACTTTAGAAAGCTTATACAAGAAGCAATAAATTCCAATTCAGTCCGTTTCGATTTTTTATCAAATGTAAATTGTACTTTCTTTTAAATGTTTAAACAAATATCTCAATTAAGGATTTTATTTCATTACAAATTAGACCATTAAGACCGTTATTGATATTTAAAACAAACATTTTACTTTCTATTGATTATTGATTTTTATTGTACTGCAGGAGTTGAGGAATATTTATAATGTAACGTTATAGTGCAATATGTCCCAAGGAATTGCTGTAAAAAAATGTAAGCACAAGTGTCTTCTAGGGTTGCCACCCTCTACACAATTAGAACCTTACGATAAAGCATACACATGGCCAATCTTAAGTCGTGGGAAAACGAACATGTGCATCAGAATGTACCGAAAAATAAATACAGCCATGATGTACACAACACCAGATGTAAACCATACTATTGGTATGCTGTAAACGAATACTGGAATAAATTCACCCCAATTTTAAAACGTTAAGAAAACGATATTTCGTACCATCATTTCGACGCAACAATATGTAGTAAATAAATTCTGACCCCCGTATACATACGATTTGGGGAGTTTTTCTACCAAATACCAAATGGGTGTGTGTTTTTGTATTTCGTCCCTCGCACGTCAACTGGAGATCTTCGTTAGAATTTATATATGTGTTAGTGTTTTGTGCTGAAATTTTAACGTGAATAAAATGCCCGTCCATTGAATAGACACCCTCAAAACACCTGCAAGCACGAAATAAAAGCATACAGAAAGGGTCGTGTAAAGAAAGAGATGATGGGTTTACTTTGGTGTCACGATGATGGAATCTTATTCCTGGTGTGTTTATGTAAGCCCCTCGAAAAGGGGGAGAATTTGCTTCGAGGGGATTTTGTTAGCTAACAGGTGGTTTCTATACCAGTATTAAAAATTGTTCTTGTAATGTATATGTTTACGTAATGATGTAAAAATTAACATTAATCCATTTAGAAGCATAACACATACCAACATAGGTACGAAGTTACTGCAATTGAATTTAATATTTCATTTTTCAATTTGAAATTTTAATGCCTTCTATAAATATCTGAAGTTTTATACTTACATAATAAATGTCTAAATGCATACAGCGTTTTCAAAGTATATTTTTTTTTCGAAAACAATGTTATCTCTTTACGAATAAACAATTTAAGGTGTGATAAGAACTAGTTTTTCAAATTTTTTTAAAGAAATGTGGGAATATATGGCAAGTGTCAATGCTTGATTAAATATTTGGCGCTAAAGCTTTTACTGATAGTGTCTATTTTTTTAACAATTCAGTCCATGCACAGATGATTAAATGCGATATGGGAATACTACTGAGAAGGAAGAACATTAAAATCGTGTTTATTTTTTGTGCTTTAAGGGGTTCGACTGAATGCGTTTAATTATCATTAATATGTGACTTGGTAATGTAATTTCTCTTCTTTAAACTAGAAAAATAAAGAAAATAAAGCACCGAACACACACAAGGGACAAGTCTCCCACTGAGCACAGAGAAAAACTTGAACACAAGTGTCTCATCATATGGCACACACTATAAGTATGTTTTTATTGAGAGAATTATTTTTAAGAAATAAAAAAACGTATATACATAGTTCAATTTTAAATTAGAATCACAACAAATTGTTATAGCTTACCCTTGAAGAATTTCTAATAATGTTATATTAATTAAAAAGTAATTATTTTTCACATAATGTACAAAAACATATAAAAAAACATATACCTACCTACATACATCCATGCAATTAAATGCAAGGTACTGTTTTTTAAATAAACATATTAAATATATAAAATCAATAAATAATAGTATATATCAATTTAAATACTTGACTTTTCCAACAACACTTTGATCGATAGAATCACAGCCCTTAATTATCATATTTGTTAAAAGGCATAAGTAAACATACTTAATACATTGTTACCTACTAATTTCTTGATTTAAAATCTCACCATTTTCATGTTCACATTTTACAATACACAGAAAATAATTCATTTAATGTTTAATAAAAACATATTGTTTGTTTATTACTTTTACATATAAATTGACAACATTTTCTTTCACCACATTCATCAATGTCCCCAACAGCCAAGTTCACTAACCTTCCAATTAGTCACTCACATACGAATAGTTAGTACTTTATTTACGTTATACTTTTGTGCACTAAACACATTTATTGTATTTTAGTGCACGTAACTAAAGATTTACTTTGTTTCAGTTGCACATAATTATAGTTTTGGGGCATCAGATGCCAGCGCAAAATTTTGGCAAGAAATAAGGGGCCACTTATCGCTAAGTGTCTCTCGCCACAGTAAGCAGTTAAAAATCCAGAAAAGTACAAGTTGCAATTTTCTGGAAACATATGTACACATGTACATACATAATAATTACATATTTTCAATAACTTTTCATGATTGCCGTAACACTTGCTGTATAAATAAATGTTTCACCTTGCACAAAATTGTTTGAATTGGAATAGGTTAACAAACTTGAAAAACTTACGCAATAGGTGTAATTGTTAATGATTTTTTTACGTACCTGCCTATTTATATTTAATATTCTATCATAATTAAAGCTAAACTATTAATGTGCTCAATTAATCGCTTTTGGAGTATACGTGGTAAGGCGAATTTATTAGTAAAATAATAACATTCATTTGAAGCAATTATTTATACAGAGTGAAAGTGAAAAAAAATCTATTAGAATAGAGATCCTATTTTATAATGAAAGATAATGTTTATGTTATGGTGTTGTAAACGATTTAATGTGTATCTTCACAATAATGACGTAATTACATGAATAATAATAGAAAAATAGCATGAATAGTAATGAAAAAAATATATTAAATTCACCTAGATTTGTGTGCTCCAGTTGAATTATGCGTGTATACATGTATCTCCATTAATGTATTTAGTGTTACCGTAAATGCTAGATAAAAATTGAATTTTAATATGGGTTCACTGAATTACCCATTCGATTTTGCAACAAAATACGACAACCATTTGAAATAGAAAAAAATCAAATTCAAACCCATTATTCAAATAAAAATAAAAAAATCATTGAAAGTTCTTCAAACTTTTACTTTCACAAAATATTTAATGTACATAAATATTAACGTGTTATGCAAATGCACAATGCTGAAAAAAATATGCCAAAAATCTATTGTTTGGGAACATCTGTATTAAATTCGTGCACACATGTAGGTATACATAAATAAATTCGTTTCTTGGGTATTACCACTTAGTTTCCAATTACTTATTTTAAGCCTTACTTATTTTTGTTAAATTGTTACAATAAAATTCAAAACGTTCCTTTACTGTATCAACAACAATTGTTTATTAAAAACATTTTTTTCACATTTTCCAGGAAAGTCCAGTTAAGCACGCGGTTATCACTTATTATGACACATATTCCAAATAATTGAAAGATAATTAACATATTACTTTACTCCTAATCAAATAGCAAACAAAAAACGACCATAGATAAGTCTTAATTACAATAATTCTTTGCATTAGTCACAAAAACGTTAACGTTCAATTATATTTTTAAACATTAATCATATATTACGGTCACACACAAGTTACAATAAAAAATCAACCTAAATTTAATTTCTTTATTATTTTTTACTGAATGAACTTAATATCCATTAAAAACAATGTATTTGTTTGTTTATATCAAATATAATAACTCAACATGTGTTCCACATGACGTTACAATTTCCATCCAATTGGAGTGTTTTTATGTGCAATGAAAACAAAGAGAAAGAAAAATTTGTTTTAAACTTGCTTATATACAGTTGTAAATGAACAATGTTTACCATGTCTCATATTGTATTGAGACATATGGTTAATGTGTGTTAGTATATGTGTTATATTCGCTGGTTTGTCTCTTTAATTGGACCAGACATTCTCAATTTACACTCCAACAGCATCATCAAAAGTCCCCGGGGACTCACTTATGTCCACATATTTAATATATTCCATACATACATGCATGCATACATCTACCATCAGAACCCAGAACAAACAATAGACATTTTACCAGTTTTTAAATTCAACTCTAAAACCTAATGGAGTTATTAAATATTTACATAATGAATGTACAAATGTACACTTGATGTAATAATGAACAATCAAGTGTTAGGCGCACTTTTTGTAGATTTTTATCATCGGCAAGCAAACATTTAAGGAAACCTCATCGAAATTGTTCAGTAAATTGTACATTACCATGTAGTAAACGATACTAATTACATACACATAAATCAAAAAATTAATCTGCAGGAAGTCGCTTCCATACAGTTGACTAGAAAATGTCATCTTGTAATCACATCAACATTTCCTCGTGCAAAAAAACACACACAAGAGAGAGAAATTGAATGGGACGATCAAGTGACGTAACTGTATAAAAAATCCTCTAGATCGATTGAAAAGTCTGCACAATTTCTTCTATATTAATATGCGTCACTTTTTCGCACTGTAGTAAATAGTAAAATGCTTACGTCATTTGCAATATGTTTAATATATGTTATTATATTGTAGCAAAATATTTATTAACGTAATTTTATAGATTTATTAATGTCTCTCTTTAACCGGAAGAAGTGAATGTCAATTACTTTATTCTGCCTCCTTACAAATGACATGTAAACTTGATCGTTCATCAGCACTTCACTTTTCGCTGTAATGATCATGAAAAAACACCATATTAGTTGAACTGTTGCGCTATACAATAAAAATGAATAACAGAAATAAACGTTTAAATTAACACTAGACTCTTATTTAATATTAAATTAATTATCAATTTCACCTTGAGTTTGTTGAAAAAATTGTACACCTTGGTTTTCCCATTTTTATCATTCCATTTATGCATAATGGACAAGCTTTTAATTTCGTACATTTTAAATAAACAACTAAATTGCTTATGCAAATAGGATTAAAACCAGAGAGTGATTATAGCGCTTAGTAGTGTCAGTATACGATGGAATACCAGCAGGATAAATGTGTAATTAATAATAGTACCTAATGTGATGGTACATACAAGTGTATTACATGTGTGCTTCTCAATTTAATTTCCATGGAAATCGTATAATAGGAATTTTAAGAAAATGTCTCATACTCGATTACCATTCTTGTCCATCCGTTTGGA
This sequence comes from Silvanus unidentatus, assembly GCA_963930825.1. Classification (NCBI taxonomy): domain Eukaryota; kingdom Metazoa; phylum Arthropoda; class Insecta; order Coleoptera; family Silvanidae; genus Silvanus; species Silvanus unidentatus. Next base: position 2,974,273 of record OZ005760.1, read on the forward strand.
CTATAATAATATTGTTTGTAGTTTCAGTATACGCCATTGTGATTATAAACTTGAAATCATATGTACAAAAAAGAAACGATTAAATTTCTCAAACAATGCGTATGAATAATATATTCGAATTTAAATGAATAAATGCCGATTTGCATTTCATTTATTAATTTTTCACTTTTTTTGAATTTGAATAAATTCTAGCCGCGTTATTAACAAGCCTATACACAATTATTAAAACATTTACTTTAATTACACATAATAATATTTTTTTATTTGAAGGACTTCTGAACTATACTCTTGTAGTTTTATCATTAATTTCGCGTTGTATTTACCTAATAACACGATAGAATACATCAGAGTAAACAGGAAATTAATCAGCGAATGTGGAATCTTTCAAAAATGGTTGGAAATTATTTTAATTCCATGTGTAAGGCAATTTTCCAAATTGAGATTAAACACATTGTATGGAGTATTTGCTTTTGATTCGCTTATCAGGTGATAATACCTATTTAGACTTGTTATTTCTCCTAAATCTTGCTAAAAATTCGTTAATGAGACTCTTATATGCGAAAAGTGTGCAGACATTTTTATTGAACCGTCCCATAAATTAAAGTTGCTAGAACGTTAAGCAGCTTTGAAATTTTTGGGAAAGAAAATTTATGGGCCATCAATTTGTCCAATATATTCAGTGTGTTTTCCGTGCTATCTTCTGTTCCGGGTCCACTGATAGCAACCTTCAAACTTAAAATAACTAATCACTTCCTATAATCACGTTGTACGGCGTTATGTTCAGGTTAGCCTTGGAAACTAACCATATAACTATCGCAGTATGCCGTGGTACTACTACCTGTAACTCGGATCACCACGTGAAATGAATTTTTTCATTCTTCTTGTATGTTAGTAAAATATAAATTTTGGTCATTACAAGAATACAAAAGGAACGGAATATATTCACTGTGGCCACATATAATCCACCTTCTTATGTAAATATGGATAAAATTGCGTTTTATTTTGGATGTTTTTTTATTGTGGTACTTTGCGGAGTTCATTTCGAGTATTTACGATTAAGATATCGGAAACGAAACGATATACTATTGAAAATCGCATAAAAATGTGTGTACGTGCGGTTTCATTGGAAAATGTCAAGTTGTTTTGGTTCAAACTTTTATTATGGAAGTTTTAGCGCGTTTTTATAGATTCGATTTTTGCACTTTAAAATGTTACAGTAAACAAATTACTTTTTTTCTACCAAAAACAAAATAAAATAATCTGAAAATTAATTCTTGTCTAATTTCTAAAATTATACAAGTTCACCATTTTTTTTCTAAACTCGTGATGTTTTTTTGCAGCTTATCTTTATATTATTTATTGTGATTTTGATGTATTTACCATGCGTGGAGGGACTTGAAAGACGGATTCTAATTTACATATGAATATTTTCCAGAAAATTAAATAACACTACTTCCTTTATTATAATTTGACCTTTAGACGATTTCCTTGATAATTTCAACAAATTCAAATTTAATAAAATTTAAATACCGTTCAAATCTACAAACTTGCATACAATTGAAGGCACATGTTTATTTGTTGTATCATATTTACACCAGAATTGTGTACATAGACCGATAACTTCCTCAACAAATAGCATTTTTTCCTTTTATTTACTTAAAGAAAAGAGCGCACAGTTAGTGCGTATTTTACTTTAATAAACATTTTCATGGTAACAAATTCGAAAGAAATTGAATTTCTTGTAAACCTGAAATGGCGTTTCTCTTCATGTCATTTAAAAAATAAAAATTACATCAATTTCACACTGTATTTAACTGCTCTTGAAAAGGTAAAAGAATTAAAAAGCAAAAGCAAAAAGCATTCCGTTTAATTACTCGAAGAAATGAAGATTCACTTTCATTGACGCAAAATTGCATCTGTGTATACATACACAAATTTAATATGTAAAAGCCAAAAAATACTCAAACACAACACACAGCAAAACATTGTCCAAAAGACAGCGTAAACAAAAAACGCTATAAGGCCCAAAATCAGCTAAAATGCTAATCGAAACCGAAATGTGAATCAAACGTGTTACAACTTTTCCATGAGAAACAAGTTTCAACTTTACATCATGTGCGTCAAAGCTCGCACTACCATTGGCTTCTGCCGTTCCCCACATGGAAAAAGAGTGGGGACTCATAGTAATCTTACTGCGACTGTACAACATTACTTAAAAACGACTGTCAGTCCAATAATAGTTTGTAGAAGAGTGTAACGCGATAAACTGCATCGTGGAAAAGCGCGACTCCCATTTCTCACGTAAAGTTTCCCAAAAATCAGTTTGTTATTGAATTTGTCCAAAATTAAGTCTGAGTATAGCGAGTCTTCCAACAAAGCAGTCTTATCGCCCGCCCACAGTGATTTGTGTATATTGTTCTCCGATTGATAACAAAAAAGTGTACTAAAACTGTGCTTATTGGAATACCAATTCGGAAATATGTCTACAATGCTAATGTCGCAAAATGCCATGTATGAATTTGGAGATAATTTAATAAAGGTAAATAAAATATTCTACAATTTGTTGTTGAGTGTGTTTGTTATGTGTGAGCGATTTTTTTTCAAACATTATTCATCTTTTCCACATTGAATATGACGATTGTCTGCCTGTTTGCGTTTTATTTGTCCGTGTTTCAACCTACACACACATAAAATGCGTGTATGTGCGAGAAGAAGGCAACAAGTGGTGCACTTTTCTCGTTTGACGAGATCGTCTGCTCGGTGCTGGTCTCTCAGGTCAGTTTCAAAACACCATCATCCTCTCTACCTGCATGCTATAGTCCTTCTGGCAAGACGATCAGGTAGTTAACGTCTATTTAGTTAGTATTCAAGGACTCAACTGGCTACAAAACCGGCTACACAATTTCAAACCCAAAGTGGTCGGCTATTATCACATTTTATAATATCATGCCAATATCGCATTTCGGCTTTTTGTTTTCACCAAATTTCTTAATGAAGGTCGAATAGTGTTTCCCACAAATTCAATCTACTCGTTTATCGCTTCTCTTATCAATTTTACTCGGTGTATGCCCTCGAAATGCATTGCTGTTACTATATAGACATTTTGATAAATTTCACAATAAGTCAAACTGAAAGTTGTTGGAAATGGGATTCTTTAATTCTATGAATCGCAGCACATTTATATAACAATCCTTGAGAAATGAGGAACTTATCAACGTTTAATGTAAGTCGTTTTCGAGAAACTACTTGTTCGAAAATGTGCGTTTCTAGACGAACGGAAATGATGGCAACAAGTGCGGACAATGGAACCGCAATGAATGTATGTTTTTATTTTTCGAAAAATTGTAGCGTCATTAAAAAGCGCGCGATTATATTTTACTACTCTTTAAAGTGATAAGAGATAATTTATATTGCCTACTAAACGCTTTATTAATTTGTTTACTTGAAAAGTCAAGCTGGTTTCTTTGAAATGGTGAAAAATCGCTTGTCAAATATGCACGAATAACTGCGGAGAATTTTTCCCTCTCTTAATAAATGGAAAAATACTCCACATATCTCTAGTTTAGGTATTTTTGCGTTGTATATTTTTTAACAAAAGCCAATACTGATAAAAAGTTGTTTGGTTTCCTACATAAAATTTCAAATCTAAATGGAATTACATACAAATGAGAATTAAATGAATGTGACAAGAGAGTAATGTCATTACATGGATCAGTGTGTGGTTGTGTTTGTGTGTTTGTAACGTAAAACGTGTATTATGGTGTTGGTGTTTTTCAGTTAAGAACAATTCTCTCCACATCCACATACACATGTGTAAAAATCGAATGTTGTAAATATTGTTTTCCGTTGATGGTGAAAAGAGAAATGTCGGGACTCCCACTAGTTTAGCTTTCACATAAAACAACCTAGCGTTTGTCACTGCGAGAAAGTAGGCTTGTAGAACGAACTTTTACCAATTGTATATGATATTTTGATTTAAAGAGATGAAAGTGTTGTTATTGGATGCTGTTGTTAATGTATGAAATTGACGGAAAAAACGAAACCATTTTTTCCAGACGGACTGTTACAATTAATTTATCTCTATTGTTTTTACAGAATGGCGTTACAAGCCCCGATGCGGCCCAAAACGCTCATCTGGCCGTTGGGTCGACAATGCGACTCACGTTGTCCAGGATGGCGTCCACTCCTGCGACAACTGGCTCCAATTTGGCCACCTCCAATTTGGCCATGCTAATTGGCAATCTGACGCAGCAACATCGCCGTTTAGAGCGAACACAATCAGCGCCAGCGCCCTCTGTAAGTGCGCCCCAAGCCGCCGTCTCCGCCACCACAGTGAACACGTCCCGTTACAAAACGGAACTGTGTCGACCCTTCGATGAGCACGGCGTCTGCAAATATGGGGACAAGTGCCAGTTTGCCCATGGGATCAATGAGTTGAGAAGTTTGGCCAGACATCCAAAATACAAGACAGAATTGTGCCGTACATACCACACGGTCGGCTTCTGTCCATATGGACCGCGTTGTCACTTTGTGCACAATCAGGACGAGGTGGTGCTGCAGAAGGGACCTGGCATGCCGGCCGCCCTTTTGGCCCGTTCAGCGTCCACTACACGGTCCAGACCAGCTGCTCTTAGTCCCTCATTGTCGTTGGAAAGTCCGAGTTCACCATGCAGCTTGAGTTCGAGCTTAAGTCAAAGTCCAACTGGATCGATGAAATTTTTTGGCAGCGAGTCAGAATTACATTCGCCAGTGGTTGATGATCAACGTTTGCCAGTTTTCAATCGGATTTCAACACAGCAAATGCTCACATTCAACACCGACCTCATGATTTAAGAATTGTGCTCAATGTGAAGAAGAGAGAAGAGAGAACATATTATGAAGAGAAAATATGCAAAAATTTAATACCATCATCCCCATATAAACACAGTCACAGCAGTTTTTATAAGAATTTTTTTCCTTTTTAAACAAAACAAATTATTCATGCAAGTTCTTTACTCAAGACAATTTATTTAATTAAACAGTGGTTCTTATTTATATTTACAATTTTCGCCTGTACATAAATGGGCGGAGTGATTTTGATATTTTGTGATTTTTTTTTAATATATTAAATTTATTATTATTATTAAGAGCGTGTTTTATACGAATGTTAATTCTATTTTTGTGAATGTGCAAGTTTAGGTTTAAGTTTTTTTTCTCCACACAAAGTCATCGGTCTCGATTTTTTCTTAAACATTCCGTGATCGAAGTTTATTTATTATTATTATTATTAATTTTATATTATATACTTGCTTTCTCATTTTGTTTTTTCCTTATTATATTTTTTTTGTGTGCCTTTGTGACCGATGAGAGAATAAAGATTTTTTTTTGTTATTTAAATCATTTATTTAATTTTGTGTTTCTCATTCTACGTTTATTTTTATTATTATAATTTATATGTAACTTATTATTTATAATATATCGAAACATGTGTATAATAGACGATTGTGCTCACCAGTTTGACACAAGCAGAAAATTGGCAACCCGAAAAAGGGTGCGCAATATTTGTATATTATTTATATTATTTAGCTAATGTATCTCTGTATTAATAAATTATATTTTGTTCTGTAGTTCTCGTGTTTTGTTCCATTTCACTGATTAGACCTCGGCATAGTACTGGACGCACCTATTATAAAAAAACTGTGATTCATATGCAGTTAATTGTATATTTTTTTTGTTTATATACAATTCTTGTTATTTTTAGTCAACACTGCAAAGTCATATTCGGAGAGACGAGGAATGTAGGAGATTTTTTTACTGATATTGCCGCCACTTGTTGATTAAAATTTCGAATTTTTGAAATTATTTCCTTACTGCTGCCATCTACACGACAACATTATCAATAAAGAAGTAATGTCTAGATTTCTATACCTTCTGTTGGCAAACATGATTGTCATTCATTTTGCTGTTCTCTGTCAAATTTTCTTGTCATTGTCATTCTCGGCAAAACAAATTTACAAGTCATCTAACAATGGAAGCTATGGAAGTAACCGTTCCTGAAAAGGTTTGTAAAATTATTGTTAAACTTAAATTTGACACATTTGTCATTGTCAAGAATTTCTTTTAATATGGTGAAACATTTTCAGGATGAGGGCAGTCCCTCCGAAGCAAAACAAACTTTACAAGATTTGGATGTAGAAGATCTGTACACGAAATACAAGAAACTGCAGCAAATGCTCGAATTTCTCGAAGTACAGGAAGAGTATATTAAAGATGAACAGCGCAATTTAAAGAAAGAATATTTGCACGCCCAAGAAGAGGTTAAGAGAATCCAGTCGGTACCTCTAGTAATTGGTCAATTTTTGGAAGCCGTAGATCAAAATACTGGAATCGTAGGCTCCACAACTGGTTCTAACTACTACGTTAGGATCCTATCGACAATCGATCGTGAATTGCTGAAACCCAGTGCTAGCGTTGCACTTCATAAACACAGTAATGCATTAGTGGACGTTCTTCCACCAGAAGCGGATTCTTCCATCAGTATGTTACAAGCTGACGAAAAGCCCGATGTTCAGTACAGCGATATTGGTGGCATGGACATGCAGAAGCAGGAAATTCGAGAAGCTGTCGAACTGCCTTTGACCCACTTCGAATTATATAAACAAATTGGTATCGACCCACCCCGGGGTGTTCTTATGTACGGACCTCCGGGATGCGGGAAAACAATGTTAGCCAAAGCTGTGGCCCATCATACTACAGCTGCTTTCATTCGAGTTGTGGGTTCTGAATTCGTGCAAAAGTATTTGGGCGAAGGGCCGCGTATGGTACGAGACGTGTTCCGTTTAGCTAAAGAAAATTCACCCGCTATCATATTTATTGATGAAATTGATGCTATTGCAACGAAACGTTTTGATGCACAAACTGGAGCTGATCGAGAAGTGCAGAGAATCCTATTGGAATTGCTGAATCAAATGGACGGTTTCGATCAAACTACCAATGTTAAGGTAAACATCAAATGATATTTGGTTTTTTTTTTCTAATAATAAAAATTGACTTGTAGGTTATAATGGCGACAAATCGTGCAGACACCCTTGATCCAGCTTTATTACGTCCAGGCCGTTTGGACAGAAAGATCGAGTTCCCATTGCCGGATCGTCGTCAAAAGCGTCTGATTTTCAGCACAATCACATCGAAAATGAACTTGTCGGAAGAAGTATGTTGTTGTAAATAATTTTTGTTGAAATGCATTTTTAATTACCATTTTCTGACAGGTTGATTTGGAAGATTACGTTGCCAGACCAGACAGAATTTCCGGTGCTGATATAAATGCAATTTGCCAAGAAGCCGGAATGCATGCAGTACGTGAAAATCGCTACATTGTTTTACCGAAAGATTTCGAGAAGGGTTACAAGAACAACATTAAGAAGGATGAAAGTGAACATGAATTTTATAAATAGATTTGTAGGTGCTTTGTGTGAATTGATCCTGTATAATTTAAATAAACAAATAAAAAATTATTCTGTTTTTAAATATATATATATATATATCTTTATTAAAACTGATACATAATTTGAAATACCTCACCAAAGGCATATAAATTTAAAAGTATACAATAAAAATAAATAAAAAGGCACAATCTATGCAAACTTTATAAATAAATTCACATTCTTGATATTCAAATAGACTTCTCTTACAATACAAAAATAAAGTATCACAATCCATGCATCACTTCTAAATTCCGACTTACTTGAATACCATTTTTAGAGATATACAAACATTTTCAACATTTATATACTAAATTTTTGTTTGGTCAATCATTCATACAAAAATTATTCAATAGTACTTGTTTTTTTTCTTTAAATATAAAATATTTTATAAAATTTTAAGACAAACTTAAATATATTTAACATTGAATATATTTTCTCATAATATATATATGTAATATGTATAATATAATAATGGCTACATCTATAAGGCGAAGTTCTCTTATAAAATATTTTGGTCATTTTTTTTCAAGGAAATTTTTTCATAACTGCAGTTATTAAAATACTATTCTGCTGTACAAAATCAAGATATGAATCTTATACCATGTGTTATAAAAAAATCACCTTTCAAGCTAATATATTAATGAAAATGTGAGAAAGTGTCATTAGATGACTAAAAATTAACAAATGATAAAATACCAAATCGCCTTTTTTTTAATTGACAAAAGGAAGTACATATCAATTTATATTGAGAGACATATAAAAACAGATCCAAAATAAAAATCTCAATGACGAAATATTCCGTATGCTTCTGACTAATTCATAAGATATATAAAAATAATATGTTTTTGTATGTAATAACTTATGGATAATATATAACAATGAATAATAATTATTATAATAAATATAAACATTTTGGCTGAATAATGATTAGAAATTGTTAAATAAAAAAAAACACAAACAAAAAATAACACTGTACAGAATATATAACTTTATCATTATGTTTATAACAAAAGCGATTTATAATCATAAGGATTTCTATTAATTTTTAATTGATATCAAACTTTTTCTAATTTCGCTATATGTTGAATAAGAAAATTTGGTGGACAGTTATTGTAAAACCTCATCAATCGTTAAGTACTATTTAAATATGTATATATTGCTTATTTCTCTTTTGTTTAAACAAGAAATCTCTTATGGAATTGGACTTTGCTTTTGTTAATTTAGTAACCATTCATTTTGTAATTCATATGTTTCATTTTAGGCACAGCATTGATAATTCACAATCTTTTTAAGATTCCTCTCAAGTCATTATCATAATATGGTAACAAAATTATATCCGTAGCAATAAAAAGTAACAACAACAAAATAAAAAAAGTGTATCGATTGTACACCCAAATAATAGAAATATATAATACTATTATATTGAGAATTTTTCGTTAATCTTTTCGGTATTAGCAGCAATTTCAGCTAAAGTAGCTAAGCCCAACAAATCATCCCCAATTTGACTATTTGCTTCATAGTTTTTACCTATGTGAGTAATATTATGTTTATTTTTTCTTTTCTTGGACCCAACAAGTTGCCTTTCATTATTCTCAACTTTCTGTATTTTACATTTTGATTCGCATTCAGTCTTGGCACGTATCTTACGTTTCTTACTCTCTTTTTTGCGCTGCGTAAATGTATCATAACTTAAATTCGGAAGATTAGAAATCCTTAAATCTAAGTTAAAACTAGTTGACAAAGAAGTTGATGATTTCATTGGACCACTGTCCGAATTCTCCGACATTGTACGATTACGTTGCAATTCCTCTTTTACTTGAATATCTTCCTCATCAACACGATTCGTTTGCTCATCAAAATCAATCTTCACATTTGTACGTTCTGCTAAACGTTTAATCGTATTACTTAAATCTAACGTTTGTGGCAATTGATTATCCAATTTACTGTTTAAATCAATTTCCAATTTACCAAATTTCGGAACTTGTTGTTGCTGTTTGGTGTCACGTTTATTGCCAAGCATCTTATGTTCATACATAAACTCTTTGTACCTTTTCCCTTTACACAAACGGCTCGATTTTCGTCCTTTATGATCCAAAATACCATTCGTCTCATCAAACGATTCAATCTCTTGTTTAGCAAAAATATCTTCCACAACTTTGTCCATCAATTCCTGTTTAGTCATATTATTTTCGTTTGTTATTGGTGTCACTTGCATATTATCAGTATCATTCTTATTGTCTTCATCGTACTGTTCAAAGATTCTCTTTTTCGGAGGTAGCAATGTTGTTTTTGTTTTCATTATTGGATTCTCTTCGAAACTGTTACCAAGCACTTCCGTCTCTTCACCATCATTATTATTATTGTTTTCCAACTGTTGCGGTGCACAGCAAGCTGAGCTCTTTGGTTTTGCGGTGAAATTATTGTTCATTAACGATGTCAAACCGCCTAATTGCGACTCATCAGCCAATTTACCAGGAGTAAATTCAGGTATCATGAAGTTATTATTGGAAGGACTAGACAATGGAACCGCCACTTTTTGGATTGTCGGCGTTGGTCGTGCAGTGACCGTACGTAGTGGTGGTGCGGGCAATTTGTACCATTTAAAATCGGGATTAGCAGACAGGAAAGCATCTTTATACTAGAAAAAAGACGATAATTAATAAAAACTCATTATGTCTCATGTAAAACTAACCTCTTTTGCCAGATCAGTGAACGGTTGCCTGTCTTTAATGTCCAACAAGGCCCACCATTCGCCTAAAATCCTTGTCACTGCCCGATTCTCCAAATTTGGAAACTTGTTCCTCACAATCGGTCTGTGCTTCTTGCAGAAAATTAAAAATGCATTCATTGGCCGACGTGCATGATGAGATGGCGATGTGTTACTATTATCCATTTTTGTCTCACTGATTGTGGACGTGGTTTCCGTTTCCACTTTAACGTCCTCCATTTCCGATTCCAATTCCTTTTCCTTCACCTCCGCTGTCTCCTCAATTGGTGGTTTTACATCATCTTTCAACTTTTCATCGTTCGCCCAACTGCTCATCACATAATCGTTCGGTTCCACTTTGATTTTGTTGGTTTGGAAATTTTGTAACGACCACACTTCTTGTATTGTTTTATCGTTCCCATTAGCGTTAATCTTGTTGTTTTCTTGTTTGATTTGTTTAGGTGTTGTTGTTAATTTGTTACTATCATTTACAAGCGTGTTTCTGGTGAGTGATTCTGTTAAATATAAAGATGTACTTTGGGGTTTCAAGTAATTGTTGTTGACTATAAAATTCATTTTTCTTTTCTTATTTTTTTTTTTGTTTATATTTCCGTAACTATTTTATTCACATTTTCTTTGGTGAGTGAATCGATGACGTTTTTATCAACCTATATGAGTCCCAACATAGAACAAAAGGATTGAAATGTTATTAGAAAATTGATTTCAGTGTTTATTATTAGAAATTCTTAGCATTACATGCGATTGCAACTTGTTTCGTATACACAAGTCAATAACAATAATTTTTTTAATACCTCCAAGTGATAAGAAACACAATGAGAAAATCCTAATAAATATTAAAAGTGTTGACGCGTTCGTTCATGTCTGAATAATGCTAATTGAATTTTGTAACTCATTTAAAATTTAACAAATCTTACTTCCTTATTTGCAAACAGACAATTTTAAGTAATTGCGTAATAGAAGGCAACATTGAACCAACACCCATTTATTAGTAAATAAACAATTGTTTAAATCTGTTTGCACTTATTCGCTTTATTGAATTCATCATGAAGAAATTTAGGAACTTTACAAAAATGTTCCATTAAACTTTTTCGATAGTCATAAACTACACTTTTATTTGCAAATAGATGACATAATAGCATAGAACATATTCAAGGACAAAAACTTGTAAAAAAACTGGATAGTTCTTTTGCTAGATTGCAAACTTATCATAATTACAATAATACATAACGTCCCATTTTTATAAATATTAATAGAACGAGAAATTGTTTATGAAATATGAATGTGACTCATCCTAGAATTTATATCAAAGTTAATACATTTCTTTATTTCAGTGTTTATTTAAACTTATCGCAAAGAATTTTAATTACTTTGATTTCTTTAAGGTGTACAATACACATTTTTATTATGCGCAAAAACAGCCATTATATCAAATGTATTAAAGTGAAGAATAATAACTAAATAATATCTAAAAATAAACCTAAATCGAACATTAGCTTGAATTTTATAAGCATCATTTATATTATTAAACATTTACGAAATTCTCTCTGTGGCAAATACGCGAATAAACAAAAATTGCAGACCTGCACAACAAAACTTTAATGGCGGCGATATTATTTAATAGTTTAAATAATTGATCACTTTCAATGTCACATAAACAAGAAAATCATACACACAAATATTTTTTGAACAATGATTGGGAAACACGAAACTCTTGTCCTACTTGTATACTTTCTCATGAAAATTGTAAACAGATGTTAAATCAATGCTAAATTAGACAAAATTCGATAAAATTTGGATAAGGATTGCAATATAATGCTAGATTATAGTTGAAGTAAGCATATAGTAACGAAATATATTATTCGTATAGGTATATATTAGTAGTACATTTTTTTTCAAGACAAAATTCTGTTCAAGGACGAACAAGTAATAAAGTGTATTACGATGAAATTTTTGCGATTTTTCAATAAAACTTTATTGTTTTTCTTATCATAACACTAACAATGTACACCAATGGTGTTTAATTAAAGATTTTCTTAGTGTGATTGTAAAATAAGACCATTTAAATAGTAGAAAATATTCAATATTTACCTTTAAAATGTTGCTGCTGTACACCATGAAAACGCAATCACATGACGTCACACTTGGTTAAAATTACAATTAACTTGTCATTGTTTCATTGAATCAAAATGAAATTGTTAACCCTTGATTAAATTAGGTTGCATAGAAACCACCCACAAATTATGTTTCAGTCAGTGAAAAATAACCGAACATTTATCAGAAACCGCTTGAAAATGCATCCAAAATGTCTGTAATGTTTAGATTGTCAGCTGTTCCCCACTTCAATGTTACCCCCACCATTGCTATTAGGCATGTCAGTCTATTGTTGCTGTTTTTTTTGTTATTGTTTTACTGCCCTTGTGACACAATTTTTTTTTAATGTTCTTCTTTGGAAGTCTTCATTATTCAATAAGTGATCAAACACGAATTTTCGCTTTTTCTCTCATATCTTTGACTTGCCTCCATCAATTAGATGTTACATATTTTCACAAATTACAGTGGGCGTGTATTCTTTCAAATATTAAACAGTCATTTGTTTAGTCTACAAAAAACAAAACCTACCTGGATATTAGGAAAAAAAGAAAGGTCATCTACAATTAAAATGTCAAACTGAAAACAGGTGACTCGATATGCACAGAACAACCAAAAACACCAATTTACATAAAAAGAATATTTATTTAGAGGATGTAGTTAGATAGTTGAAGATATCTCTTTTGCATGGATACGTAAAACAGCCGGAACACTTGTACAAGGCAAAATAGCTAATTCCGTTACAACTGCTGACACTAAATCCGGAGGTGTTACATCATATAGCAAATTCAATGGTGTTAGTTTGTTATTGTTCTTCCATTTGTCGAGCGGACTATTGCCTTTAAGCGTATCTATCATTGTTAACTTCTCTTCGTCACCTACAAAAAACAATTACAAATATTTTTTATTTCATTTCCCAAAAAAATCATTACCAATTTCATTGTACACAAACGAATCGGTTTGCACTCTTTCGCTAAACTTGTATTTCTCGCAACAAACTAAAACAGGCTTATTGAACCATTGTGCAACAAGGGCCACTTGTGCGGTTCCAATGCGCGACATAACATAACCATTGGTTAACAGGGCATGTGCCCCCAAAAGCACCTTTGACACAGATCCCATTACATAACTAATAGCATTAATTAAAACGTATTTACAGGGAATTTCAGCCTCAACAAGACGTCGTACAGTTTCACGTCCTTCCAAATGTGGCCTTCCATCTACCACAATCACCTTAAATCTCTTTCCGTCCTTGTGCGCTTCAATTAAAATCGAATTAATCAACGACGAACTGAAACAAAGCTCTTTATTCCCACAATTTTTTTCCTAATCATTATACTTACCATCCATATGTTAAAATAATATCATCATTACTAATTTTTTCGTTAACGGTATTCTTTATCGCTTCTCCTGCAGTCACAATATCGTCCTTAATGTATCCCTCAATATATTTTATCAGGTCAACTCGTTTCTCATTGTCTGATAAATTGGTGTCTTGTTTTGTTAGTTCCAAATTGAATTGCCTAAGTGCGTTAGTCATCGAAACGGCCATCGGTCTACAACGTTGCAAATAATTAGTACATTCTTGTAGAACGGATTCCAAGTATCGACAGAATTCTTGTTTCTGTGGTGGTTGAACATCCTTTACTAACTGTTTAAGAGCAGTGAGTAAAGCTAAACAACGTGCATTTGAGCCTAAAATTGTTTTTGACGAATACTGTACTCCTAATCGAATAAAGGCTGGATGAACATTCTTAAAATTGACTAGCTGGTCATCGGACTGTGACTTATTACAAGGTTCATTGTACAAATGTTGAACCAATTCCACTCTATTTATATTTAGTTTCGATTTGGACGGTTTTGGAGTCTGTTTGACCTTTACAGGTTCTTGTTGCTGTTGTTGCGGCTGTGGTGTTTTCTCTTTAGTTTGTGGCTGCTTTTCTACGACTTTTTGTGTTTTTGCTAAACGTTGTGCCTCTTGTTGTTCACGTCGTTTGGCTTTAAGTTCAGCTTTACTTAAATTGTCAGTTTTATCCTTTGACTCTTGTTGCTTTTGGATTGATAATTTTTTGTCCCATTCTAATTTTCGTAATTGTTTCTCTGTTAACTGATCTTTGTTTTTTATCTGTTCATTATTAACTACTTGTGATTCTTCTAATTTCCTTTCGGTGGTAGAGGAAATTTGTTTCACTTCCTTCTTCACTGAAGATTCATGTGGGATCTCGGATTTGTTAACTGTTTGGTCTGCATCGGGTCTAGATTGCACTTTTAATGCACGCCTTTCCTTTTTTGTTAAACCATCTGGTCCAACTGCTTAAAATAAAGCTGATGTAAGAACTAACCTTCAAATTGAAAATTATTTTTGTTTTCGAAAACTGTACCTTTGGACTTTTTATTATTAACAGTGCTCATAATATGGACTTTCTGTTTCAATAAAATTCAAATTACTTGCATGATTCAAAATGATTTTTTTGGAAACCCATGAACCTTTGCTAACCTATATTTTACAGTTACTTTATTTACAGTTTACATTTTTCCCTTAAAGAAAACTATAATGCGTTTTCTAATATTTATCAAATAGATGGCGACACGCACCTCTGTCGAAATCGCAAATCAAAAGGATAATGATAAACAAAGACAGAGAGCGTGATAAGTTTTGTGAAACTTGTGGTGTAGTTTTGTTTATTATCTTAAAATTATAGAAAACAAACTTAATATTAGAATAGCGATTGGTTTTTGAATGATATAATAATACTTGTGAATAAGTTAATATCTATTAACATTAAAATTAAACAGTAGTTTTCACGGTTCATAAAAAAACTACTCTTTAACCTCAATGCCGAACTATAGGTTTAATTAAAGTTAATTAAAATTATTAAGTATAACATTTAATGCTCAACTGTAATATAATATGGGAAAACCGGAACTGCCAAGTGAAAATGTACCAGGAATGTCGCCCCAAACTGAGGCCAGCAAATTGTTAGAGCAAGCATTACAACAAATGGACGGCATCATATCAGGTGAAACTATCACTATATTAAAATATAAATGAGCAATATAATCTTATCTCTCGTTTCCTAATGATGTATGTTATAGGACTCATAGGGGTTTTATACTTGTTTGAGGCGTTTACATAATCTTTTAAATTCGCAATTATGTACATTTATTTCACAAATCAGATGATGTTTTTCGGTCTCTTAACAAGGAAGCTGTATTTCAAAATTTATCAGAATATTACTTTGGCCTTGTCCCGATGGTTGACTTCAATAAGTAGTACATTAGAGAGTATTAACCATAAACAGTTAGTTTACTTACACACTTAGGTGCGAGCTTAGGTGTATGTAAATACATCATTTAACATAATCGAGGCTTGACGCGGATACACACAAGGTGCAATGCATTGCAATCCCACACTTGCCAGTATTTGACAACATTGGAATGGAAATAGACCAGAGTTGGGATTAATTTAAATACGTTTAGACATATTTCCTGTGCATTCATATCCTCCACTTCCGAAGGGACCGTTCAAGTTGATCCGCCCCAACAAACAAGATAGCTCCTCCAATATTGAATTCCACATTCATACAATTTGAACCGTCAGCATATTTTATATGAAAAGAAAAGAAAAATAAATATGTGATTAGAAAAGAGGGCCCAACGACACCGCAGAATAATTCTGATAGTAAATGGAATTTATTTTCAGTCGCGCACGCAGATCCGGCAGAATCTCTGAAAATTCCGGTGTCTCCGGAGCCTACCGCCAGTTGCTTCCACAATAGACGCTCCAACAGGTGTATTTTCCGTACGGTTCCACAGTGCAAGGATATTTCGCGATGAAAACAGTCTACTCGTCTTAGTATTGCTGAATTTTATTGTACTACTGGGACAACTTACCAATTTCGGTGGTGGATTTTAATGTTGGTTATTTATGTGGTGACTTAAGAACACAAACTGGAATAAGTTCTCTCTAATAAAGAAATTTATACGGTGGAAAATTGTGCTTGTGTGCCAATTGGTGATGCGATATTAAATTTTTCTTCTATTTTAATAAAAGAGAAATGTTCTCGGGAATTTTGTTATGACAAAAATGAGTCCAATGTAGTTTAAAGAATTTTTCGAAATTTTCTATTGATTTAGGAGTAGATTGAGTTCACCTAAGGGTTAAGTTTTTTCCGTATACACTTTTTTTGCGAGCTTTTTTGTCAACATTTTCTTTTCTCCTTCAAACATTGATTTGATTCTCATGAAACCGTGTTTGTTGCCAGCTAAATAAGTTATTGAGAAAGTAAAAAGTGTAGTGATTCTGATTGTTTTTTTACTCGATTCCATTAAATTAATGCTCTTCCAGATAGGGTGGAAACGAGGAAATAATGTGTTCTACATGTTCATTTTTACCTTGTGAATTATTTCTGCTTTTAGTCCACACATTATAGCACTATTTTATTTTCTTTTATGCATTATGGATATATCCAATGTGGCGTAGAAACCTTATATGAGCATATCATATACCCATTTGTAGTGGATATTTTTTATTTAATTTTTCATATTGAACAATAGGTGGTCGAGTCAGAAAACAAATATTATTTCCCCTTATCTTCAAACTTCATGCAGGACCCTCATCTTTAAATCTCTAGCATAATATGACCGGAAATTAAAGTACACTATCCTTTGGAAAATGTCAACAGTAATTCAGAGAGGAGAGTCCTTTGAAATCCAATCAACAGACGCTTTCCATGATTTTATGGGCAGCGTTGCTGATTTAGATAGTAGATGTATATGATATTAAATTTGCACGCACAGCTTAAACAATTTGTTGTGTTTAGAATTTGGAAGTACTTGACAGATTTGATAGTGAGAGTATAGTTTGGAGTAGCGCGGAAGTACTTTAATTCAAGTTTTATAATCTTATGTGTGTATCCGTGTTTTGTGAGTGATGGGCCAGTTTTACTGTCAGCCTGTAACGGATGTAAATAGAGACGAAGTGGCCTCAGGGAATCGGGATTGGTTAGATGTCTGTGTGATGAGTCCAGGCATGTGAAAAGGATCCTCTCTATGACTCGCTGGTGGTGGCTTAACATGTGCCACTCGGGCCAGCTTAGGGACCAACATAATCATACAGGCAATAATATACACAGTGAGTTTATAGAGAAATAAGTAAAAGAAGAGATGGGAGGATATTGGGGGGAAAAACCAGTGTGAATTTTCCATTTGTATGGAATTGTGCTCCTAGTTCCTATATTGTTTTGTTCGGTTTTGTTGTATCTGTTTTTAATAACAGCAAATCAAGTTTAATGCAAAACTGTCGATTATATGTCAGGGTGGAGCGTTTTTTTAGTGGAATACCTGCAAAGATATTGGGAGCTTAGTATGAACATGACAAAGACGTAAATAATGAAAGTATTTTGTTAGAGACAAGCGTATTGAAGCTCAACAGAACGTAAAATACCAACAAAGAATATATATATGTATTGAAATTTGTATAGTAGCTTCAGAGCACAATGCAACATGTTTGTAATGAAAGACATTTTTACTCGATTTTTCATAGTTAACATGCAAGTACATGTTTCAGCAATAAAATGTTTCTGTTTAAGAGTTTTCTGTAATAATGTAGTTTAAAAAGAAAAAGAAATACGTATTTAGACGGTGGTTATCGATCTTGTTGGTACTAAAAGCAACGTCTTTATTTTTCGGTCTCAATATGGATTGTAATTATACTTCCGATGTATGTAAATCAATGTTAAGGCATCTTTTTGATATTCATACTCTTAGAGACCTTATCAGTATGTTTTATCCAACAGTGTGGCAGAACGTAGTCTTGTTGTTATTTATGTATTCTAGTCCTTATACATTCTCTTTTTTTACAGGCAACAGTGGATCATTAAATGCTCATTCACCTGATTATGGATTCGCATCCTCACCTCCAGGAGTTCGAGATGCCGCCAATAATTTAGTGGCCGCGATTCAAAATACAACAGCGCCTCCTCCACCTGATCCATCTGTTGCAAAAGTTTTACTTCATTGGATTCAACAGGTAATTTACGTCAATTATCAATTTTTCCTATATTTATTTTATGTTGTCATTTTGGACGAAAAGTAGAGGCACCGCGCATCGGTTCCGGTACCTCTCGCAAGCTAAGCGAGCGCTCTACTATAGATCAAATGAGGGATTCCAAGAATTTTGATTCTTGATTCATTCATTCTTGGTTCATTCTTTATTCTATTTGTTTCTTCATATGTATAAAATCAGATGATTAGTGACTAATGAACTCCCTAATGAATTAACCATGTACGTTCACGGGTACTGTGGTACTAAGTTCTGGTTCTGGAAAAAATTACTTTTTTCTAAAGTGGTCATAAATGTGTATTTTGAAAAAAGGAGGCTCCAGTGGTGGTATTCTCAAGCGCGGGTATTAATTAATACCGGGTACTAACTCGCTATTTAATACCAAAAATCGGTCTCACTGACTATTTTAGCTATATTTGGGCGAGTTAGTACCCGGAATTAATTAATACCCGGGCTTGAGAATACCACCACTGGCATCCTGGTACCTAACATTCTCGTTAGGTATATCCCATTACACTATTATAGATTATTTTCTTCTTTAAATGCTTTCCTTATATTTCTGTGAATGGGGAGCGAATGGTATGTCTTTTTAAAGTCGTACCAGACGGTGATGTAATAAGTAATATTTTCCTCTATTTAATTTCGCCTTCTAGATGATGCTTTTGTTTATCACAAGTCCTTATGTTGTACCCCACACTCCTTCTCTTGTTAATTGTTCTTTGGGGAAGGATGGCACATTCCGGTAAGTTTTTCTTGATTATCTCAATGATGACAGCTCACTATTTTCCAGCCTTTATTTAATAACTATATGGGCCAGTCGCTTTAATTGGTAAAGGTATAAGTCCGTATATAATATTACTATAGTCTCGACTATAGTATTAATCTTCTGACCCTCTTACGTCAATTTCATTTGACTCCTTTGTGTTGTTCAGGACCGCTATGATGTATGTGCATAGGTACATAGATATTCTTGTGCTGCGGTCATATGTAATTTGGTAGATTGTCCCCTTCTGTTGCTTTCCATCAGGGTTGAACCCTGTTGAACTCCTTTGCTTTCGCCTTTGCTTAAGTTTTTTTTTCAATTGCTAGTCGTACGTTTCATTACATTAGGCTTTTGGAGTTTTCTGAGCCAGTTGTTGTATACTACAGCGACTGTAAAAGAACTAGTTTTTCTTTTTCCAAAAGTGGGCATATTTTGAAAAAAAAGTGGAGGTGCCGGGTATCGATCCCGGTGCCTCTCGCATGCTAAGCGAGCGCTCTCCCATTTGAGCTACACCCCCATGGTACTAACCAAAATTGGTGCCAAAAAATTATCTTTCAATTAATCCACTTTCTAAATTGTAAAATTATATGTATATACAATCGTGTCTACGTCATCCAGTGTGTGCATTCAGAGAACAACACAACAAACAAGTTTTTCTTTTTCCAAAAGTGGGCATATTTTGAAAAAAAAACTTGGAGGTGCCGGGTATCGATCCCGGTGCCTCTCGCATGCTAAGCGAGCGCTCTCCCATTTGAGCTACACCCCCATGGTACCGATCATTTCAAGTCAATATTGTTGGTAAATTTTGGTCTACTTTTGAAAAATTCAATGCCAATGTATGGCTGATATGGGTGTGTCCGTGTCCAGTTACATTAAGACTTTCACTTGAATGCATAATATTTCCACATTGATTTATATTTTAAAATCGTCTAGTATATCGAGACGTGAATTGTTAGCACTGAATTTTATATCAATTTTTGAGTGATAAAATATGGTATATCGTTCCTTTTTATATTGCATATATAAATGTCCAATTTAAGTAAAAAATATTCAATTTTATAGGTATATTACATATCTACATATACGTTCACTTCACTTGATGATAAATGTACCTATGTAGATTTTATTGAGGGTTATGTAAGCGAAAATGTACTTTACACTTACTCCCCTAAAGTAAACTTTTATGTTTACACGTTAGCGACTTTTGAGGGGAAATATTTTTTATAAAACACTCTTTGGTAACGTCTGTTAGAAACTTCTCATGTTGTGGTTCAATTGACAGTGTTAAAAAAGTCGCTTAGACCGTTTTTATTGTTTTTTTGTTACGAACTTTGAAACTCTTTCTTGTAGCTAGCTAGAAATTTCGCAAACTTTTAATGCAGAAATTGTTAAATCAGACTACATCCTCTTCTCTAAAACCTTGCTTCTAGAATGTGAAGTAGCTTAATAAAGTTAAAACTGCACTTAAATATAATATCTGCCTTGATCTCTGTAAATAAAAAGGATATACAAGTGCATATATGCATGTATAGATTAACTCGTAAAAGTAATCGAATATCGAATATCGCAGACTGAACCCATTCTAGGTTATTTTACTTATTTTATGGATAAAGTTAGACGACAATGGGAAACAGTGTCGGAAAGAGTACACTGCTAGTTTAAATATATATAATATTAGTTGATACATAGACATTTTAGAAAGATTTTCAAAAAATGGATGCACTGGGAGTCGATCTTGGCAAAAATTTCAAAAGTATCTTATGGTACATTCATCTCAGTTAATAATACCATGAAACATGCTGAGAAAAACACATTTTAATAGTAGCATTTTCAATAATGATACGTATTTTCCTTAGATTTTTAGTGGTAGATATAATAAGTGAGATCAACGTAAGACCTGAAAATTTTCCACCACCAGCAGTGGTATTCTCAAGCGCGGGTATTAATTAATACCAAGTACTACCTCCCTAAAACACAGCTAAAACGTCAGTGAGACCTATTTTTGGTATTAAATAGTAAACCCGCACTTGAGAATACCATCGCAGGGTTCATTGTGCTGCGACCTTAATGGCAATTGACGTTCTTACCTAAGATTGGGCGGCTGTGGGGACCATTCATGCTATATTGAAATAATATTGCCAAAGAACCACAACGATACTGTGTATTGAAGGTATCATTGTAAATTTATCATCGGAATAAAGAGAGCGTAATGGTACTGTGTAATATTGATGGTACCATTGTAGAAGAGAAACATAAAAGGTGGTAAGGGATGCGGCTATAAGAGGAAAATGTGGAGGTTATTCTTATAGGGTGTTTTTTTTACCCGATCCCTACTTAATCGATAGTATCGATAGTAAATATCGACAGTATTTTAATTTCGCATCATGTGAAATTGCGACAAATTCGGGAAATAATATAGGCCTCCATTTGATGTGGTCAGTTTTGGACTCATTCTTTTTTTCAACATTTTCCGAATATGTTTGTCCCGGTTTGTCCTTTTAACGCCTTAGTACCCTTTGTTCTTTTTTTCCAATATTTGTATTGATGGTGAGAAAGTAAATTTGTATAGCTATTTGTGACTTTTTTTTGCTCAGTAGCATGCTCTACGTGTCCGCGGATTTGTTTATTACGGACATGTTTTCAACTTAATAGTTTTTAAACTTTGTCCTTGGCTAGTGCCGCAGAATTGTTAAATTTTCTGCTCGACCGTTGGACATATGTGGTTATCTCTGCGATGACTTCTGAGCTATTATGCCTCCGGTACTGACTAAAGTTCTTTAAGCACTACAGCGTCAATAAAACAACTATTTTTTTCAAAAAATTGTGCATGCTTTTAAAAAAATGGAGGTGCCGGGTATCGATCCCGGTGCCTCTCGCATGCTAAGCGAGCGCTCTTCCATTTGAGCTACACCCCCATGGTACTAACAAAAATTGGTGCCAAAAATTATCTTTCATTTAATCCACTTTCTAAATGGTAAAATTATAACAACCGTGTCTACGTCATCCAGTGTCTGAATTCAGTGAACAACCCAACAAACAAGTTTTTTTTATATATGTATATTGTAATATAACTGAAACACACATTTACAAAATAATTCTACAAAGAATTTTTCTGTTATTACACAGATTTTCACCCTATATTTCCTAAATAAAAAAGAGACTGATTAAATGTTAAATCAGGTGTGAAACCACAACGTGGGGTTGATAAACTCATGTGTGTCTGTTTCACCTCTTTGATCCATAAACTGTACAATTTGTTCCTATGTACCTGTTTTAGTCCATACATGATCGGTAATTGATACTTTTTTTTATTTTGTTTTGAATTAAATGTGTAAAAATGAATTTCAAATATTCGTTTATAATTTCATTTTCAAGTTAATTATCCTCACACATACATTTAGTATGTAGGTATCCTACATACATACATACATATATGGCGATTTACTCTTGTTGTTATAATATAGAGAAATATTTATTCGAATATTTATTAATTAAAATTTTCATAATCCTTTTTTTCTCAGTGCGCTTTCTGGTGAATAGCACTTAAAAATGGAAAATGGGCATTAAATTTACAGATTTGTGTTTCTGGAAAATATGCTGTCAAAATCACGAGAATTTTAACTTTAGACTTTATTGAACATACAGATGTCAATTCTATTATATGAATTCAGATCTTAAAATTTATTCATTAAATAAGGAACTGTGCCACAATAATAAAACACAGCATAATATTTTTTTTAATAAATATTCCTGTAGAAAAATTTCTTTAATATAAGGACTTTTGTCCTGCCTTAATTTCTTAGTTGCGTATTTTATTTAAAGTGAAGCGGCTGAATAAAGATCTAGTTTAAAACACACTCTGAAATTACATGTTTGTTCCATTGTTATTAAGAATGTGTCTGAATAGAAGATGCCAACGGAAAGAGCATCCTCCTTCCGTTATACTTTATTGTCAAACAAAATTTTCAGGCTATTTTTATTTTAAGCTTATCGTTAGAGTAACACGAATCTATGTCGTATATGTTAGGTATAAAGCCTTTAAAACAGAATTTTATAGGGTTTTTATGAGCTTTTACATTTAAAATATAATTTTGGAGGGGAATTTATAACGCGTCAGGAAATCTTTTCAAATATAGGTTTAATGAGATCAAAATCGATTTTTTTATTGTATTTTATCTTGGCGTTAGGCTTTCTGTCTCTTCACACACCATTCTAGCATCATATGTGAATGCATAAGTAAATATAATGGTCGAATATTCCATATAGTGAATAATTTAACATGCACTGAGTGTTAAATATATGGGCTTTTGTCTTACGATGAATAGTATAGAGAATAGATTATATCCGAAGTAAATATTTCATTAAGTTTATGACATTAAACATACATATATAAGAGTTTCTAAAAGTACGTTAAATAATAAATGCTGTTAGTAATATGATAGGGTACTATTATAATCAAAGTGTCAGTTCTTGAATCAATTTTCATTGTGTACGGAAGTAGTTTTCCTAAATAATTTATCAAGTTTCTTTGACATTTGGCAGTCCATTATTTACAGTGTAAAATCTTATCGCTTCTTCGCTTCGAGTTTCAGGGGAATATTTTTTAGATATCTAATGCTTATTAAAAGTTTTAATAATGCTCACCCAAGAAACTATATAATAATTATAATAAGGAATTTTAGTGGTTTTACTACAGAATAAATTATTTTGTATACCGAAACTGTCTGTACTAATATACAACAGCAATTAATTACACCCTAAATTTGCAATTAATTAAATTGTGTATGTCTTCCGCAACAAATTTCTAGATTTCATTATACAGTATTATATCATCGACTCAATCTATTGTTTTATTGATCTAAATTGTGTGAATCAAATATTCCAATCAATAGTAATACAATGTTTATATGATTGAGTTACATATTTGTAAGGGTCAAATGGTTAACAGCATGTACATTATATCAAATTATCTTGGTTATTTGTGGGGCCGTATACATGCTTTTAAGATAAATTGAATGGTGAAACCCTTCAAAAGGAAAACTTGCACACATCATTTCCTGACGGTTTAATATGTGGGAAGTTGCTGCAAATAATACATCATTTTGACAAAAGTATATATGTAATACTCACATCAGAAAATTAATTTTTCGTCCAATTCTAATAAACTATTCAAAACTTTTGGAGGAAAATAATAAATTATAAGGTCGAGTAAGTCTGAAATTGGTTGATAAGGAAAAAAAACGTTTACGTTTAGGTTCTTTTTTGAAATATTGAGTTTATATGTTACAGTAAAATAACAAGCTGAGTACATAAGGCCATGGTCGAATATTTGTTTTTGTATTTGCTTGATTTATCGGTCATTCAAGTGGCATTTTATTAAAAGGGTCTCTTAGAGAAAATTTCGTTTAGGCGAAACTATATGAGTTGAGTTTTTTCTGAAATGTTGCTTTTTCCAGTATGTAATTCTTTAATAAATTCAATAAACACTTGGGACAGTTAGAAATTACCGTTTAACATTCATAAATTTTGTGGAAAGAAAAACCTCGAAGGAAAATCGATTACGTTTTACACCATCTGCACAATATTGTGTGGTTTAAAAAGTAATTTTCTTCATTATTATATTTTCCTTGTAAAAAAAAAATGTGGTATAAAATTTCACGAACAATTGTAATGCTCCTTTACAAACACTTTGAACCAGTATTTTCTTAATTTCTCATGTAGCATTTATTGTTTGATTTGAAATTGTCTACGTTTCTACTTTAATTTAATTTCATATATTCTTATTATCTTATTACATTTCTCCTCTTCCCATAGTAAATAAATTGGATAACTTTCTGTAGTCAGAAATATCCACCCAAAGTCTTACCTTGTCGAAATGTGTTTGTTGTTTGAATTAAATCTTTAATTAAAATGGTTCTGCAAGTATAGATATCCACTTTTCAAAATACGAATGTATCCACTGAAAGATTAAGAATAATTCTAACTAAAATGTAAGCGCTCTTGCAAAGTGTACTCTTAAAAAATCAACCGAAAGCAATACATTTCTTCGAAAGCTGTGGTGTCACAGAATTTAATTTGTAGTTGCTTTGAGAATAGGATACACACACACACATAGAAATTAAACGTAAAGATAGAACAGTATCTGAAAAACTTTAGTGCCGTAATGTCGTGTCAATGAATTCATTGTATAAATAAGATGGAAAAGTGACCAACATCTGTTAAAGTCTTTTACAGCATTAAATGTAAAAAACATTTAAGTTAAATATACATCTCGTTGGCCCCAATCTTGGAATAATATGATGTTTCTAATAAAATGTGTGTAGAACAGTTGGATTTTGTTGGCTAGTGAGAACTATATACGATTTTGTGAATTTGTGTGTGTTTATTTTAACACAAAATAGAATTAGTTGTGTGAACATGTGATATGAATTTTCTACCAGTAATACTAATTTATTGGCGGCTCGCAATATAAATAAAACGT
This sequence comes from Silvanus unidentatus, assembly GCA_963930825.1. Classification (NCBI taxonomy): domain Eukaryota; kingdom Metazoa; phylum Arthropoda; class Insecta; order Coleoptera; family Silvanidae; genus Silvanus; species Silvanus unidentatus. The sequence continues at coordinate 2,999,860 of OZ005760.1, forward strand.
GTTATAGCATATAGAATGAGGAACATACAATATAGAAATGGGTGAAAATTGTTTATCGGATGAAGAGGAAGTTACGTTTTTGTTGCGTTTGAAGCCGAGTCCAAGTCCTCCTTTAAGACGTAAGCGACACAGTGCTGATGG